>CM068375.1:356393222-356893222 GCA_034769895.1 Magicicada septendecula
GTTCAATTATGGGTTAAATTTGTTATATATATATATAAACACACACACACACACACACACACACACAAACACACACACACACACAAAATTCAAAGTCTGAGAATTTATGGGTACTGAATACAAATCCACACCGTTACACCGATTGCCACCAAATGTTGCACAGGTAACCTTTGAGAAAAGACAAACAAATTCTATCTACATTAGAATTAGATATTGTGCCCGTTTGCACGATCGTGTTCTTCAAATGTGCATTTATATGTCAAATCGGTATGTACGTTCTTATTCACAGTGATTATCCCAGGTCACAATATATCATAACCGCTAACGTCCTTTGATCGTCTGCCTTGCGGCTGGGGTATCTTCCATTAACGTAGTTTCCATCTACGTAGTCACGCCTGTATATACCAAGATCTAGCCGTCACGTCTTCGTAAAACTTTCCACACATTACTACGTAAAGGAGTTTTAATCTTGTACTTTGTCTTTCCTTCTTAAGGTACACTGTCTATCAAAAACGATAGTTAACAGACCATTTGAACTTAGTACGTGCCTAATGTAGTTCCTCTCACTCTTCTTCATAAAAAAAAATCAGCAGTGTTTTATTGCCATTGCATCTTTTTACCACCGGTTTCTACACCTTATTTACCTCATAGATACTGCCAAATACCTCGTAGTATTATAAAAATTGCATTTTATAATTAGTACTTAAAATCTTACTGTATACGGTGATAGAAAGACACCTGTTGTATCTAATTGTTATGACTAGAGAGAAAAATATCTTTCTTACTTTATTTTCTAAACTATCAACGCACAAAGTTTGTAAAATCTTAAAAAGAGGGCTTTTATTTGCACAAGCGGAATAGAATAATAATTATTAAAAAAAAATCACATGAGACAAGGATTAAATTGGTAGAGTTTCTGTACAAACTGCTGCGAATGTGAAGTGTGCAAATGCCTTGCGGTGGGGATAAAAGGTGAGCAGGAGTAGCAGCAGTAGCAGAGCGGAGAAACGCTTTACACTAAGGGTTACAATACCCGTAAGGGCGTTGAGTCCCCACTTGTTCTAAGCTACTTACGCATACACACACGAGCGGTAAAGATGTGCCAAACGCAGATTAAATTTATTTACATGTAACGCAGTTATTATTTATTATAAGACAAGCTTTTGCTTTGCTGAATATTTTATCATATTCTCCTTGTGATTGTGTGTGTGTGTTGCGTGTGTGTAATTTGTGTCGCATGTTCTTATTTAATTTTTATATTGTTTACTTTAATATTTATTTGTATGCACCACTTTCATACGACGGAACAAAAGCCTTCATTCTTTAGGTCTCTGATGATTTTTTATGAAAACTAATGTGTTACAAAAAAATTTGTTCGGATGGTGGGAAGGATTGTTAAGGACGCCCCCTTACTGACTTGCAAAAAATTCAACAATTACACAGACTTCTGAATCCGTAGTGTTTTGTAGCATCCACTGTGTGGTATACAGAGTTTTTAAACAGGTACACACGTTCAAGTAAAATAAGTGTATTGGTTAGCAGATTACACTTTTGTAAACTGGCTCGTTTCATAACTCAGTCATCCTTTTGTTTATAATTTTACGCTATTTTTTGACTTTTATGCACTTTAGTATTTTGTATCATAAACAAGTATTTTATTTCTGTTATGTGTATGCAATAGAAATTCATCTTCAGGAAGAGTTTTTGAGATGACAGACAAGGCTCATGTTTCAGAAAAAAGTCCAACCTTATTCGGACAGCCTAATATGATTTATTAGCCTATGCATATACAATAGACATGGTACTATGACAGTCAAAGGATGGGAAAAGTTGATTGCCACAAAAGAGGTTAGTGGAATGGCGTATAGAATGAAAGAGGATGCGAAGTCACTGATAGAATAACGAAAAACTAGTGAAATTGGAAATCTTCCTCACGTTGGAGGGATAGGTATCAATAGATCGTAATATTAGGCAATCTGAGACGAAAAACAGCAGAAAGAAGAAGACGAATGTCACATTTATTTGTATTAAGTTGTACATGACCAGGACCATATCCTTGTATATGGTTTTCTACATCTGATATAAAACGTTTCTTCTCTTTTTTTGTTTCATTTCTCTACTACACCTCTGTTTAACGTTGTTCGTTAATATCATATATATTTATGTTTCTTTCTTCTGCTTTGTCTGTGACTATGCTAAATATGCTTTCGGCCTTTATTTTAATTTAATCTGCTATTTTGCCATTCCAGCATCTTAATAGTTTTCGTTAGTTACAGTACTGGTTAATCTAAAAATTTATTTCACATCTTCCTGACTGTGTGTTACGTTGTGTGTATGTGTGTGTCTGTTGTTTTTGAAAATTAAATTAATGTATCAACAAAGAACACGTGTAAACAACCTGAGGAAGTTTACTTGGAACAGCGGTTAATAATTTGAAGAATGCATAGTAAATGTGTTCGAATTTTTGTACGCGTGTGTGCACTCGATGGCATTGTTATTGTAAGAGTTGGAGATAATTAGAATACTTTAAGCGAAATGTAGTTGTAGGAATGTAATTGTAAATGTACAGATACATCGTAATTGTAACTTGTATTGATTTAGAAATAATTTAGTTTGGCCAGTGACTAGGGCCTCCAGCCTTATCAGACAAGGCCAAGATAGTTTATTTGCAGATGTGGAAATGAGTAACGTAATGGCTGTGATAACTATAGAGAAGACGACCTCCTTAACAAATCTTACAATCTGTACGCATCTGCGCTTCCAAGACGACTAAATGTAATAACGAAGTCCATTCTCTCTCATAAACCACAATGGTTTTGGGCCGGACCGATCATGCTTAGTTTGTATCTTCACAGTAGCGCAGATCATTGAAAAGCACAAGGAATACAAGTTGCCCACATCTATAGCTTTCATCGAGATTCGAAGGGGATCGTATTGAGTGTAAAAATTATAGTAGGGATAAGTCTGCTTAATTTTGGGTATAAAATATATGCTAGGATTTTAAATAAGCGACTTAAGATAATAACTGAAGCTTTGATAGGAGAAGAGCAAAATGAATTTTGTATTAGACGTTCAATAATAGATAATGTTGCAACAAATATTTGAGGAAAGGAGAGACTTTAACCTGCAGACCTTGTTTGATTTATTGATTTTGAGAAAGCGTTTCATTTAGTGAAAACGAATAAATTATGATCTATTATGGAATGTCGCGGCTATCTACAACATTTGATAATGTGACTAGAAGCCTACATTGAAACTCTGCAATAATAGTTACTGAGAAGACAAAAAGTGAAGAAATTTTCGTGAATAAATGGAGTAAAACAGAGATGTAGTATTTTGCTTACGCTTTTGTATATATAGACAACACAGCTAAACATGGAGACAAGATAATGGAAACAGAAGAATTTAATTTTAGAAGACGAACAAGAAATAATAAATTGCAGTAGCTATAAATATCTAGGAACAACAGTTACACAAGTTGGTAGTCTAGACAAAGCGATAAGAGAAAGAAATAACTTGTGAAGAAAATCAATAGCATTGGTGAACAACATATTTTTGGTCCAACAAATATCAAAACAAAATAAACATCGTATATACAATACAATCGTGAAACCAATTATGTCATACGGGTATGAAATATGGCCAATAATACAACGAACAGAAAAGTTGTTGGAGGCTAATGAAATGGATTATTGGCGAAGAGCGGCAGGGAGGTAAAACTTGGAAAAAGTAAGAAACGTCAGAATCCGGAAGATAATGGGGGTACAGTACTCTGTTGTCGACGACATAAAAACAAAACAGTTAATATGGTTTGGGCATGTACAAAGAATGCCGGATAATCGACTCCTCAAACAAATTTTGAGATGGACACCATACGGTCGTAAGCGAGGAGGAAGACCTAGGTTGAGTTGGAGAGAAGGCATCATCCGGGCTATGAGAGACCGGGAATTGGAAGAAGAATCTTGGTTAGATCGAGACCAATGGAGACTAGTGATATGAAAACGTAGGATAACGTTATGAACCGATTCATATATATGGAGACGAGATATTGCTTCAAGAATTTGATTTAACCAGAACACGAGTCTTGATTATTTATAGTATGCTGACAATGCAGTCTTAATTCAGGAAACATAGAACATGTTGCAGTATTCTTGTGGGAACAATAATGGAACAAGTCTCTGATTTCATTTACCTAAGTTACACTATCAGTTTTAGGAATGACACAGGCCGAGATATAACTACAATTATATCGATTTTTCTGATGATATGTGGCGTCATACATAGAACGTTGAGGACAAAGACAAGGAAAGAGACAAGGCATAAATTATATAAAACAATTCCAGTGCGTGTTTTACTATATAGATCTGAAACATAGATTTAAATGAAGTTTCTGAAAAGAACAAAGGGTTGCTCGAGAAAGGATCGTTTGCGCGATGAGGATATTAAAGAAGAGCTACAGGTATTCCCCATAAATGATAAGATCCAGACATATCGCAGGGAATGGTTACGGCATCCGCACAGAATGGAGGATGGATGACAATCTAATGTTGCGTCTCAATATAGACCCTTTGCTATAAGAGATGTAGAAAGACCGAGAGTGAGAAAGAGAGATACTTTACGAAAAATGAACAGGCAAAGTGCCTACCCCATGAGATGAAAACAAGCAGAAGAAGATCGACATTTAAAAGGCATTTAGTAAAATAAACATACGCAGGTCACTGGCAATAATGTCAAAGAAATAGATCTCGAAATACCTCATTAGAGCAATTCGAAATTTTTATGTAAAAAGCTAAATCCTAATTGAGAGACGAAGACGGATAAAATAGTGTGGTCAGGTGAATTGCGGGGTACGACAAAGATGTCTATTTTCACGTTCCCTTCTTAACTTGGGTACAAAGAGTAGCATATGCAATTGTCAGATGAGCCTTCTGGAACACTTTATGATTTGTACCTCTGCAGTTGGCACGTTGCCATTTGCTGATGACAAACTATCCTTTCGACTACAGAAAACCTTCCGACCACAGAAAATGTCTTGCAGATGGCTGTCCACTCACTCAGTCGAATCTGAAATGATTTTGATTACATTGAAAAGCAAGATGACGGTTGTCCATAGAGATGATCCCATAAGAGCAAATGTTGTTCAACATAATACTATTCTGGAGCAGGTCAGTAATCCTTAATATCTGGGCTGTAACGTGTACATTAAACAATAAAATTGTGAACAAGCTACAGACGTTTAGCCACATATGTGGGACGATTAGGAATAGTCTAAAATCAGCGAGTTTAAAGAAACATATATATGAACTGCTAAATGCTGTGGAACTTCTCAGACTTTCCTAGGCATCTGAGAGTTAGACTTTAACGAAATCCCAGACAGAAGTATTCAAGTGCCTGAAATACGATTTCTCAGGCACTTGGCAGGATATATCCTTCCGGATGGCAAATGGAATATCGCTCTACGGCAGTACGCTATATTACAAGTATACTTGATAGGATTACCCTTTTCGTGCTAAATTGTTTGAAAAATCTTTAACCGAATAGATGACTGTTGCATCCCTAAGTAGCTATCCAATTACAACTCCAAAGTGCGAAGAGCTTTGGGACGTCTAAGTGCTTTGTATGTATCATATCTAAATATCTCTTGTGAACACAATGTGTCCTCTTGATATCTTTATTTCTAATGCACAGGGGCATTGATAGCTTATAAGAGCCACTCAAAAAGTCCACATTTACTGCATAAAACTGTTGGAAGTTGCTTTATTTATCTCACAATTTTTAAAGTCATAGTAACTACATTTTTAACACCCCTCCTAACCTAAAAATCACACTTTTCGTTTTGTGTCACTTTTTTACTTCAAAGGAAAAATTGAGCTTAACATTTCCATTTTTTCTACAAATTACGTATTTACTTCCAACTTGTATTCTTATAATATTACCCCAAGGTGTTTTCAGAAACCATTATTTTTATATAATGTGTATAAATGTAAAACAAATTTATATAAATACGTAATTGAAATGATTTATGTTTATTTCAATTACGTTTTGAGCATTGTGTAGTATAATCATCGTCACCCATTTTGAACGGCCTTTTGGTTAACAAATTTGTTTTAATTCTGAGTCGGGTTTTTCTGTTTTACCAATCCTCACCTCGCTATTTGTCGTACGTTGTTGCAGGAACTGCTGGATTGTTCTGAACGATGGCTATCGGTGTCACCACTATTACGTTCTGGTACATGAGCCAGTAAAACAATTAGTTCACTAACATAAACAACAATACATGTAAAGTATTTATAGAAACTGTTTTGATTATCTGCAATTGAAATGAAAGAGCTACATTTCTAAACAAGTGTCAGTTTTATTTAAACATTAGTCACTCATAGCGTGACACAAGTCATTTATTGCCAATGCTGAGAAATCACTCTCTAACATATGAGCGCTGCATTGTAGACTACTTCATCAGTGTAACGTCTCCGCTGTGTTAGGTTCCGTTTCATGCCAGGCCTTTATAACTGCATAGGGTCTTGGAAATCACACTGCATACGCTCCTGAGTGTAAGGAGGGTGTTTTCACTTTTCCACTCAAATGGTTGTAGGAGTTCCTAGTAACGTGTGACAAATGATGCGCAAAAATGTATCAAGATTGGAGATAAATTTCGTTCAAAACATTGGAGATTTGTAATTCTATCCGTAGAATTACGGAATACAACGTCACCCAGCGTAAGCATTTGGGAAGAATACAGCAAGATCGTATTCCCAAACTTGCTTTTAAATCAAACACAGATGGAATTGTAGTGTGTGGCGTCCAAAGACTAGATTGTTTCCGAAACAGGCAGTGTAGCCTAGTTCGTGAAGTGGAGATGATGATGATGAAGGCATTGTAGGTATATTGAGTATAACGTACAAAATACCCACTTCACCCGCATTCGACCACTTTGTTGTCCCCAATTGCAACTAGCATATGGTGAACGCGTTTAACGTTGTCATCCATTGTCGAAATTGGTGGCCTTATATATATGGTGTTAATCATCCTGGATATTCGTGTAGCCACTTTTAAACACCTCGTACTATTTTGTAATGGCGTGGAGTGCAAATGTATCTGCTCTTCTATTTTCCTTAACTGGCCATGAATTTCATTAAGATTGTACACCTTTTGCACACAGCAAAATATTCACTAAACGATTTTTTAAATTGGACGCTACATGTATGTCTCACGACTAAAACATCCTAATCGTCAGTGGCGTATCTATAATTTTACCTTGGGCGATCCGAGATCGAGTCGGCTTCATACAAAACAAAAGAAAACAATTTAATATTCCTACCATATGTAAAAAACATAACTATTTTTAAAGTGGTTGAATTCAGTCCCATTAAAGTAAACAATAATAACACAATAAAAATACGCTTTATTGAAAAAATGTTAATAGAATTTATTCTTACTTATTGAATTGATTTTTCTAAATTTCATATTTCTGACGTATACGCTAATGCTGTGTAATAATACTTTTTGTACATTTAAAAACAGAGTTAACACTATATCAGCGTTTACAGTTGAATAAATAATTAAACAACCTAAAAATTAAAAAGCTAAAAATGATCTTTAATATTTTGACCATCTGGAGGGGTCTGGTACCGTTCCCCATCCTCGTCCCCTAACCGTGGCCTCTGGTAACCGTTACTATCAAGTCTGAGATGTGACTTGACGGGTGGCGGAAATATAAAGTTACCAGTATTGCCAATAACTTTCATCAAAATTCTCTTTTGGAAAATAATATGGACAAATGCAGCTAACGTTTTATTGCCGTTCATAATGAAAGCCGCAGAAAACGCAGCAGCTAGCAATTCAGAAGCAACGTACGGCAAATTTAGAACTTTTTCTATTGTAGTTAGGTTCTCGTAGGACTTTGCTATTTGCCCTGGGTCTCATTGTTTTCGGTGATTATTTGTATTTTGTTGTCCTAATACGAACAGTTTTAAAAGCTTTGCTGCTTTTGTGTAACATTAATTCTTGTCTTCTTCGTTATCATCTTTTTCTTCTTCCAATCGTAAAGCACTTTAGATCGTTTTTGGATTGCCTTTACGATTTTTAATTTTAGTATATAAGAGTTTAGCTTGTTGCGCCTCTGTAGCAGTCTCTTGTTGTCATCGGTAGTGCAAGTGTTCGTAACCATTTGCTTGTGTTGTTTTGTGAGTGTTGTGAGTTTCTCCTGCAAAGTATTTACTTGTCTTATCTAACCTTTCGATAATGTACTACGTTAATTATTATTTTGATTAAGCTCTCCCATTTGTTAGTAGAATATTATTTATGATTTTTCCTGTATTACTCTATAGTTTGCCTGAAGATGGCTACCAACCTCTTTGTGGCCGAAACGTCGCACTTGTATTTCAACTGTTGTGCAAAAGGCCTTTATCCATCACAACCATCTTTTAAAGGAAACATTACGTTTTAAGATATACTTTTACTATCATGCTTATATTTAATTACAAAATTTAGAGTTCTTTAATGATTTGTCTCGTTTTGTATCATATTAATAATATAATGAATGGTAATCATGACGTGGTAAGAAAAGATTAGAAAGCCTGGGAATAATGATATTAAGTATTTAACCGGCTTTAACAATACGAGAATAGACTGACGTTTTACAAGTTTGGAAACGTCTGAGTAGACGTGTGTTCGGTATTCTAAGTCAGACAGATTTAGAGATAAAGCATTATTAAAAAGTAATGTATTATGCACACAACCGAATTCGTTTTTAAACATTCCTTTAAAGATGAGTGTGCTTGGAAAAAATTCATATTGATTAGATTAGTAAAGTTGGTCATTTAAAATTTTTGGGCAACTTTAATTTCTATAAAATTTTACAATTACAAGATTATTACCAACATTTTCAACTGATGTTTTATTAAACAAAGCATTTGTAATTTGAAATATTGCATTACATATTCGAGCGCATAAAATATCTCAGTTTAGTACATTGGTATATTTAACTTGATTGTTTACAGACTCGATTCCTATTCGGAGTTAATTACTACCTTCTTCATTCAGTACTTTTGTCTTTAAACACTTCCACATTTACCAGTATGTAACAGATAAATTTTTCTTCTGTTCACTTATCCCATTCCTCCAACGCCTCTTATTTACGTTTATTTAATAGTTAACTTCAGTTTTCGTTTATTGAAACGTTAAATCACGGTATTAAATGTAAAACCATTTTATCGATGTGCTAACTATAAGCTGAATTCAGAGAGTGATATTTCCAGTCGGTGCGTTCTATTACTGTCACGAATAAAATGTTATTTGCAGATACTTTCGCGCGCACTACACTAAATTGTGCTTCTTTACTGTAGCATTGCAAACGTATTGTATTGCATGATAAAAAAGCGCTGTGCGAGTTTGGGTAATACAGTCAAACTCAAAAACTCGCACCTATCATATAACCATAACTTTTCATTAACATTGGATATTAGACATTGTTGGGCACATACTCTTACGATGAGCAGTGAAGTCATTAACATTAGCTGTGACGACCGGTAACAGTATGCTTGTGCATATCTGTGATTGGATTATAGACCTGTATAATATTATGTTTAGTAAAGAATGTAGGGTATGGCTGCATAAATGTAAAACTCATAAAAAAAATTTAAAAAAAGGAATGTTGGCAGACAAAATCTGAGATGGAGGGAATGGGTGAGTCATGACAGTGGAATTGGAAACTCGAAAAATATGATTATAAATAGTGGAGAATGGCAAAATATTTTGAAGGAGCCCAGGGTTTCCATAGGGTTACCGAATCAATGATGATGATGATGATGATTATGATAATGATACATTTCGTCTAGAACCTCAGTGCGTTAATTCTCACATGTGCAGTGCGTGAGCTACATTTCTAATGCATCTGTCGTATGTCGTCAATACGTCTGTATGCAACCGTGAATGCCGGTCCTCGTAAAACTTACGTCAATTGTGTTAGAGCGCGTTTTGTCTGTCATTCGTCGTTCTGCTGTCTTCATCACCGCACCCGCCGAGTCAATTAATACGGTTACCTATGTGGGGAAGGGTAGCGTCTTTTTCGTGCCATAAGAAACACTGTTTTTCTTTGCTTTCGAGCGTCAGTTTACACACCATCTTGAGTATGTATGTGGTTATTGTCTTTTGTTTTTAATATCCACATTATAAGGGATAAAAGCAATAAGTTGCATGAAAACACTTGTAATAATTAAATACAGTCTACTTAAACACTTACGCCGACCAACTGGCGTGTGTCCCAACGCATTTAGTACAGCCAGAGTTGTTTGTGATAATTACCAACATCCTGTTACTTTAAAGAACTATATCGTACAGCAATTATAATATCATCATCGCGATGATATTATATAATCATCATCATCATCACAACTCCATGGATTAGGGCCTAGAACTGTTATGGAACCCATTTCCTCCTCGGGTAACCGATATCTCTCTTCCCAGAAGGTTGATACCGTAAGGCAGCCAGAGTAGACGAATATCAGGCCTGTGGTTCAAGGATTTACACCATCTCCTTCTGTAGTCTTCAATGTTTTGGTACAACGATCCAATGTTCATTTCGCGTCTACTATCCTCGTTTTTTTCCGATGCAGGAGAGAACAACCTTGCGTCCCTCATAGAAATTTAATCTCTTCTGCCTAAATTACATGCATGTCTCTTGTTTCAAGAGTCTGTGCATTCACTAGCGTACAGAAATGTGGGGACAGCTACAGTTTTGTAAAATTTTATTCGGGTATCATTCCGTGTTTTACTTTGCTTTTTTGGTACCTATGAATGCGCCTGAATTTTGTTAGCTTATTATCGCAACCAATATAATTTTCATTTCGGGATAACCTGATCCAAAATCTGAATAATCACGATTGCGATTATAAAGAAAACTAAAATTGCAATATGCCATAAAATGGTACCTATCACAAAGATGATATTCTTAATTATTTTTGTGTTTATGAAAACCATCGTTTTCCGTGTATAGAATGCAACGCTGGTAAGTATAATTTTTAAAGATTAAACGAATTATAATACTGACTTTGCAGAGCAATTAAATTAAATTTGAATGTAGAGTATAAGGAATCTGTTTGATTTATGTGCCTTTGTGTGACCCTTCCCTCTGCTTTACGAATTAATAAGTTTTGAATTCAGCCGATAATTTAATTGTGAGTCGTTTTAAAAGAATAGAGTAAAACGGACAGGAAACAAGGGAAAGTTTATTAAAATCGGTAAAATATAAATAATTACGAAGAAACAATAAATTGGCATTTCTGTGGAATAAAACAAAGACATTATTTTAGGCTCAAAAAAGGTATACAAGAAACGTTTCTGAAGTATATTATTTTACGAGTTATATATATTATAATACACAATAATAAAATAGTCGTAACAGTAATAATAATAAAACTATTAATTGTAATAACAATAATAATAAATAAATAATTTTTAATTAACAAAAATGTATTATTATTATCTGTTAACAAACGTATCGTAGAAACAATAAAAACGAAAACCTTCGTCATGCTTGTTAGTAATTATTTCTCTTATGACGTATTCTAAATATTGTGAAGTACATTATGTATTTTTTTTTAGGTGCTTAGTTTAGCTTAGGACCTGTCCAGAGTGCAATCACTATCTATTTAAACCAAATTAGTAGATAGTAAAGATAGTAAACCGAATAAAAATCTGTGGAATAACTAATCTAGCCAGAGAGTTTCATATTTTAAACCATTTTTACGCAAATGCGGAACGTTCTATAACAATGGAGTGTGTCATTCTACACATTTCTCGGCTATCCCAGCAGGTCTGTGTTTCGCTCAAAGCCGCACTCTAGTGTTTTCGAGTGATAGTTAAGGACACTTATTATGGAACCCTGCAGGCCATACGTAGGTAACAGCTGCCGCTTAGTTTTCAGTTTACCTCGGGCAATTTACTCAGTGCGTCTCAAGTGGTTATTAGTGAAAAGTAATTATTGTGCGAGACACTATTAGTTGACATTATTATTGCGTGTGAACAAATTTAATTTAAATTATTGTACAAGTATAGTCTTGTTGAATAACTTGTTGATTGCAGTTATTTGTCGTTAATTAAAGATGGTAATTAGTGATTCATTGCTGTCTGTATCTTGTTTTTCCACTGTACCATACGACGCTCAGTGAGACTAACATAATTTTTCCGACAGAAGTTATATATAAGTTAAATTAGTTTTCCTAATAAATTGTTCAATTACGGAAAAAGGGCTAAACTTCAAATAATAAAAACTGTGGACTAAGTAAATTTTTAATAGTCGGCAACACAAATAAACAGTTAAAAATTTAGGTCTTGCAATACTTTTGTCTACAGGTCACTGTAATCGACTAGACACAAATCTCGACTCCAGCATAATGGAACTGCTGGTGTAATTTGTGGAAACATAACACTGAATGGTTTCCAAGTGGCAACTTTTTGAAAGAAAATGTTAAGTAAGGCAAGCACACGACGACAGAAGAGCGTAAGAAAGATTGTAACAGATTAGAATAAAGTAGCCCGTCTCATCAAATAGAAACGTTTTTGGAGGAACAAAAAGTGTATTTAGAAAATAAAGTAGAAATCATATCAGTTAAGGGTGTACAGTAGATTCGTACAAAGCGAGAAACAGTATAAAAAGAGGAATTAGAAGAAGAACGCGAAGGAGGAAGGAAAAACAACACAGGCCGAGAAGGAATTCTATAAAAAGATGACAACGAGGAGGAGTAGAAGAAGAAGAAGACGTAGGTTAAAAGGAAAGAGTAAGAGAACGAAGAAGACAGCAATACAACAACAAGATAAGTTAAGACAAGACAAATGGTAGCTATTACTATGGTACAGCAGAAATGCTATGAAGCAGATACATTGGTCTGGATATATGGAATAAATATCATGAATTAAACGCAGTTGTATGTAAACATAAGTTTATAATGCGAATGAAGGCTGGAATATTGGTTATAATTTTGTAAAAATAATCTAATTTGTTTTATATTTTACCATCATTTTACTGGAAGCGCTCTACGCAACGCAATGGTTTGGTATCACGATAGGTTCAGAGGACAGTTTTGTAGGTTAACATAAACCTTTAGAAACAATAGTGTACACACACAGTGCAATGAATATGTAATTGTCTAAACTGAAGCTGCGCTAGTAAAAAATACTTACTTAGGTCGTGGCTTAGGACTTACAAATGGTGAAAACACTATAACGCCTCGTCCGGAAAATGTCTTGTAGTAGTTTAGCAAGTAAACACAACAAAGTTGGAATTACAAAGACTGCTAATTCAAAATTACAAGATAAAAAACCTCACTGAATCGTATTGTTCATAATTTCTTGATAATACTGACTACCGATGCTGGTTGACTTGTAACGCCGATAAAACTTAAGTTAAACAAATAACAGTGGAATATAGCATGAAGGTTAAAAAATCAAACAATAAAACATAAGCATAAAATAAAGGTAATAAAAAGAGTAAAATTTGTAACAATTAAAAAATACAGTATATCAAATTACTTACTTTAATAGGTATACTACAAGGCATGGAAAATAAGTGAAAGGAATCAGAGGTACCTATGGAAAGAAAATATTGATTAACAACATGAGTCGCCTTTCTCGAGCAACTACTACCAAGATGATTTAGGAATAGAGTGTTGAAAACGTAGCTTTGAATGGGTAAAAAAATATAAGCAAACCTGTTAACTTTGTTTGAACAAAGTTTTTACAAATTCTGAAGCCACAAAATTGACTATTGGAGAGGATTGTTTAAGATCTAGAAATATATAACATTATGCAAAGTAATATACAAAACCAGGGGACTAAGATTAGCTATGTTTCTGCTTTATAAAAAAGATTAATTTTTAACACTATTGATTGTCGAGTCGAATGTATACCAATCAAGACTATTCCAAATGTGTAACTAGATAACTGCAGATGTCAACTGTGTAACGATTCTAAAGAGAATGGTATAAAAATTAAGCTTACTAAAGAACAGCAGTAGACCAATACATGCAATGAGCATAGAAGAAGGAGAATAAAAAGGCTACATATTATAAAAAACAATTAGTTTATTTGTTACTTATGTAAGTTTATTGCAAGCCTTAGACAGCTATAAATGCGTTTATTTATTTCATACTTTTAATATTTATTTACAAATTAACATGTACTATAATATTTCAGAATATTTATCCGAAAAAAATGTAAATTAATCTGTTATGAAGGTCGACTGTAAAATTTATTAAAAATAGTAGTTCTTGAATTTTTAACGAATTTCAGAAATGTAAGTACTATATATAATTTTATTCATTGAAAAGTTTAGAAAGTTGAAAATAACAA
Organism: Magicicada septendecula; assembly: GCA_034769895.1. Lineage (NCBI taxonomy): Eukaryota > Metazoa > Arthropoda > Insecta > Hemiptera > Cicadidae > Magicicada > Magicicada septendecula. Next base: position 356,407,569 of record CM068375.1, read on the forward strand.
AACGTCATTAATTTATTGATTCAATAAAAACTAGTGCGGACATAAAGACGTCTTTATTTTAACTAATGTCACAGACCTAATCTAGACAGTTTCTTTGTATTGATTGTACGCAGCGTCCTTTACAGAACAGCAATGAAAAATTAAACTAACTTGTAATGCACTTGTTTACATATGATATACATTATATAGAGAGACTAGCTTGTAACAGAAATAAGATAAAATAAAAAGCAATAGGTTTTCATAATTAAACGCAAATTAAATTAATTAATTCAGTAAAATTACACATTCCAGAAATGGTTTGCAAATAGTTGAAGTATCATCTCCAGTAACTACAGTATACTTATCTTAATTTTTTGACAACATACATTTGTCAATGAAAAATTGAAAAACAATTGCTTACACCATGTTTTCTTGTTTTCTTGAAAAGGCTTGAAACGGTAATACTAACAAAAGTGGTCCTTGACATGCGGCATTGTCCGAAACTGTTTTAAGGTTATTCTGTGCATCAGAATTACGTAACACTCTACATAATTCAAGATGACCCTTCGACACTTTTTTCGACTACTCCACTATCGAAAATTTTCTCCAGTCCCGCTGGATCACTGCTACACAAGGAGACTGAAATATACGTACTGGATTACGAAGCAGCCAATATTACCTGGTGATATTATTAGTGCGGTTAAAAGATATTTTGCTGTTTAGGTTAAAGTGAATATTCTTTAAATCAGTGCAAAACTGAAATAAAGCGACATATTTACAGTGCCTTGGCCGAACATTATCTCTAATTATTCTATGCGTGTGTCGCTGTTGATTTCTAAGTGTTATTTATGACTAACTAACGTTTTCAATTAATTACTCAATTGGTGTCAGTTATTGTGTTTGCCCTCTACAACAATATGTGTTGTGTGAACGGCGTAACAATGTAATATAATAATTATATCTTGGGAAAAGTAAGCAAAAAATAATTACGTAGTCTTGATACAAAAAGTAACAATAAAAATCAAACGTGTAAGATGAGTTTGATGGAGAAAACTATATGGAGAGAAGATTACAAAAGACCAAAACCGCATACCATCTAAGATAAAACATTTGCAAAAATCCATAAGCTCATAAGTAAAATTCAAACATTACAGCACAGATATATACAGACATATACCTGAGCCTACATATGATTATGAATATTTTGAAATGTCTTGGCGAAAAAAATATTAAAAGTAAAAAGAAGAATATTAGGACAAACTTGAGACCGTAAAGAAATGAAAAATTTTAAATTTAGTTTAAGATCCAATTAAAAATTATTAAAAGTATCTATCTAAACTTTCCATAGAAATGCGTTAGAAAAGAGTAATATATTTGGACATTTATACAGAACGGAAAATAAAAGGTTAGCAAAACAGATATCTCAGTATCTTAGAAACATTAAAACAATAAACAAAAAAGTTGCAAACAATTGATAGGAAAAACCAAATGTAGACAATTAAACAGTAAAAAATATAGGAATAGAAGCAAAAAATTATCCTGGAATTGGGAATTGAACAAGCTGGAAGAAACTATCTACAGACAAGGAAGGGGAGGTAAAATTGCAGAAAACATAGAAAGTCTGCAAGTGGAACGAAGACAATCTAAATGGTTAGAAAAAGGGAAAAGAGAACAAAATTTGCAAAGCAGTTAAAATGCATTACATCGATAAATACAGACGCATATACACATGAATACACGAAATATCGTTAGAACGTCTACGTGCCTAGAAAATCATTAATAAAATAAACCATTCTAGTCATCGACAAAAACGGAACCAACTCCCATTAATTATTTATACTACAAACGGGTATAAAGTTCAATGGAATTTAAACATATTTTTAACCTGAAACAAATGTTAAAATGTTGGTCTCATACCACACATTCATCCTCCAACATATACGTGCAAGAGACCTTCATTATCCGTCTGCAGCAATACACGTGAAACCTCTCAATCCTCAGTTGGTCATTTCAGTTGACACTCTACATATATTATTTGTAACCTAAGGTTAGAAGCAACTGCAATCAAAATGATAGCCATTAAATGTCTGATATTGGAATCGTGTTTAGTTTGCAATTTTAAGTTGGCTTAAATATACTATGCTAATATAGTCAAATATGGCGTGTTGGCGGCTTTTGTTGCACGTTCTAGCACTAGAAGCGCCAGCATAAACGTGAACAGTATACCAATGTTTTAGGTCAAGCAAATATCGTGTGTGTGTGTGTGTGTGTGTGTGTGTGTGTAGTTCATATTCCGATCGACAAGCGAATACAGATAGATACAGCCAAACGAATACTGTACTCGACTCAGTGTCAACAAATGCACTATCCATGCATGTCACGTAGTCTGCTGTTCAACCCCGCACGTAACAGAGATATCTCACACTCAATAAATCGAACATGCGTCAACATCTAATAACCGAATTATATACTGCATGAAACCGAACTCCGTGTCTCTTATGGAGGGGATAAAGTATGAGTGAGTGTGTTTGAGTTAAGATCGTTAGTCTGTCAGAGCTAATGTTTCAAGAAGACGTTACAGACTTTGTAATTTTATTGCAGCCAAGTTTTCACCGTTGGGGAATTAAGTGCATTCAAAGACGTCTGTTTTTGTGTTTAAAAGTTAGTTATTTTCAAGTGGTTATGTTAAAGTAAAATTAAAAAATTTTTAACTATCGTTTATGATTAGTGCACTTTTAGTTACATTCAGTTATTAAGTTTAATTATAGTGTTGTTTGTCAATACAAAGAAACAGAAGTTTCGATTTCCCGTGAATATCTCGGAATGGTTAGCAATACTGAAAAATGTGATGAAGAAACTCACTGACATACCCACTGAATCAAGCAAGCAACAAGCTGCGTATTACTGTAATAAATAGGAAGGATTCGGTAAATACTTGAGAAAGCAAAGAAAATGTAGTCCATAAGGAAAACTCACCACAGCGGAAAAACTAACACAAGTGAGGAAAAGAAACGTATATTCATGATTTCGGTAAGTGTGTAGTTAAGAAATATTGTTCAGAATTTTTACTAAAATCAAAACGTTGTTGCCACTGTTAAAAACTCCTACCTACGGGGGAAGAAAGAATTCACTTTTCAAAGGGCGTAAAACATTAACGCGAGTGTTTGAAAGTGTGGGATTCAAGTGGAAAAAATGTAAAATTATAAGAAAAATGTTATTTGAAAAACCAGAAATTTTGACGATGCGTTACAAGTACCTTGTAAAAATTAAATTTTTTCGTGAATGCAGAAAAAAAATTGTTTATAGATGTCAGAAAAGTGAGCGTTAAGTGAGATTTTATAATGTAATGTTAAGGAACCGGAGATTGTCAGAGCAATATAACAAGGCACAATTAAGTGGGCAGGTCACGTACAAAGAATAACAGAGAAAACAGCAGTGAAAAAGTATTTATTAGAAGACCAGAAGGAAGAAGAGTAAGAGGGAGGCCAAGAAGATGATGGGTGGACGATTTAGATGAATGTATGAGAATACGGGGGGGGGGGGTCAGAATTGGTGAAGAGTCGCACTGGATAGAGAGGAGTGGAGACACGTTATTCTGGAGGCCAGGGCTCTTCATGAGCTGAAACGCTGTGGAGTAGTAGTAGTACTAGTAGTAATAGCAGTCGTTTGTTTACAACCACTACATATGCCCGTGTCTACGCTCTCCCTCTAAGTCAAATTCCTGTCATGGATAGAGTTAGTCTAAAGCAGTACTTGTACAAAAAAGAGATAAAAGAGAAGGAGTTATGAATAGACAGATATATTTGTAAAGAGAGTTCCAGTCTCTCTGCTTGGGGCCGGAATAAACCATTTTTGGCTTAGTCGTTGCTAAGTATGATGATTTGTAATGAATTTTTGATAAATAGATAAGGATGGAGGCAGACAAACAAAGAGACAGAGAGGTTAGAAAAGAGAAAATTAATGAGTATGAGAGAAAAAATGCCTGAATGAGTCTTTTATGTAAAAAAAATGAATGTCCTATTGTTAAATCGTTTTGTGTCCCATTTTGTTAAAATATGAGTTCAATTTTTATGAGGTAATCTGTAGTCAGTAGTTTAGACATTTATTATTTCATCCATCGTTGTACATGTGCTTGGTTTCATAAGTAACTGAACGGTACCAATAGCCTAGGCTTACCAACATTGTTATCAAGATTTTCCGTTAAGCTGAGCAACTCTGTATAAATCAGTGAGATGGATGAATTAATAGATGTATATTTGTTAAAACACACCTTCTCCTACACATGGGAGCCATTCTTATTATGTTTGTTAAATCTAATCTGCAAAGACTCTGGATTACAAGTATATGCACTTACAGTAATTCCAAGGTGTCAGCTTTTCGTGGAACTGAACCTGTACGGGCAGGAATTGTTGTAGATGGTACTGTCCTGGAACAAGTCAGCAATTTTGAATACCTGTGCTACAGTGTGTCTTACAGGCATAATAGAAGCAACGACTTTCTGAATAAGTTGCGTCAAGTTCAACCTTATGTGCGGGACCAATAGGCAAAGTCAGCAAGTAAAGAGAAACGCCTAAAATTCTCTTCCCACACTTCTTTATAGGTCTGAGAATTGGACTTTAACGAAAGGCCAGGCTAATCGTAGTATCCCACCGTTTGAAATGAGATTTCTCAGGCACGTGGCAGGGTATTCTCTCCATGACCATAGAAGAAACACAGATATACGGCAGGAACTGAATATTATGAGTATACTCGACAGGATTGCCTAGTATCGGCTGAATTGGAGGGAACATCTTTGTCGAATGGATGACTGCCGCATTTCCAAACAACTATAAAACTATAAGCCGATGTCATGGAGGGTGTGAGACGTCCGAAGAAGCGCTAGAATGACCAGCTCTAATCATTGACTGTTTGGGGCCGCTCTAAACAACCACGCTCTAGAATTGTTTAATTCTAGAAGATGACGACGACGACGACGACGGTGATGATGTTGACGACGATGGATGAATTCCACCACAACAGTGGCTAGGAGCAATCCATAGATACAACAGTCAGAGACTTAACTACGATATTTCTCGCATGTCGAACACATTAGCAAAATGTGTAATGATGGAATTAAATATCGTTAATAACGTCTTCCTGGTCATAATAAAATGGTACTGTTTTTTCTCATATTCAGTCTGATCGTCTTTTAGGTAAATAACATTATTAACTTTTTGACTACTATTTATTAGTCATATTGTGACGAAATCTGTTTGATTTTGATAGAAGTTGTGTTTCAGTAATTTACCGTTTCTCTGAAGATGACTTCTAGGAATTTTTGGGATCAAAACGTCAAGTTAAACTATTATTTTTTATATTATTATTAATAATAACAAAACTTTTACAAGAATATATTTTTTATTTTGTGAATGAATTATGTTTTAATAGTATTCAACTATCATCATGAGATATAAAATTTTACATGAATCAATTATATAAAATAGAGAATGTACGAAAACTTATAAAGTATAATAACAAATCTAGTAAGTATATAATAAAATTGGTATATATTTACATGTGGTGGCGGACAATATATTTGTTGGATCCTACAGTATTTAGGATTAGTGTAATGTTGGTAATTTTTAAGGAATATGACCAAGAGCAGAAACGAATTTATCCCTTCTATAGTGCGGTAAACACAAACAGAAAACTCTATGTTAACCACACAAGTACAAAACCCAATCGCGGTTGTATCAGCTGTACGTGACACAATAGCTTCGTGTGTAAAGCAAGTCTCTCCTCCCTGCAGCGTATCGAGCGTCGCGCCGACCGGCTACTATAGTCTACTCTCTCATCTGCTGTTATGCTCAGTGTTGACACACGCATCCTTCAACACGTTAAAAACGTTTTTCTGTTATTCCACTTCCTTTGGTTTATTAATGTGAAATTTTTAATATATTTAATGAATAATTAATTTTGCATTTCTGTTTAATTTCTACAAATTTCACTAAATATTATGTTACCGTTCCTAATGCATTATCATTAATACTTTTGTTATTATCATTATCAATATAAGTATTATTGTTTATTATTATTATTATTATTATTATTATTATTATTATATTGTTTTTATTACCTGCACTCAACGGGCAGTAGAAAATGAGGAACAACTAGAAGGAGCCCGATAAGAAGGTAATAGGCCCCATCCTGATCTAATGCGTTAAGTTGTTCCAGGATGGATATGAATGCTTGAATTAGAGGTGTGTTTATTAGTGGATGAGAGTCCCACACACCAGAGGAAGTACGGCCTCCTCTAACGGTGTATAAACTCATTGTTCCCTTTACAAAAAAAAAAGGATTATTATCACCATTATAAGTATAATAATTATTTTTATTGTTGTTGTTGTTCTTCTTCTTGTTCTCCCCCTTCTCCTCCTGCTCCTTCTTGTTTATTCCGCCTTTGCTGGACTGTCGTTTTGTTTCTTCTTGTTTTGGGCAAATTTCCCCTCCTTTAATCCATCCTGTCTGTCATGACCAACTCTTTTTCTCCCTTATTTTTTCTTGTGCCAAAAACAACCGGGGAATAAATCCAGTATAAAAAAATATACCATGAAGTTATATAAAGAATAAAATCTTTCGGTGCAGAGGGTCGGATCCCCAGTCAGGGACGTCGTTATCCTGCAACTGCAATGTCTTGGAGGTCGGTCACTTGGCTCTATTGGCACAAAATTAGACAAATAAAAAATTTTAACCACAAAGAAGTTTAAAAAGTGGGGTAGACCCCTTTCCAAAGAGCAGTCAGCTACTGAGAACACCGGCTAGTACGAGCGGTCTGACCATTTCTAGAGGCTTATGTAGTGCTCTAGCGGCAACAGGGGTAGCAGATAAGCCGGAGGTGGAACAGAACACGCCAGGTCATAAATCTAGTCCAGGTCTGAACCTTTAGTGGCAACGGAAACCCGCAGTACTCCGCTTGTCTCCGGAAACTCCACCCCCTCGCTTGCAAGGTCTGTCCCTGTAGCGTTTTTGATCTCATCACAGGTGAATGGTTATGATCTTCGTATTCCACTTGATCTTTTAATTGGTGCCGCAGAGGGAAGTAGAAGTTCTTGGAAGGCTGAAAAATGTAATTCTGAACATGAAGGGGACAACGTAACAAAATAATAACGTTAGTGTCAAGGTCAGAAACAGCAATGTCAACCTCAATACTTTTCTGGACACAAGTGAGCCAAATGAGCCCTTTAGTACAGATTTGGAATTGAAATTAGGAGATTGAGATTTGGTACAGACTCTACACGTAAGTGCCTCCTTATAGTTTTCTTTTGCCGGAGTCTGCAAGGAATAAGAGAATTACTTCAAGTCCACCATCTTCTCTAAGAGTGCAGAACGGCGAGCGAAACATAAAATCTAAGGAAACAAGAGAGCAGCAATAACAACAACGTATAACATGCAGGCTGATTGGCTGTGGTGTATTATAAGAACATTTTCAAATTGGCACTTAATCACCACATGAAGCATCTTTACAGCAGGGAGTAGTCTGAAAATGTTCTAAAACTGGAGACAATATTCTCGCAAATTCAAAACGCAACTTTTCTATATAACTTTACGCATCCCCAAGACCGCATTCATTAGCAAAACGTTCAAAGCAAAAGAAAATAATATGTTCTTGCTATCCAGCTGGTAACAGCGTTGTCATTTTTAAGGTACCACCAGTAACCATGCGACTAGTACAAATTAAGACTGTCTAATCATAGGCAGTCTGGAAGATGTAAGTAGGTTCCCTAAATTATTTTACTTCACTAAACCTCGGAAAACAAGACTCGTTACTAGTGCTTTTATTGAAGTGGTTTGTTTTTACCTTGTTTAACCTACGTCGTCGATCGTCGATGACTTATCTGCTTAAGAAACAGTTTCTTACACCATGAGCAAGAGAAAGCAGTCAAATCCATTCCCGCTCATTTGCCATCCAGATTTGCCAACTTTGATTCGAATGGGGTGAGGAGGTGTTGGAATGTATGGAACGGGCCTTTGATGATAGCGATGCATGGACCTTTATAAACACAGATCAAATTACCGCATTACAGAAGCATATTGAAGATTGGTTAAACAGACAGGCTCTTTACACAGTTCTTGTTTCATCACAACAGTCGTTTAGTCAGTATTATAAAACGTGTGTTTATTTGCGCTGAATAAAGTAGTCAATTAAATTGGCTAAATTCTGCTCAAGTGTTTAAAGATTTTTACTACTTATTGATTGAAACTGACAAAATCGTTCGCATCTTACAGATTGACAGTTAGTATCAAATAAAGGATTATAAAGAGAGTTGAAAAGAGAGAATAAGTATATATCATTAGCTGTTACAGGTTCATCATTATCAACCTCAAGGGTTAGGCTCATCCTGAACCTGTTTCGGGACCCACTTCGCTCTCGGCCGTCCTACCTCTCATCCCCACTGGTCTATATTCCATTGCTACCACTGGAATCCTGTCACCCGTCATCCTTCCCAAATGATCACACCATCTTCTTTTGTCGCTCCTTAAGCTGTTCCAACAATGGGTTGACCCCTAAGTCCGTCCTTATATCCATATTCTTCTTTCTATCGAGATTGTTACAACCAGAGTACGGATCATCATACATTAAAACTGGTACCGCTACAGCGTTTAAAAAAATTAATCCTTGTTTCCTTCTTTGTCTTGTTGTTATCTGTAAATAGTTCTACACATATTCCTACATTTGTTTAATTTTTCTTCCAGATCCATTTATTTCACATATGTAACGTAACATCCCAAGTACGAGGGTTGTTCAATAGAAACACGTGTGATCTGCACTGCCGTGACTTCGTTTCCATGGCAATGGAATTCATTTGCTTTATCTCTGTTTAGGTACTAGTAACGCGTCTGTAAAAAATATTTGCTCTTTTCTAAACGTTGTGACTGGGTGGAAAATTGCATCTATGATAGAAAACTCGTTCAAAGATAATCTGCGTGCCGTTATTTAGTTTTTGGTTGCTGAGGGGCGTCAGCCAATTGAAATGTATACGAGAATAGAAGCTGTATATGGTGACTATAGTTATTCCCATATGGTAGTGGTTGAATGTTGCAATACATTTGGCAAGAAAAAGAATCCACTAAAAATTTGGCCAGTCCCGGACCACGTGTTGGAGCATCAGAGGAAAATGTGAAACAGCTGGAAACTGCTTTACTCGCAGATAGGCGCATCAAAGTTAGAGAACTTTCTCAAATGTTGAGCATCAGCGTGGGTACTGTTCATTCCATCATTCATAGTCTTGGCTATCACAAAGTTGCTGCTCAGTGGATTCCACGACTCCTTACTGATGAGCAGAAAAATTTGCGTTCGGCCTTATCATTACCATTTGATGCGCTATCAACAACGAGGTAATGCCGGTGATGAGTCTTCGTGTTATCACTACGAACCAGAATCCAAAGGTCCGCGTATGCAGTGGAAGCAAGCACAATCACCGAAGGCGAAAAACTGTTGTTCCCAACCTTCGGCAAGAAAATTAATGATGACCACATTTTTTGATTATCAGGGTGTGCTGTTCTTAGATTATAAAAGAGCCTTGTGTCAACATCAACGCGGAGGTATATCCAGACAGCTTAAAACGCTTACGGATCAGCATCAAGAATAAACGTCCCAGGAAGCTTACAATGGTGTCATTCTTTTGCATGATAATGCTCGACCCCATGTAGCCCAGACGATTCAAGTTCTGCTTGGTCGTATAAAGTGGGAAGTCTTACAACATCCACCTTAGAGTCCCGACTTGTCCCCGTGCGACTATCATGTTTTTGACCCATTAAAAAATCACTAAAAGGACTGCAGTTCAAATCGGACGCTGAAGTATAGTTTGCTGTTAGCGAATGTTTCCTAAAATAGCCGCAAGAATTTTACCAGCAGGGAATCTACATATTAGTGAACAGTGGGACTCATGCCTTAATGTTAATGGGGACTTCTTTTAAAATCGTTGAATAAAAAATGCTTCAAAATTCTAAACGTGTTTTTATTGAACAATCATCGTAATTGAAATGCTGGACTTGTTCCATAATAGTTTCATCTATAACTATCTTAGTTCTTACCGGTTGGTTCTCTTTAAATGCCATTCTTTTATTCTTGTCAGCTGGGATTTGAAAGCCATAAACATTTCAGACATATTTGAAACATTTGGAATCAATAATAAATAACTAAATGAGAACGCAGCAAAAGCAAAAAAAAATATAATTAATAATTACTTGATGTATAAATATGGAACTGGTTTTCGAATGTAACATATACCCTTTTCAAAAAAAGTTTTCTTTGATATCTTGAAAATTCTGTTTTTACGGAATGTTATTGTTGACGTGCCTAGCAGTTTATTTAAAAAATTAAATAACAGTACAAAGTAAAATGGACCAAGCACAATAAATGAAACTTCAGAACAGAATTAGTCGTTACAATCAATGAGAAGTTTCAAAATGTATAAATAAGAGAAAACCACAAATATTATTTCTCCTTCTTTTCTTTTTCTTCGTTGTCTTCTCCTTCTATTTTTGTAAAATCTCCTGTTTATTGCAAACATTAATGCTTGACACAATGCCGGCATCTCATAAACGGTGATCTAAGTCTAGAAGGTATCTCTAGCTATCTTGACTAATCTGTGATCGTCCGCCCTATCAGTGTTGCCGTCCAAGAATCGTGATATTTCCTACATCCAATCCGCATTATTCGTAATTTTTTAAAGGTTTCTAGAATATTGTTACGTAATACGGAACGTTCTACAAGTTTCTCGAATATTTCAGGTATAATGTATGTATGCGTAAATAATGCTGCTACTTTGCGGTGAAAGATAATTACGCGTCAACTATCGGGTCTATACCAGACCAAACCGGTCAGCCCAGTGTGTTCAAAGACACTGTTTCTAGTGGATTCTCGAGAGCGCCTGTTTTTTAGCAAGTCATCTAAAGTGACAGATTATTCTGAAAATCAGCGGTGTATAAATAGAGTTATTCAGCGACTGACAATTCAGTTATTGTCGGGCGATTATACAGTGGGTTTGAGTGGCGATTTACTCAGTTCGGTTCGAGGTATTGTGCCAAATTTTATGTGTTTGATAATCGTGCGAGACAATTGTATTACAATTGTGTTTTATATTAGTTGACATTTTACTGGGTGTGAACAATTTTTATTTGATTTGTGGTAAGAGACTATGTTGTTGATTACAAACTGTCTAATTGTGATAATTAAAGCTGGGGATTAGTGACTTGATTGGTGTTTTGTATTTTGTTTTCTACTGTACCATACGACGATCAGTTAGACCGTCGTAACAATATTATACCTACGAGTTGTACAGTCTTGTCCCATATTACCCATTGTTCTTTTCAGTATCTTTATTTTATAAGTTTGTTTGGTTTTCTTTTAGCTGTTGACATATCCGACACAAAATTTAAAAAAAAATCCAACTATACTTAGAGGTCTGTATACGTTTCATAGTAATTTGTATATTTTTGGATCCATTTTCACAAACAGGATCCATTTTTGGATCCAGAGCACACAGGATTGGGCAGACCATGTTGAAACTCAGCATAAGAATAGGATAGCAAAACAAATTTTGGTTTACAATCCAAACAGGACAGCAGAATGTTGGAAGACCAAAGAAAAGATGGTCGGATCAAGGAGTGCACAACGGATTGTAAGGTTCATAGCTAGAAGAAGAAGAAGAAGAAGAAGAAGAAGAAGAAGAAGAAGAAGAAGAAGAAGAAGAAGAAGAAGAAGCCATCATGAGTAGAAAATCAAGAATTAACGTTCTGTTTTTGAACAATAAAATTAATAAAAAATCAAATAAAGCCTTGTAACCTTTTGAATGTGATACGAGAAAATAAAACCTGATAAACTGAAAACATACATAAGCGGAATTAAGAAAACTGTTTCCAGTAGGTAGAAATGCGCAAACCCTACAAGCCTGTATAATGATCAAAAGTGAGGTAACGATAATGTCTGTTTTGAAATGACTTTGATTAAAAGTTTCATATAGACGGTACGTTGTATAACGAGATCCGTTGTATCGTTGTTTAAATGCGTCACCAAACTTTGATAACAGAAATTTGTTAATTAATTAAAATTTCACACGCACACAGTACCAGTGCCGACACTGTAAATTACCTACACACAAAATCTGTAACGTCTTTTGAAACTTGCCGTTTAACGTTGTCCCGTCACATTGCTCCTAATCTCATTATGAAATATCGTATTCAGTCAGCGCATGTGTTATAGAGTGCGTATGTTCGTCTCCCTGTATAGGATTACGGTTATATTGAAATCGCTTTTACTTGAATTACTTATATACAAGACTAAAATTACAGCTCCATATTTTCTTACAGCACTGGAAACTTGATAAAAAGTAATCATCCTCGCTGCCAACACATATGGTAACTTTGACCTGTTCCCATTCCGCGATCCAACTCTACTTGCCTTGCAACTGCTTATCGTGCTGTACTGGAGAGCTGTATTGAGTACTGTACGCTGTTATTTTCCATTCTGTATTTAATTTTACCTGCAGCATTGTATATTCCAATCACACAGACACACGTACACACATATATATATATATATATATATATATATATTACATTTAATATTTATAAATAAATTTACTTCAAGATATACCTTTATTTTTTCCTTATTAGGAACATGTTTCGGATACCATCTTGTACCCATCCTCAACCGGAAGGCTGAGGATGGGTAAAAGATGGTATCCCGAAACATGTCCCTAATAAGGAAAAAAAAGGTATATCTTGAAGTAAATTTATTTATAAATAGTAAATGTATTATATATATCAAGAAACGGACTGTAGCAGAAAGTGATTGAATATTGCAACGAATCACAGGATCATGATAGGCGGGGCAAGTCATATATTACACAGACAATGGACATTCATATTATATTGGTAGATGGTTAAGTTTGGTTGTTATCAATTGTATTTAGTAAGGTTAAGGGTTTAGTTTAAAAAAACTGTACATTATTATTTATGGTTATTCATGTACTGTGTTAGTGGAAATGTGCGCGCGTGCGCGAGTGGGAAACGTTTCCCGTGCGGTGCGTGAAGTATTATCGTTGTTTTGACATTAGCTGAACTGAGACATGTGTATCGCTACAATCCCTATACCTGTCGGACTATTGTTTACGTTCATGTATATTATTAATATGTATGCAGCATGCATGAGATACGAGTAGTCTGATTACTGCTATGCATGCTGTTACAAGGTAAATGCACTCTAATGCATGAAAAGTGCATGGTCACCTTTACTAACCATGTGACTTCCATCCACCAATAGAATGCTGACTGGTGGTTGGAAATTTTCTTATGCCTGTCGTTACACAGGCAGTTCTTCTACGCCATCTACCGCGAACGGAACGTGCACTCCTTGTACAAGAATTCTACCGCTTGCAAGGTGTTGTAAAAACTATTCGTCGTTAGTGAAACGGGAAGACTCAGAACTGTGTGTGTTGTACATTTGCACACATCAGTGTTTTAACGCTTTGTGCGAAAATTTACAAGCAGTTCTTCACTGCTGCTACCGTGAACGGTACATACAATTCCTTGTACAAGATTATACCGCTTGCAAGGATCTGTTAAGACTTTTCGGGGATAGTAACGCGTGTGACGCATAACAATTGATTTTATATCTTTACACACGATATTATTATTGTAGTATTACGTGTGTAAGAAGTGAGTGCAACTGTATCACTGTGCGAGATTTTCCGCAGTGACAGTAGTATTAATTGTTACGCAATAGTTCCATCAAGACGTTTCCGTGCTAGTGCAAGATTTCCTCATAGGGTGGTCTGCTGATCGCGGTAGACCTTGGTATTCGCGAGAACACTTGAAGAAGCCGGAGAGGTATAAGTTCAATATACCGTTATTGATTAAACTCACTGTCACCTGAGATATTACTTGGTCTTAAACTCTATATAAGTTTTGCGAGTAATAAAATCCGTAGTACCGTTGTGTGTGCGAAGTGTCGGATTCATCGTGGGAATTGCAGGACATCAGCCCAGCTGTTATAGGACATCAGCCCAGCTGTTATAGGACACCAGCCCAGCTGTTATAGGACCAGCCCAGCTGTTACAGGACGCCAGCCCAGCTGTAAACGTTTCTGGTGAAACGTCTGTCATTTGTATGCCACACCTGACGATCCATCTATACCGCAAAGACCGGCCCTTCTCTTCAACAACATCATCGTGGGAGTCTTCGTATGTAACGTATCACGTCTTGCGTATGAACATTATTTAACATTTTAGAAGAAAGACTCTATATCAAACATTACATTCTGTACATTACAAATATACCATATAAACTATAACTTGTGTTTGTATAATAAATAATCTTAAACCCTCCAATATAGACTTGTAATTTGAAATACACATACTATCATATCCTATGCGCCAATAGTTTAGTAATTTGTGTTGTCGCATAGAGATATTTTGGCGCTTAGCAACGTAGGGCTCGTAAATAGCGGTAATTTTACGCTATTATATATTTGTCTATGAATATAAAATTTGTTGGAAAAATCCGACGTATAAATATAATTAACGTAATAATTGTATGTGTATTGTTCATATGAAAAGCTGAGGATATAATTTTTCAAGTGTGCATATTCTCTTGTATATCATATATGAACAGATTTTATCAGATTTTATATTGGAGGTAGATTATTAGTTGTTGTATGTTAGATAAGGTATTTACATGTTGATATTTTGAACTGCTTTTTCTGCGTGCATATAAACTGGTTACCATATGTTCTAATCTTGTTGTGATAATAATAACTTGCTTTGCGTATAAATCAATAAATTTAAATTTACTAAATTTTAAATTAAATTTTAATCATTATGGCGGAGTCAAAAGGGGTAGAGAGTGCTGTAGCGGCCATATTAGCTAATATGAAAACTATGGAAGAAAAGATGGAAGTGAATATACAGAAGCTTTCAGCAGAAGCCGGGAAACAAAACAAATCACTCCATGAGGAAAACGAGAAATCATACGTGGCCATACAGGAGCAATCCAAACAAAGCAAACAAATGGTAGAAGCGGCAGAAAAGCATATTAGCGAGACCGTGGAAACTATGAAGGCCAATATAGAGGCAAATTTGG
Organism: Magicicada septendecula; assembly: GCA_034769895.1. Lineage (NCBI taxonomy): Eukaryota > Metazoa > Arthropoda > Insecta > Hemiptera > Cicadidae > Magicicada > Magicicada septendecula. The sequence continues at coordinate 356,422,671 of CM068375.1, forward strand.
AAGTCAATAAGTCACGGCTTAGTGAATATGAAGCGAAACTCTCTGGTACGGCAGAGCAAGTAGTGCAACACATATCTACGATAAATGAATTAATGGCCGAACGTGACCTGCGGATTCAAAAACTACAACAGCAAGTGTCACGATTGCAAAGTACCTCGTCACCTCTAAACTGTACCCAGTATGTATATAAGACTTTAAATGACGTCAGCTCACAGCAAAATTTTTATGGACGGGAGAATAAAAATTTTCAGTATCAAACTCAAACCATGCACACACAGTCACCAAAACAATATAAAATACCTAATAGAATTACCAATCGGAAATGGTGTAAACATAATGGGATGAATGAAGTTTTAAAAGCCCGTTATAAATATAAAAAGCAGTTCAATAAATCAAATGTGAAAGATGTTAGTTATAAGAGAAAATTAGTAGTGTCCGGCCTGTATCCTGCTGTAATTAGAGATAGTTTAATTTGCAATAACCATAGTAAGGAAAATGAGAAAGGTATTAGCGTTGAAAATGACACTGACCTCATTGTCAACGCGAAAATTAACGGATGTGTCGGCGAAGTTTTATTTGACAGCGGTGCAGAAATTTCGTTAATGGATGAGCGATTCCTAGAGAGGCACAGGAAACATTTAAAAAAAATCCCGATTCTGCCGGCAGCCCACAAAATCATAAAATCAGCGACGGGTGAATCTCAGAGGGTTGACCGTCAAGCTATGATAACAGTATCCATTCAGGGAATGGAAATAGAGGTCACTGTGCTTATGGTCAAGAAACTCGTGTATAATGTTATTTTGGGAGTGGACACATTAAATAAACTGCACGCGACCATTGATTTTCCAAATAAAATACTAAAATGTACAGTAAATAATAGTAAACACAATATCAGGTTAGGACGCAGGAGGGGTAAGACGGGGTCTGATTGTGAACCTATTACTATAACTCGCCCAGCGGTTCAACTTGCCGATAAGATAACACATAATCTGCGGACGCACAGCAGGCAGATAACGAGCAATGAACAAGATAAGCTGCAAAGTATGCTTGATAAATTTGAATCTGTGTTTTCCAAAAATCCTACCGTCACGAATGTTTATGAACACAGTATTCAGGTCACGGATGAAAATAAATTTGTACGGAAGACGTACCCCGTCCCCCTTCACTATCAACAACAGGTTGATGCCGAAGTTAAGAGTATGCTTCAGAATGGGGTGATTGAACGAACTGATAGCAATTTTTTAAATCCTATGGTTGTTGTTAAAAAGAAAAATAACGACATTCGATTATGTCTCGACATGAGAAATCTAAATTCTATTACAAAAAAATGCTACGACTGTGCTCCGAATGCGGAGAACTTATTCATAAAATGTCAAGGGGTTAAATACATGTCTCGCCTTGATCTCAAAAGTGGATTCTGGCAGATTCCCCTTGCCAAGGAGTCGAGAAGATACACAGGATTTCTATATCGAAATAAATGCTATCAGTTTAAAGTAGTTCCATTTGGTTTGGTTACCAGTTTAGCGGCCATGGTCAGATGTTTGGAGTTAGCTCTGGGACCCGAGGTGGAGGACTTCGTCAGCATATTTGTTGATGATATTTTGGTCATATCCAAATCATTTGAAGAACATCTTGAACATCTCAAGATTGTATTTCAGAAATTGCAAGCCGCTAACCTGACTCTCAATCTTAAAAAGTGTGAATTCGGGAAATCGCAAATTAAATTTTTGGGTCATATTATCTCAGCGGAAGGTATAACAACGGACCCGGAAAAAATACATGCGATCATGGAGTTCCCGAAACCCACAAAACCCAGGGATATCAGAGCGTTCCTCGGATTGACTGGTTACTTCAGACGTTTTACTCCAGAATATTCTGGGACAATTGAGCCGTTGTTAGAACTACTTCGTAAGAGTAATAAATGGAGATGGGAGGAGCGTCATCAGCATGCTTTCGACGCGACTAAAAATTTGTATAGTAGAAACCTGCACGTGTTCCATCCTGAGAAAAGGGGCACATATGTCCTGAATTGTGATGCTTCTGATTATGCCATTGGGGGGGGGTACTCTACCAACGGAATGAGAAGGGCGAAAACAAAATAATTGCGCACAGTAGTAGGTCACTAAAAGGGGCCGAACGTAACTATTTCACATCGGAGAAAGAAATATTGGCTATTGTGTACTGCATTAGTAAATTTCGTTATTACCTGGTTGGACAACACTTCGAAATCCTTTCAGACAACCAGGCCTTATCGTTCATGTTGCGCTGCAAGTTAGCGAACGCTCGCATATCCCGTTGGATCATGGCCATCCAAGAGTACGACTTTACCATTAAATACTGTAAGGCAAGCGAGAACCAAGCAGCTGACACGTTAAGCCGATACCCTCCAATGGTGGAAGAACGTCATGTGTCTAATAACCAGGAGGTTCAAATTCTAGCTGTCAAATATAAATTAGAAGACAGTCTCAAAAATAAGCTAAGAAATATTGGTATGGAACAGCAGCGTGACACAAAGTTGAAGCGGATATGTGACGCTATCCGGATACAAGAAAACCCTAAGTACAGAATATATAAAGACGTAGTGTATAAAATTATCAATGGCGGATGGAAGATTATGGTACCGGACGCCATGGTGGAAGACCTCACCTGGATGTGTCATGAGAGTCTGGCTCATGCTGGGCCTTATAAATGTTACCTGGCAATGCGGGAGGATTTTGTGTGGCTAAATATGACCAGGAAAATAAAGGCCATACTCCGCTCATGCCACATCTGCCAAACAGCGAAATATCCGAACCAACATACACAGGTTGAAATGGGTAACATTGTCGTCCGTAATAAAAATGACCTTGTATGCATTGATTTTTTGGGTCCACTTCCTCGGGCGGCACGTGGAATGAAGAACCTGGTGGTTGTTACGGATGCCTTTACCAAACATGTTAGCCTATATGCTATTGGTAGACCTACGACGTCGGCTGTCATAAAAATTATGCTAAATAAATACATGCCGAAAAATGGTCCCGTAAGGAAGATACTCTCAGATCAAGGTAAGCAATTTACGAACACCAAGTGGCACTCCGAGCTTGAGAAACACGGGGTCCAGACGGTCTTGACTGCGATCCGGAGACCGCAAGGTAACTTGGCCGAGCGGGTCAACAAGGAGTTGGGACGGTTGTTCCGTACGTACTGTAATACTAACCAGAGTAAGTGGCCGGAATTCCTAGAATTTTTTGAGTATGCCATAAATGGAAATTATAATTCTACTACTGGGTATACTCCGAATGAACTCCAAACCGGAGAAATGCCAGGCCGGGTCTGGGGTAAACACATTGAAAGGATAGCGACGCATAATATGCCTATACCAGTTGAGATAAAGAAAATCGAAGATAGAAGACGCATTAAAAAGTGCGCCGAGGAGCGCACGGAAAAATTTAATGCGGAACATAAACTAGTCAAGTTCAAGACTGGAGAGAGTGTGCTTTTACGAGCATTAAATGTTGGAAGAAGGGAGGACAACACAGCCGCGAACTTTTTTAGGCTGTATAATGGTCCGTATACCCTGTCGGAGCAAGTTGGGAAAAATACTTTTATCTTAACCAACCCAAATACCAACCGTGCGATTGGTAAATTCCATGCGTCCTCATTGAGGAAGTATTATACTAAGGATCCGTAAACTCAGAAATAAATGTCAGGATATAGGGGTAAGAATGTGTAGTGATTTGAATATGTCAATTCAGGTTTAAATGTTGTATGTAAGATGGCTCTGTGAATGAACAATAATCTAGTTTTGATAAGGAATGTTGTCTGTGTTCGCTATGACCCTGCATTAGATGTCGTTATCTGTGTGTCAAGAACATGTGTGTTTGTTTTGGTTTGAAGGTTACCACGTGTCTTTTGATTTGATGCTTCTGTCAAAGTGACAGTTGGAAATGTTAGTATTAATTGAGGATGTTTATTTGATTTTAGTTTGAGGGTATTATTATTATTTCAGGATTAGGAAGTTATTTTGGTTATATTGAAAAAAAAAAAAAAAAAAAAAATTTTATTTTTTGTTAGTTAACTAAAAAAAAAAAAAATTTTTTTTTTATGCGGGAGGGAGTTAATCCTGCAACGAATCACAGGATCATGATAGGCGGGGCAAGTCATATATTACACAGACAATGGACATTCATATTATATTGGTAGATGGTTAAGTTTGGTTGTTATCAATTGTATTTAGTAAGGTTAAGGGTTTAGTTTAAAAAAACTGTACATTATTATTTATGGTTATTCATGTACTGTGTTAGTGGAAATGTGCGCGCGTGCGCGAGTGGGAAACGTTTCCCGTGCGGTGCGTGAAGTATTATCGTTGTTTTGACATTAGCTGAACTGAGACATGTGTATCGCTACAATCCCTATACCTGTCGGACTATTGTTTACGTTCATGTATATTATTAATATGTATGCAGCATGCATGAGATACGAGTAGTCTGATTACTGCTATGCATGCTGTTACAAGGTAAATGCACTCTAATGCATGAAAAGTGCATGGTCACCTTTACTAACCATGTGACTTCCATCCACCAATAGAATGCTGACTGGTGGTTGGAAATTTTCTTATGCCTGTCGTTACACAGGCAGTTCTTCTACGCCATCTACCGCGAACGGAACGTGCACTCCTTGTACAAGAATTCTACCGCTTGCAAGGTGTTGTAAAAACTATTCGTCGTTAGTGAAACGGGAAGACTCAGAACTGTGTGTGTTGTACATTTGCACACATCAGTGTTTTAACGCTTTGTGCGAAAATTTACAAGCAGTTCTTCACTGCTGCTACCGTGAACGGTACATACAATTCCTTGTACAAGATTATACCGCTTGCAAGGATCTGTTAAGACTTTTCGGGGATAGTAACGCGTGTGACGCATAACAATTGATTTTATATCTTTACACACGATATTATTATTGTAGTATTACGTGTGTAAGAAGTGAGTGCAACTGTATCACTGTGCGAGATTTTCCGCAGTGACAGTAGTATTAATTGTTACGCAATAGTTCCATCAAGACGTTTCCGTGCTAGTGCAAGATTTCCTCATAGGGTGGTCTGCTGATCGCGGTAGACCTTGGTATTCGCGAGAACACTTGAAGAAGCCGGAGAGGTATAAGTTCAATATACCGTTATTGATTAAACTCACTGTCACCTGAGATATTACTTGGTCTTAAACTCTATATAAGTTTTGCGAGTAATAAAATCCGTAGTACCGTTGTGTGTGCGAAGTGTCGGATTCATCGTGGGAATTGCAGGACATCAGCCCAGCTGTTATAGGACATCAGCCCAGCTGTTATAGGACACCAGCCCAGCTGTTATAGGACCAGCCCAGCTGTTACAGGACGCCAGCCCAGCTGTAAACGTTTCTGGTGAAACGTCTGTCATTTGTATGCCACACCTGACGATCCATCTATACCGCAAAGACCGGCCCTTCTCTTCAACAACATCATCGTGGGAGTCTTCGTATGTAACGTATCACGTCTTGCGTATGAACATTATTTAACATTTTAGAAGAAAGACTCTATATCAAACATTACATTCTGTACATTACAAATATACCATATAAACTATAACTTGTGTTTGTACAATAAATAATCTTAAACCCTCCAATATAGACTTGTAATTTGAAATACACATACTATCATATCCTATGCGCCAATAGTTTAGTAATTTGTGTTGTCGCAATATATATATATATATATATATATATATATATATATTGTAACATAACAAAATTATCACGCTAAACATTTGACTTAATGCAACATAAATAAAGGAAAAAGTTCCATAGTGAGTGAGAAGAATAACTTGTTTTAAGGATTACACTAGAAACTGTATATTAAGTCAATAAAATGTTAATAAAAATGAAAAATAACAAAGAAAACCATTGATTAAAATAACTTACTAGGTAAAAACCAGTTAAACCAGCAGTATACCCAGTAGATTGGGGAAGCAGAAAAAAGGGAAGGACCACAAAAAAGGAAATAAAAGGATGAAACCATATTAATAAGGAAAAAATAATAATAAGGTCAAGAGGCAGAGAAACCACAAGACCAGAAACTACTAATGTGATATCGAAGAAGGGACAAAACATATCAGGATTCCCACAAAGAGACCAGAACCAGGAAGAGATATTCCAAAAAACGATAGTCATGTAATACATACCATGAAACAAAATTAAAACTGATATATGTAGACCCAGAACAAGTTACAAGATACAATCCCAGAAAACCAAATTGTATAATAGTTGTAAGAATAATATGTCAAAAAACTATTAAAACAGACTACTGTTAGTGTAGCCAAAATAAAGGACACATTATAATAAAGTGTGATATAAAAAATATATTAAAACAGACTACCATTAGTGTAGGAAATACTGGATAAAAACTAAAGAGACAGTCTAATGACTGAGTGTAATTTAGATAATAAAAGTGTTTTAGTGTTTAGGCATTATAACAATATGATAGGTATAAGATGTTTTTATTTTTATTGTATGAACAAATTAAGTATAGGGAACACAAAAGACAGTCAATAACTGCAAGTGTCAGTAGTTATAAGATGTTTTTATTTTATTGTATGAACCATTTATGTATAGGTAACACAAGAGACATAGAGGTATAGTAAATAAAAAGAGAGAGTGAATAACTGAAATTGTTACTAAGAAGAAGATATTTTAATAGAATAAGGTTGTGATAAAATGAGACATAAAAACAAAGGACAGCCAAAGACTGATAATAATATGTTCTCATTATAATTCTAAGTATAGAGAAAATTAGGCATAAGATGTTTATGTTATGGTTCAATGATGTTATCATTATAAAGAAAGTTTAGTAGATACAAGATATTTCATTGTATTTTAAAATCATGTCATTTAATTTTCCATTGTGTAAGTCAGAGAGGCAAGTAGGACATAAAAATGTAATAATTCAATTCAAAACAGTAAACCATATATAATGTACAAGCAGACCAGCTAAGACACCATTTTAGAAAACACAGACTGGCATATAAACCAAAAAATTACCTATCAAAGAATCAATCTATGTAATAGGAATAGAATTCAATACATACAATACAGAAATTGAAAATATAATTAATACAGATACAGTTAATAGCAAATAGAATGACAAAGGAAAGGAAATTAACTTCTTTTGGAAACAGATAATAATAGGCCTATAATGGTAATCAAATCAGACTAAACAGTAAATTAATCAATATTGAAATGTTTTAACAACCAAATTATTAACAACAAAGTAATCACGGAGTTATTAAGTATATTCCATGGAAATATTATAAGAAAAAACAAATAAAAACCATTAAAACACTGAATTTGTACAAAATATGAAGCATACAATCATTATATAAAATTGTAATTTTTGGGCTTAAATGAGCTTGAAACAAACCCAGCTATATATCAAAAGATGTAAAATTAACCAATGAATATTACTGAGTAGTTAGATTTATGTAAAATTAAGAAATATTTGAAATACAGTAAAAAATAAGAAAACTTATTATGTATATTTAGATGGTGAACCAAGTCTTAGACAGATATTTTTATAGTTAAACAATATAAAGAGGAAAAAGACATAGCACAAATTACCCTAAAACGACGACGTTGCGTCTATTAGTCTATTGTTAATCGTGAAACCGAATAGTTGGAAATGTGTTAGCAGAGTACTGAAAACAGAATAATTTGTATAAAACCAAGTGCGGTTATGCGGCGTGTAACGGAGATGATCTAAAAAGTGAAAATAACCTTAACTATCAATTTCTAACACTTCACAAATTTCCAAAACACAGTAATAACACCATAAAACTCAACACAAGAAATCAACAGCCATTTTGAACAATTTTGGACCAAATTCACAGAACACCAATACACATATTTGAACACCGGACACTTCACAAGAAACCCATCACGAAAACGACATCGCAGAAGACGAGAGGACACTCTACACTATATTCCTGGACCACCACTACTTCGCAGAGAAGGGAATATCATTTTATTTCTGCGGGAGAATCTCAGCCAATTCCAGCAGCATAGCAGTTAAAATCGAGGAGACGTCGGCCATACTAGATTTACTCACCAGCACGAATGCAATGCCAGCTTGAAGGGAGTGACGTCATTTCATCGATTTGGTTCGCAATTCAATTTTCTTTAATTGACAATTTCAATAATAATTTTGTTCTATTTCAGCTATTACCATTTAGTTTAAGAATACCTGTTAAGAATGTATCTTGTTCCTTGCCCTCTGACCATTTCGACTCGTTAAAAGAACCACAAATTTAACCTTGTAAAAATATATTTGTTGATTTTTTCGCTACCGACTGGAGCAAATAATAGCCAATGCCTTGGTCATGCGCAGTTTGACTGGCGCATAATTTTGAATGTTAATAAACGCAAATCATTACTCAGTTACCAGAATTGTTTTTATTTCTATAATTAATGTTACTATTATTTTTTTTTTTACAAAAACATAATTTACAGTGAGAGAATAGATATATAAGGAAATTACACACTCAATTAATTAATTAATTATTAATTAATTAAATTAAATAATTAAATCAAAACTCAATACAAGAAAAAGAAAAAATATTTTCACAATTTATAAAGTTTGATTTATTTGTTATTTATCAATCAATCACACCTAGTTATAACATATATATATTAAATCTATTCTTTGTATTTGGTGAATCCAAAGAGGAGCTGTATCATCGGCGAGTTGAATACCGAGATCCAGACAACATACGCAATTCTGATTATCTATATCTTTATATTTTATTTATTATTATTATATTTGAAATTATATTCCAAATTGACTAGCCTAAACAGTGGGGCTTACAGTCAGGGCGAATCAACACAACATAACACGTATCTATATATATATTTTTATTTTTATTTTGAATTTGTAATTTATATTACAAATTGGCTAGCCCAACTAGTGGGGCTAAAAGGAGAGCACAATACCTTGTTATCACAAAATCTACACACAATATTTATTTTATTTTTATTTTAAATTTGTATTTATATTACAAATTGGCGTCCAACTTAAGGGGCTTTAAATAGGAGGTAATAGTGTTATAAAATAAGGACGAGTGTCTAATTTCCTATTTTTAGCTTGGCAGCGGTCAACAGGTCGGAAGAGGGAGCGAGATGCACAGGAGAGCTACATCAAGGAAAAGGGCTATGGAGGCCGAGCAGGAGGTAAAAAAAGACACCAGTGGAAGATGTGGAGTCGATGTTACCGCCAGCAGAACCAAACAAGCCTGCACCACCGAAGGAACAGCCAGAGAAATCCACCACAAAGGAAGAGACAAAATTGGATAAAATGATGGAGATGTTACTCAGAGAATTTAAAACGACAAAGGAAGAGTTGGATAATAAAATCGAAGAAAATAGTAAGGAAATGAAGAACGATAACCAACGATTGAAGGAGGAATTAAGAGAAAGCAGTAAGAAGATGGAGGAGAAGATGGAAGAAAATAATAAGGAAATGAAAAGTGATAACCAACGATTGAAGGTGGAATTAAGAGAAAGCAGTAAGAAGATGGAGGAGAAGATTGAATAAAATAATAAGGAAATGAAAAGTGATAACCAACGATTGAAGGAGGAATTAAGAGAAAACAGTAAGAAGATGGAGGAGGAAATGAAGAATGATAACCAACGATTGAAGGAAGAATTGGGTAATAAAATTGGAGATACCAGTAAGAAGATAGAAGAGAAGATGGAAGAAAATATTCAGAAAATCGAGGAGAAAATGGAGGAAATAAAGACTGACAATAAACAGTCGAAAGAGGAATTAACCCAGATAAGCCAAAAACTGGAAGAAACCAACAAGAGGATGGAAGAAACCAATCAGAAAATGGAAAGCAATAGTCAGCAATTGAGAGAAGAATTGAAGGAGACGAACCAAGAGAACATGAACCGATTAGATGGAAAGATGGAAGCATTGAAGGAAGAACTGGGGCAGAAGATAGCTGAAAATAATGAAACAATCAGCAAGAAGGTAGAAGAGGAATTAACCGTAATCGAACAAAAGGTTACAAGAGCTGATGAAAGATGGAGTCAAACCGAACGAGAAGTACAGAGTATTAAGACAGAAATAAATACGAAGGTTAACAACATTGAAGAAACGACTAGGAAGACATTGGAGGAAAGACTAAAAGAAACACGGGAAGACTGGGAGCGAGTGCAGGACCGATTCACAGAAAAATGTGACGGCATTGAAGCTACTGTGACCAGTATCAACAGTCAGGTGCGACAGAACCAGACAGATATAGACCTATTCCATAGTCGACCGACAAGCATTACCAGTTGTCCTAACAGCGAGAATCGTGAAGGAATTAACTTCAGGTTTTATAAAAACAAACCAATGGAGTTCCTAGCCAGAATCGAAGAGTACTTCACCAAACACAGAGGTAATCGCTGGAGGGAGAATAAAGAAGTGCTTGACGAATCGCTCAAGGAGATAGCAGATAATTGGTGGATGGCGATAAGAGACGAGGTGACCGACTATCAACAATTCAGAAGGCTATTCAAAGCCAAATATTGGTCTGAATCAACACAAAATATCGCCAGAGACGGGATCTGCCATGGAAGGTACAACCCGTATGGAAACCAGACTTTAACGGCGTACTTTTTGGGAAAGGTGTGCGTGGCCAAACATCTAGAGCCCAGAATACCGGAAGAATGCCTGGTCAGCAAACTCTCATACCATTATGAGGAGGATATTATCAGAGCCAGACGAAACAGTCAAATAAAGACGGTGCAAGCCATGACCGAGCTTTTAGAAATGTATGAGCATGAAGACTATTACCGCCAAAGTCGCAGGAGATATGAAAAGCCGGAACCAAGAAGTAACAACAATAATTTGAATAATAATAATCGGCAGAATGTGGGTAACAATAATAATTATAATTCCGCAAATCGGAATAATGCCGAATACAATTATAACACCCGAAATAACAATAATTTGCCTAGATTTAACAACAATAATAATAATAGCAATATTCCTCGCATTAATAATAATAACAACAACCACAACAATAATAATAATAATAACAATAATAACCGTCCACAAAATAACAAAGGTTATTATAATAATAATAGTAACTATGTTCCAAATGGTCAGAGGAACCCCAACCTTTCCAATAACAATTATCATGGTAATTATAACCGGAATTACCCGAATGGAGGTAATAACAATAATTACAGGACATATCGACCCAATATTAACTACATCAGAGCGGAAGGCAGTGGACAGAGGAGGTACCAGCCTCAACGAAGGAGCCGATACTACGAGTACGAGACCTTTCAAGGAATTCAAGGAAGTAATCGGTACAGAGAGTACGAGCCCAGACGTAGTTCCAGCCTGGACAATCAGCGAAGACTACCTGTAACAGAAGCCCAACAGGACGATCGAGCAGAACCAAACGAAGCAGTCTCAGGACTCCAAGCTGATGCTTCCAACGGCCTAATCCGTAATGAAGCGGAACATTTAAACGAACGGAGGCAGTAATAAACTCCAATAACCCTTTACTGCTCCAATCTGCTGGGTTTAACCAAGAAGGAATGAATTCGAAGAAAAACAGAAAAAAGTTTACCATAATATACAGCAATTATTTGAAAGATATCCGTAAGGACCTACTAGAAGAAAGCGAGATTAATATTAATAATAATGATAATGAAATAATATACATAATTGCAGAAATTGAGGGTATTTCTGTTCCTATAATGATAGACACTGGAGCCAATGTCTCCATAATAAATCGAAATGAGTTGGACCGGATACAGCAGGAATGCCACAAAAACTTACCGGTACTACCTATTAATAATATTGTACTTGTAGGAGCTACCGGCCGACAGAACAAGACCATAAGAAAGCAGGTATCCCTAAGTGTCAACAGTCAGGGCATTAGTGTGGATATGATATTTCTTGTTGCAGCCGGATTACCTTTCAACATCATGATAGGATGTGACATATTGCGCAGAAACTCAGCAGTTATCGACTTGTGCCGAGGAAAGGTATCACTCTTTGCTGAAGGTTCGACCTGGGTAGCCAATTTAACTAATAACAAGACTTTAGACTCCAGACAACTTCTCGGCCACCAAAAATAAGGTGAATTATTTGTCCAACTACACAACAAACCACAAGCCAGTACATCAGGATTCGGAGGAAGACCTATGGCAACAAAAGATTCAAGAGATACGTAACTTCCAGTGCCACAATACTAACGAGCAATTAAAGGAAAACCAGCTGAATCAATTGGTCGAAATATATGAAAAATATCGAGCTGTATTTTCGGACGAACCTGGAAAGATCCGGAACTACCAATGTTCCATACGATTCAGAGAACCGGTAGAATTTAACCGAAAGTCGTATCCAATAGCACAATCTTTGAAGGAAGCCGTACGCACAGAGATCCAGAATATGATCCGTAGAGATATCATCGAGAGCAGTCAATCGCCATACACTAGCCCAATTGTGGCCATACAAAAGAAAAATGGGAAGGTAAGGCTTTGCCTTGACGCACGTGAGATAAATAAAATGATAATTAACGATCGTACCTCACCTGGCGAAATTGATGAGATTTTGAAGAGGTTCCACGGAACACGATTCATTACCACTTGGGATACCGTATGCGGCTATTGGCAAGTGGAGTTGCACCCAGCAAGCCGGCAATACATGGCGTTCATCTTCGAAGGGCGCAATTATCAGTTTAAGAGGTTGCCCTTCGGGTTGGTGAATTCAGTAGCTTTTTTTGTCGCCTGTATGGATCATATACTAGGACCAGAAGCGCTCCAATTCACGACTGTCTATGTTGATGATCTCCTAATAACATCAACCAACTGGGAAGAACACTGTTACCGTGTGGAGTATGTCTTGAAGAAGCTTGCTGAGAATAATGTCACCCTTAAACTGGACAAGTCCAAGCTTATAGCTAAAGAAGTACAATTCCTGGGTTTCCAGCTAAACAGTCAAGGAATAACACCATCAACAGAAAAGGTAGACGCCATAAAACGATTCCCTACACCAAAAAACAGAAGGCAACTGCAATCATTTTTGGGCCTGTGTAACTATTACAGGAAGTTCCAGAATAATTATTCCGAACTGACAGCCCAGTTTCAGTACCAATTATCGTCCAAGAATAAATGGTGATGGGGCCAAGAACAAGACGAAACCTTCAAATCAATTAAGGAGAAGTTCTTAGATGCAGTAATGCTCAACCATCCAGATTTTAACCGACCCTTCTTTCTAAACTGTGACGCTAGTAACATTACCTTGGGATCAACACTGTACCAAGAAGATGAAAGTGGAAACCATCTAGTAGTGAGCTTTGCTAGCAGAACCCTTAACCAGTGTGAAAAGAACTATAATGTGACGGAAAAAGAACTGCTAAGTGTAGTCTTTGCCTGCGGGAAGTTTCGGACGTATATCCTCGGATATCCAGTGACCGTTCGAACAGATCACAAATCAATATCATTTCTGAGAAGATGCAAGTTAAGCCATTGTAGATTGACCAGATGGGTACTCGCCCTGCAGGAATACGATATACAGTGGGAGTATGTTCCTGGAAGTAAAAATGTAGTAGCCGACGTATTGTCGAGAGTGAATCTGGAAGAACAAACGTTCGAAGGCGAAAAGGAGAGCATCTTGAAAATCTATAATATTATTAAGGACAGATCCGATTTAGAGAAGATAGTGCAGGACATCAGCAAACACCAGCAGCCCGATCCGAAGTTAAACCATATTAAACTTCGTCTGTCCAACCAAGATGACACAATAAACAAATTTTATTGTATACATAATGGAATTTTATTCATCAAGACATCCCTTGATGAAGAGATATGGAAGATCATGATCCCTACTACAATCGAAAAGGATATCATCCTGGACTATCATATACGATACGGTCACATGGGAGCCATGAAGGTGATCAAGGCAATAGAAGAGAATTGTCATATAAAAAGTATCAATAGAAAAACGAGAAACTACCTCAAAACCTGTCTGATATGTCAATTGGTGAAAACCAACAATGAGAGAAAGGAGGGTATGATGAAACCAATTACCTCACAAGCCAAACTGGAAAAGGTCTTTCTGGACATATGTGGTCCATTTCCCCGCAGTGGCGGACGCCATCGATACAAATATATTATTATTATGATGGATCATTTTACAAAATTCACAAAACTATACCCTGTGAACAGAGCCACCACTTTGAAGACTCTAGGAATAATAACAAATCATTACATTCCAGAGATAGGAAGCCCGACATCCATAATCACAGACCATGGAACGCAATTTAAGGGTTGGAGGTGGAGAAACACTCTGAATACATTGGGCATTAAGACATACAAGACATCTATCTACCACCCCAGCAGCAATCCAGCGGAGAGGGTACTGCGAGAAGTCGGAAGAATATTACGGACTTATTGCTATAACCAACAAAAGAAGTGGCAAGAATATTTATTAGCGACTGAAGAATTCCTTAATTTGTCATATCACCCAGCTATAGGTATCACGCCATACACGGCAATGTATGAAAAACCGCCTCCAAGAGAAATACAAGACAATAGAGTTCCCCAGGAGTCAAGAATACAAATTCAATCGAATCAGATTCTACAATAAATTGGCAGAAGACCAGGAAAGGCGCAAGAACAAATATCAAAAGGCTGTTAAGAAAATAATAAGCTATGAAGTCGGAGAAAAGGTACTACTAAAAAACAGGGAATTACCCAGTACTTTGGAAGGCATTACCAAAAAGTTGTTACTGCTGTATACCGGCCCATACCTGATTATTAAAAACAATAATAACAATACGTATGTACTAAAGGATATCATTTCGAATAAAGTAAAAGGGACTTATAATCAGTTATCCATTAAAAAATATTTGGAGGAGGAATAAAAATTACAAAATTCCAAAAAGTTAGTAAGTACAACTTACACCAAATCATTTGAAAGACTATTATGAAGAAATTAAGAATTTTGAGAAATAAAAATTTCAAAATTCAAAAATCAGTAAGGACAACTTACACAAAACATTTGAAAGATTATTGTGAATGATGCAAAAAGAATTTTGATAAATAAAAATTTCAAAATTCAAAAATCAGTATGTACAACTTACACCAAATATTTGAAGGATTATTATGAAGAAATTAAGAATTTTGAGAAATAAAAATTTCAAAATTCAAAAATCAGCAAGGACAACTTACACAAAACATTTGAAAGATTATTGTGAATAAATAAAAAGAATTTTGAACATAATAGATTGCAAAATTCCAAACTTAGTAAGTACCACTTACACCAAACATTCAAAGACTATTATGAATGAGAAAAGAATTTTGATGAATAAAGATTTTCAAAATTCAAAACAATAATAAGTACAACTTACACCAAAATATTTGAAAAACAACTATGAATAAGAAAGAGTGTAGTTGAATAAAAATATCTAAAATTAAAAAATATTAAGCTCATATCATTACTCATACAAATGATGAGAAATAACTCTGAAATATGAAAAAAGATTTTGTAAGAAAGAGATACAAAATTCTAAAGGAGAAAAGAAACCAGAATATCATATGACTTAATGGAAACAACTTAACCAAACTCACAAAGAAAATAATTTAATAAAAATGGAACAATGAAGAAGGAACAACTCAGTAAAGACCAAATAATGAGACCAGAAACCAAAAAACCTTGATACTAATAATGATAATGTTGGTACAATAACCACTGTTATAGTGAAAGTGATAAAGAATTAATTCATGTTATACCATGAGCAATAAAAATAACTCAATGGATACCAGATGGTAGAAAGAGTAAATATAAATACTACTTACTATGTAAACATGATGAAATGTATAATATACCACATACCTAAACCACCTAATATGGAATAAGCTTTAAGAGAGAAGAAGAGTCAAGTGTATAAAGGTATTAATTAATATAACGTATTATGAAGTGAAGAATCTAAAGATGTTTATTTTAGTCTAAAATGACTACTTTTATTGTTTATTTATTTTTATGACTGGATGTAGAAAATGCCATCAGTCTTATATTTTGAGCAGAGATGATAATACCTCTGGACTCAATTGAAGTGTTGGACAGCAGGGATTGAAGCCAAAAGTGCCACTCTGAACTGTTCCAATTAATTTGTTAGGGAATGTTAGGGAGTAAACATACTGGTGAGGAAGCACCAAATAAGAAAGAATATAAAATGATAATGTTATACACAAGATTGAAGATCACTTATTAATGAAGAAAGAAACTAATGAAGGAGATACACATCATTTGAGAGGAAGCAACGGTGGAAAAGGAAGGTATATAAAGTGAAAACATGTAATCACGAAGAAAATGTAAATACCAAAAGAATTAGTAGTAATTATTTCATCCATACTAAGAGTATGATCTGAACTAATCACTTTTACAGGAGAGCATATGTAACATAACAAAATTATCACGCTAAACATTTGACTTAATGCAACATAAATAAAGGAAAAAGTTCCATAGTGAGTGAGAAGAATAACTTGTTTTAAGGATTACACTAGAAACTGTATATTAAGTCAATAAAATGTTAATAAAAATGAAAAATAACAAAGAAAACCATTGATTAAAATAACTTACTAGGTAAAAACCAGTTAAACCAGCAGTATACCCAGTAGATTGGGGAAGCAGAAAAAAGGGAAGGACCATAAAAAAGGAAATAAAAGGATGAAACCATATTAATAAGGAAAAAATAATAATAAGGTCAAGAGGCAGAGAAACCACAAGACCAGAAACTACTAATGTGATATCGAAGAAGGGACAAAACATATCAAGATTCCCACAAAGAGACCAGAACCAGGAAGAGATATTCCAAAAAATGATAGTCATGTAATACATACCATGAAACAAAATTAAAACTGATATATGTAGACCCAGAACAAGTTACAAGATACAATCCCAGAAAACCAAATTGTATACTAGTTGTAAGAATAATATGTCAAAAAACTATTAAAACAGACTACTGTTAGTGTAGCCAAAATAAAGGACACATTATAATAAAGTGTGATATAAAAAATCTATTGAAACAGACTACCAGTAGTGTAGCCAAAATAAAGGACACATTATAATAAAGTGTGATATAAAAAATATATTAAAACAGACTACCATTAGTGTAGGAAATACTGGATAAAAACTAAAGAGACAGTCTAATGACTGAGTGTAATTTAGATAATAAACGTGTTTTAGTGTTTAGGCATAATAACAATATGATAGGTATAAGATGTTTTTATTTTTATTGTATGAACAAATTAAGTATAGGGAACACAAAAGACAGTCAATAACTGCAAGTGTCAGTAGTTATAAGATGTTTTTATTTTATTGTATGAACCATTTAGGTACAGGTAACACAAGAGACAGTTAATCACTGAAAGTGTCAGTAGTTCTAAGGTGTTTTTATGTTAATATTTTAGCAAAATAGTTATAGTAAATAAAAAGAGACAGTGAATAACTGAAATTGTTACTAAGAATAAGATATTTTAATAGAATAAGGTTGTGATAAAATGAAACATAAAAACAAAGGACAGCCAAAGACTGATAATAATATGTTCTCATTATAATTCTAAGTATAGAGAAAATTAGCCATAAGATGTTTATGTTATGGTTCAATGATGTTATTATTATAAAGAAAGTTTAGTAGATACAAGATATTTCATTGTATTTTAAAATCATGTCATTTAATTTTCCATTGTGTAAGTCAGAGAGGCAAGTAGGACATAAAAATATAATAATTCAATTCAAAACAGTAAACCATATATAATGTACAAGCAGACCAGCTAAGACACCATTTTAGAAAACACAGACTGGCATATAAACCAAAAAATTATCTATCAAAGAATCAATGTATGTAATAGGAATAGAATTCAATACATACAATACAGAAATTGAAAATATAATTAATACAGATACAGTTAATAGCAAATAGAATGACAAAGGAAAGGAAATTAAATTCTTTTGGAAACAGATAATAATAGGCCTATAATGGTAATCAAATCAGACTAAACAGTAAATTAATCAATATTGAAATGTTTTAACAACCAAATTATTAACAACAAAGTAATCACGGAGTTATTAAGTATATTCCATGGAAATATTATAAGAAAAAACAAATAAAAACCATTAAAACACTGAATCTGTACAAAATATGAGGCATACAATCATTATATAAAATTGTAATTTTTGGGCTTAAATGAGCTTGAAACAAACCCAGCTATATATCAAAAGATGTAAAATTAACCAATCAATATTACTGAGTAGTTAGATTTATGTAAAATTAAGAAATATTTGAAATACAGTAAAAAATAAGAAAACTTATTATGTATATTTAGATGGTGAACCAAGTCTTAGACAGATATTTTTATAGTTAAACAATATAAAGAGGAAAAAGACATAGCACAAATTACCCTAAAACGACGACGTTGCGTCTATTAGTCTATTGTTAATCGTGAAACCGAATAGTTGGAAATGTGTTAGCAGAGTACTGAAAACAGAATAATTTGTATAAAACCAAGTGCGGTTATGCGGCGTGTAACGGAGATGATCTAAAAAGTGAAAATAACCTTAACTATCAATTTCTAACACTTCACAAATTTCCAAAACACAGTAATAACACCATAAAACTCAACACAAGAAATCAACAGCCATTTTGAACAATTTTGGACCAAATTCACAGAACACCAATACACATATTTGAACACCGGACACTTCACAAGAAACCCATCACGAAAACGACATCGCAGAAGACGAGAGGACACTCTACACTATATTCCTGGACCACCACTACTTCGCAGAGAAGGGAATATCATTTCATTTCTGCGGGAGAATCTCAGCCAATTCCAGCAGCATAGCAGTTAAAATCGAGGAGACGTCGGCCATACTAGATTTACTCACCAGCACGAATGTAATGCCAGCTTGAAGGGAGTGACGTCATTTCATCGATTTGGTTCGCAATTCAATTTTCTTTAATTGACAATTTCAATAATAATTTTGTTCTATTTCAGCTATTACCATTTAGTTTAAGAATACCTGTTAAGAATGTATCTTGTTCCTTGCCCTCTGACCATTTCGACTCGTTAAAAGAACCACAAATTTAACCTTGTAAAAATATATTTGTTGATTTTTTCGCTACCGACTGGAGCAAATAATAGCCAATGCCTTGGTCATGCGCAGTTTGACTGGCGCATAATTTTGAATGTTAATAAACGCAAATCATTACTCAGTTACCAGAATTGTTTTTATTTCTATAATTAATGTTACTATTATTTTTTTTTTACAAAAAAATAATTTACAGTGAGAGAATAGATATATAAGGAAATTACACACTCAATTAATTAATTAATTATTAATTAATTAAATTAAATAATTAAATCAAAACTCAATACAAGAAAAAGAAAAAATATTTTCACAATTTATAAAGTTTGATTTATTTGTTATTTATCAATCAATCACACCTAGTTATAACATATTTATATTAAATCTATTCTTTGTATTTGGTGAATCCAAAGTGGAGCTGTATCATCGGCGAGTTGAATACCGAGATCCAGACAACATACGCAATTCTGATTATCTATATCTTTATATTTTATTTATTATTATTATATTTGAAATTATATTCCAAATTGACTAGCCTAAACAGTGGGGCTTACAGTCAGGGCGAATCAACACAACATAACACGTATCTATATATATATTTTTATTTTTATTTTGAATTTGTAATTTATATTACAAATTGGCTAGCCCAACTAGTGGGGCTAAAAGGAGAGCACAATACCTTGTTATCACAAAATCTACACACAATATTTATTTTATTTTTATTTTAAATTTGTATTTATATTACAATATATATATTACAACGATAAAGCCATTTGTTGTATTAGGCATTGTTTTGAATAAATATAAAATTAGTAGAATTATTATAAGTTAAGGGTAAATGGACATGTTTGAGATTGTAAAAATATTTCATTGTTAGATTAGGGGAGAAATTAACATGTTCCGACAAGCACAGAACAACTGATCAATTGTATGTGTGTTACGCGAGTATCTTGTGTGTGTTAGTGATGCATGTACAGACAGGAATCTCAGCTACCGCCCCAAGTAATTAATAAAGTAATTATTTTAATTCACTGTGTGAAAACTAATTAGTGTATAAACAAACCAAAGGCACCAAAGTGTGTGTAAATTTTATAGTTATCCCCAGTGAAAAAATGACGTTAATAGGACACGCTACGCAAAGTCAGTGCCAAATGAACGTGCCAAAAAATACGCAAATTACCCTAAGACGCTCAAATTAATACTCACCAGTGCTTAAACAAATTAGCTATGATTTGTGCTATCTCGATTCCGTGCAAAATATTGCTATTTCCTAATAATTGCAATAGATGAAAAGGTTTGAGAGTGGGGGCTATCAGGCGATCTACAGGTACCGACAGGACGATTTTGGAGCCAACTGGCGCGGAATCTCGAGAGGGTGTAAATTGAGGGTTCAATTTATATTGAAAACCCTTCTCTTCATTTCAAGACACAGTTACAGTCGGACATGCTGTCCGTCGGCAGAACAGTTTTATTTTTATTACAAGTCTCATTAACGAAAGAATAGAAAGTTCGTTAATTATGTGACAATAGTCCGGAAAACGTAAAGTTCCGTGATCGCTTAAGTCTACCAAGAGTATCTACGGAAAAGCTACCAGTGCGACGAGGGATGCTGGACGTTAGATGATGTTTAAGATCTACCTTGCAGCAGATAACAACTCTCTGAAGTGGACCACATACTGCTGGAGAACGACGCTGGACTCTAGATGTAACCAGAACCACACACTGCTGGAGAACGACGCTGGACTCTAGATGTAACCGGGACCACACACTGCTGGAGAACGACGCTGGACTCTAGATGTAGCCAGGACCACACACTCCTGGAGAACGACGCTGGACTCTAGACGTATCCAGTACCACGACAGGCCAGGAGGAATGGAAAACTAACTCTGGACAACGCTGGACCCCGCCAATAAGTCGTAAGATCATCAGAACTCGAGGTGACATGCTTAATGCATTTATAAATGATTTTTTTAAAAGAGCTCATAAAGACTATATCAAAAGAAAATAAATTAAAACAAAGAAAAAATTAAAATTAGAAATAATATTTTAGAAATGTAGATTAATGTTTAGTCGTAAGAATGAACGATCGCATATAAAGAAATAATAAAAAAAAGGAATTTAAAGTTGAGAGAGTAGATTTGTTTATCAAAGTAAATAGGTAAATTTATTTGATATTTGCATTATAGAAAAGAATAATTTAAATGTTAATATAAAACAAATGCCAGTCTAATGTATTTAATATACATTTAAATTTAAATTTAAACATTGGTATAGACTGAGCGAGTTGAGGTCAGATCTGAATTAAAAGAAGTCAATTCAAATTACATTTTAATATTATATTTTATTAGCAAATCAAATTAATAACATGTCTAGATTAAGATTAATAACATGTCTAGATGTAAGAGTGATTTTAATTATGTGTAACACTGCATAGTATAAGAGATAAACATTTAATAATGAGCAATATCGTGACCGAAGATTATTAATGACCTTTATTATTTATAAGATTGAGTAAACAATAAATATGAATGTTAAATACTCATAAATATAATACTCTTATTATAATTACACCTGATATAGTTATACAACCTCCATAAATTACAGTATCTGAAACAGTTATCTGTAAAGTTGCATAATTTTGGCGTCCCCAAGAATGTGGGGCTCCTAAAACACAAATACATTATATTTGCAATTCGAATCGTTGTAATATATATATATATATATATTACTATAATACTTATAACTATTTTACCTCAAGATGTATTTTTTCCTTTAGGGACATGTTTCGGGAGATCCTGTTCTCCCATTTTCAACCTTCGCCATCTTGCTTCTGGTGCAGTATTTGTGTGTTGGCTTCTGGATGTTATTATGGTGGTTTGTTGGTCTTTGGTCCTTCAATCTTGCATTATTGTGTGTGGTTGTGGTATCTGTTTTTGTATTTTGTGTATTTTCGATGTTGAGTGCTTTGAATCTTGTGTCATGTTTTGTATTGATTTGTATTTGTTCTGGTATTAATTTGTTTTGTGTTTTATGTTTGTAAATCTGTAAATTTTCCCAAATGTTCATTATGGTGCCTTTGTGTGGTATATGTTTTATTAGTGTTACATTGGTTATGTCTGGGAATTCATGTCCTGTGTTTATTGCATGTTTGGCTAAATTGGATTTATATATATTTGGTTTTTTTTATGCATTTAGGTGTTCAAAATAACGTTTTTTCAGCTGTTTTTTTGTTTGTCCTATATAACATTTATTGCAATCTTGGCATTCAATTTTGTATATACCGTTGGTTGTTGTATTATCTTTGTTGTGTGAGTTATTTAGATTTTGTAATTTATTTTTATTAGTTTTGTATGCTATTTTTATATCTGTGTTTTTAAATAGTTTTGTTAGTTTTGACATTTTATTATTTATATATGTGAAATGTGAATGTGTCCACATTCACATATATAAATAATAAAATGTCAAAACTAACAAAACTATTTAAAAACACAGATATAAAAATAGCATACAAAACTAATAAAAATAAATTACAAAATCTAAATAACTCACACAACAAAGATAATACAACAACCAACGGTATATACAAAATTGAATGCCAAGATTGCAATAAATGTTATATAGGACAAACAAAAAAACAGCTGAAAAAACGTTATTTTGAACACCTAAATGCATACAAAAAACCAAACATATATAAATCCAATTTAGCCACACATGCAATAAACACAGGACATGAATTCCCAGACATAACCAATGTAACACTAATAAAACATATACCACACAAAGGCACCATAATGAACATTTGGGAAAATTTACAGATTTACAAACATAAAACACAAAACAAATTAATACCAGAACAAATACAAATCAATACAAAACATGACACAATATTCAAAGCACTCAACATCGAAAATACACAAAATACAAAAACAGATACCAGAACCACACACAATAATGCAAGATTGAAGGACCAAAGACCAGCAAACCACCATAATAACATCCAGAAGCCAACACACAAATACTGCACCAGAAGCAAGATGGCGAAGGTTGAAGATGGGAGAACAGGATCTCCCGAAACATGTCCCTAAAGGAAAAAATACATCTTGAGGTAAAATAGTTATAAGTATTATAGTATTATATACATCAAGAAACGGACTGTAGCAGAAAGTGATTGAAATATATATATATATTACATTTAATATTTATAAATAAATTTCCTTCAAGATATACCTTTTTTCCTTATTAGGAACATGTTTCGGGTACTATCTTGTACCCATCCTCAGCCTTCCGGTTTTTTGTCTGGTGAAGTACATATGTGTTGTTTGTTGACTATTATTATTGTGGCTTCCTGTTGGCTTCTGGTATTTCAAATTGGTTTTATTGTGTGTGATTGTGGTGTATGTGTTAGTTTTTTGTGTATTTTCAATGTTGAGTGCTTTGAATATTGTGTCATGTTTTGTATTGATTTGTATTTGTTCAGACATTAGTTTGTTTTCTGTTTTATGTTTGTATATTTGTAAATTTTCCCAAATGTTCATTATGGTGCCTTTGTGTGGTATATGTTTTATTAAACATATAATAAACATATAATCTGTATGTGTAAAACAGAAAACAATCTAATACCTGAACAAATACTAATCAATACAAAACATGACACAATATTCAAAGCACTCAACATTGAAAATACACAAAAAACTAACACATACACCACAATCACACACAATAAAACCAATTTGAAATACCGGAAGCCAACAGGAAGCCACAATAATAATAGTCAACCAACAACACATATGTACTTCACCAGACAAAAAAAACGGAAGGCTGAGGATGGGTACAAGATAGTACCCGAAACATGTTCCTAATAAGGAAAAAAAGGTATATCTTGAAGTAAATTTATTTATAAATGTTAAATTATTATATACATCAAGAAACGGACTGTAGCAGAAAGTGAATGAATATATATATATATACGTCCTCTCTCGATCTCTCGCATCCTAGACTCCACTAACTTTTATCGTAAAATGCCTCTTCTATCCACTCCCCTTTCATCTCTTTTCCCCAAGTACGTTTTGGTCTTTCTTTCTGGCTTATATGAGGTGGTAGTCTCTATTTGTATTCATACATCTCCTTTAACCATTTATTTTTAGGCATTTTTTGAACTTGTCTGAACCTTTTCAAGCAATACGTATTGTCTCCAAAGTATCAATTTTGAAACCCCTTTTTTCATGAATGAAAGTGTTTATTACTCAGTTCAGTCTGATTTCTGACAATATAATCTCCGAAAATCCATTTTTATCGTTCTAATATGTGACCTATTTAAGAAAACACGTATGCTTCATCAACATAATATGGCCTACAACACACGTCATTAAAGACACACGCGATACCTAGTTATCTGATGATAGAACCCATTGTATCTGTGGAACCCACTCGAACAGCCGAGAGCGTCCTTTCACCCGTGTCTCCTATGTCGAGCAGGTGTAGCCTCAGTCCAGGCCACACTTAAGTACGTTCCAGACTATTCTTGAGAGCACTTGAAATACGCATTATGCTGGAATGTCATAATTAAGGATGGAAAGTTTTTCTGGAACACGTGCGCTACCCATATAAACAGTAGCGTCTGGTTTGTCAGGTCTGTTACGTTTAGCGATTTCCTCAGTGCGGGTCGAGTGGTGGTTGAAAATTAGTAGAAAGTGTTTACTGTGGGAAATTACTGTGGAACACTATTACTTGATATTATTATTGCGTGTGGACAAATTCAACTTGAACTTTTGTACGAGAGTACTTAGCTGATTACAAACTGTTATTTGTGATTAATTAAAGTTGGCAATTAGTTGTTTCACTGGTGTATGTATTTTGACTTGCACTGTACCGTACGATGATCAATGATACCGTCGTAAAGCGTAATACCGTACGATCAATGTTTCGGAAAGCGTAACATATGTATATTGAAAGTAGTCACAAAACGGATTAAGATAATTCACTGCTAACAAAATTACTGTCTTGGATGCAAATAAATAAGTAAGGTTTAAATTAGGAGTGTAATTCTTTACCTCAGTTACAAACAGTTTAAACCGTGGGAAATTTCGCCGTAAAATGTACAACTGGTTGTATTATCGGTATACAATATTTATCTCAGATTTACGTTCCTTCACGTTGGGACAAGTCACTAAATACAGCTTAGTGCGACAAAAATTGGGAAAGTATTACTCATCTCATTTACCGAGTTTCTGTCTTTGTCTTTGGAGCATTATGCTCACAATTTGTACGTCATTTTACATTATCTTTGATAGTTTCCGTAGATGCGATAAACGAAGCAGTACACGTGTTCAACCTATTGCACGTTTAAGGACTTATCCTGTAACTACGAGTACATTGGACGGGAATCTTCTGTTGTAATATTCAGTAGTTTGCAGCGCGATAAAAAAGAAGCACCATTTACGTTAATGTACCTCACCATCCAGCAACGGATGTAAAATAAAATTTTATTGGTGACAGTACTGCTGCACCTCAACGGTTGGGAATATGGCTGTCTGATTGCGGTTTTAGTACCCGAACTGAAAATGTAATTATCAAGTAGAAGCGGTTAAAAATTTGTAAAACCCAAAATGGCACTATTCGTGGCATGAAGTAGTTTGTGAAAACTAAGCTTGAAGTGTATAAGTATATTACGTTAGTTTCCGCTCCATTATAATAACAGCTAATTTAGTCTTATCATTTACATACTTTTTTTTCTTATAAATATACAAACATTCCAAACCATTTTATGTAGCAGTTAGTTTTCATGTAGCATGTAGTTTCAAAGCAAGCAGCTTTATATTTTAAACAAATTTTTATAATAACGATAATAAGTAGAGATCATACTGGGAATCATGGAATTAATCTGACCTGTGTGCGTGTGTGTGCGTGTGCGTGTGTAGGCGCAAGCGCATTTGACCGGATGAGGGGGCAGTATTAGAAAATATCTCAACAATTGTATTGTTACATAACGCAGAAAAGTGTGACGTAATACGGGACGTATTACACGTATCTCGACTATTCCAGCTGTAATGTGTGTGGCTGCTACTTTGGGGTAAAAAACAATTACGCGTCAAGTATCGAGTCAATACCCGTCCGTACCGGTCAGCGCAGTGTGTTCAAGGACACACTGTTCCTAGTAGATTCTCGAGAGCCCCTGTTTGTTTAACAAGTGATCCAAAGTGACAGATCATTCTGGAAAGCATCGGGATATAAATACAGCCATTCAGCAACAGTCAAGTCAGTTATTGTAAAGATTTATTTCAGTGCGGTTCGAAGTATTATGGCGAAGTGTTATGCGTTTTATAATTGTGAGGGACAATTATAATACAATTGTGTTTTATATTAGTTGACATTTCTATTGCGTGTGAACAATTTTTATTTGATTTGTTGTAAGAGACTAACTTGTTGATTACAAACTAATTAATTTTGGTAATTAAAGCTGGCGATTAATGACTTATTTGGTGTTTTGTATTTTGTTTTCCACTGTACCATACGACGATCACTAGACCGTCGTAACAGTGGGTCAGAACTACGACAGAACCGTTAACAGTAGAAACAGTGGACACTTTGTACGAGACTAGTGTAATTCGTAATTAATCTTTATACAATGGATGCCAGGCAGATGATGGAAAATTTCCAGGCGCTGCTGTTGCAGACATAGGCACGACGCCGACAGGAGGCGGAAGAAGCAAAAACAACGACAGGATGAAAAACGCAGACAGGGAAGAAAAGAAACTCAAGAACGTCAGAAAACACTAATTTTGAAATTTAAAGGACGACAAGCAGATAAAAGAAAAGCTCTTTTTGATGCTATGCAAAAACAACTGCATAACAGTATATTTAGCAAATATGGTTACAAATAGTGAAAGGGTAAATGAGATTCAGAAAACACATACAAAAAACGTAGAATTAATCACACTGTCTTCCTTGTTTGTCGAACGTGTCATATAAATCAACAGCTGCTTGGGAGGTATACAAAAGCGACATTATTGAATGAGCAAAGCCAGCTGGCAATTTTAACTTGACATTTTGGGATTTACCTGTCTCTCTGTTTATCTGTTTAGGATATGTCTCATCACAACCTTTGAATGAACTCAATAATTTTAGTAAAAACTTGGCGTATGCATTTGTAAATATAACCCGCAAGAACGTATTGTATATGAAATTATTGACCCCCTAAAAAAATAAGAATGCATGCGACGAAAATCTGAAGCCCATTTTCAACAAATGTGAGGCCAACAAATTGCAACACGGCCACTTAAGGCATCAAATTAAAGACAATTGTAATCAATATCTAAATATACTGTTAATTTTTAGATATTTTAAAATTTTAGAGCACCACAATCTAAAACTTTACTAATTTTTTTTTTTAATTCAAGAAGCCAAGTGGGATTAGAGTTACGTTTTTTACACCAATCTAAATATTGCTTTTAGGCATGACAATTAAAACTTTTTAGACAAAAATATTGTTACGATGTTGTCACTTATCATCGTATGGTACAGAAGAAACAAAACACAGGCAATGAAGTCATTAATTACCAACTTTAATCAGTCACAAATAGCAATTTGTAATCAACAAGATAGTCTCTTATAACAATTCAAGTTAAATTTGTACACACGCAAAATAATGTAAAATAATATACTTGCGCAATAAATATAACACAGTAATCATTTCTCACAACACTTCGACAAGCACTGGATCTGCAATAAAGAAACCACACACTGTCAACTGACTGACGAAGCCAGTCTCTGTCCCTTATACAGGTAGCGCATGTGTTCCAAAATAACTTTTCATCCTTACTGTGGCTTGTCAAAAACGAGTGGAAAGACACTCTCGGCTGTTCTAGAAGATTCCATCGTTAAAATACTTGACAAATATCACAAATTTGAAAAATTTTAATACTTCATTACAAAATCTGAATAATGAAAATTGTGTCACTTCAAACTTGAATGTACTGTTTTCCTTGAAAATTTTTAGCTGTATAGGTTATTGAATCTAAATATAGAAGTTAAACGTCATCAAAAATGTTTAAAGTGTGAGCTGCATGTCAGAGAGCTCACTTAGTTTTTAGTAATTTTACGAGTATTTTTTAGTTAGACGCATGATATATCAAATATATGTGTAATTACTTGTATTCTGTCAGGAAGCATTATTATGTTTTTATTTATTTTTTAGTTTATTTATTTACATGGTCGCTGCAACAGCAACTGTCATTAGCGACCACAAAAATTATAAAAATGAATTTGTACAGATTCTTAAACAGATGCAGTAACATATATTAAATATTTGTTTAAATGCCAACTAATGCAAATAAATGAGATAAATAAAAATATTTAACAAATATAAATATTTGTTTAAATTATTCAAAATAAAATGAGAAATATTACACCCCTACAACACAAACAATATAAATATATATTTTATTTCAATATAAACAAAACAAATAATCGAATTTAATATAAAAGAAATTGTCGGTTTAATTTGATTTAACTTGTTGATTGTTTTAATGTTTATTTAAATTAAATGTAAATAATACACATTTAATTAAATAAATAAATGAAATTAGATATAAACATAAAATAGTTCCAATATAACCGTCAAAACAGCTGATCAAGTAAATAATCATTAAAACAATCTAGATATTCAATGAAATAAATCAATCATTTCTTTTATATCAAATTTAATTACTCGTTATTTTTTTATTAAATTGAATTAATTTGACTATTTATTAATGTATTAATAATTTTTTAAAATACTGATATAACCAGTTAAAACGAACTTCAGTTGAAAATACAATAATAAATTTTACTTGTAGAAGTAGTTAATATTTGAAGAACTGTTCTTTTTAAGTTTATTTATATATATACAGGGTGTCCCAGGAGGAGAGGGAAATAATTTGAGAAATGGTTCTATAGTGTAAAAGAAGAAAAAAAGTTCATCTAAACATATGTCCGGAAACGCTTTGTAAGCGAGTTACGGCTAGCGAAAGATTTCGCCCGGGTTTCGGTTCCCCCCGGGTAAATGAAGACTTTCTGAAATTCTGGGAAGGGGCGAATTCTGTTGTTTCTTATGGTTTTTGACCTGCGAAATCGAATAAAACAGGTCGCGGAACTGTATCTCCCATACGTTTCATGATATCCGATGTAAAACAGATAAATCTTTGCTTAAAAACAAATTTTGAAAAATTGAAAAAAATTGGAATTTTTTGTTGATTTTTATTGAATTTATTTACACCATTTTTCTCAGAATTAAATTCTTTACAAGTTTTGTTTTAAACTTTTATGCATTTATTAGTCATTTAACAAAGTTATTGTACTTCTAACCTAAAAAAACGTGTTTTTTGGTTAGAAGTACAATAACTTTGTTAAATTACTAATAAATGCATAAAAGTTAAAAACAAAACTTGTAAAAAATTTAATTCTGAGAAAATGGTGTAAATAAAGTCAATAAAAATCAACAAAAATTCCAATTGTTTCCAATTTTCCAAAATTTGTTTTTAGGCAAAGATTTTTCTGTTTTACGTCGGATATCATGAAACTTATGGGAGATACAGTTCTTCGACCTGTTTTATTCGATTTCTCAGGTCAAAAACCATAAGAAACAACAGAATTCGCCCCTTCCCAGAATTTCAGAAAGTCTTCATTTACCCGGGGGTACCGAAACCCGGGCGAAATCTTTCGCTAGCCGTAACTCGCTTACAAAGCGTTTCCGGACATATGTTTATATGAACTTTCTTTCTTCTTTTACACTATAGAACCATTTCTCAAATTATTTCCCTCTCCTCCCGGGGCACCCTGTATATTCGTTTAAGTATGGTACGTTTCATTAATTTTATATTAATGTCAAACTATGTTATTTATTTTACTACGGTCTATCAGTTTTTGGGTTTGGAGTTCCGAGACTTGCCACTCCTCCGTAGCTTACTTTTTTCAATTTTTCAAGGAGAGGTAAGGCTATTAAGTTTTGAGGATTTGATATCATTTTCAAGATTCGTACATACATGTATTTAAAAAAATAATATTATTCTCGTACTTGAACTGTAAATGTAGAGTTGACAGTGGCAAAGGAGTGACATCTGACAGAACGGCAAGAGACTAGGGGATGGGATATATATATATGAACCAATCCGGACGTGCCGACGACACAGACTTTCCGGCCTGCATCGGTTTTGTGCGCTGCGTAACTCACAGACTCAGACTCTCTACATCCTGCACACGAGCGCCCCCGCACGCACGTACGTACATAGCAGCGCACACAGTTCCCATTTATATTGAATTTTATTTTCAGTCTCTAATTGCAGCATTATTAACGTGATGTAGGCAAAAATCTTGCTCTCACGTGACACGACATTAAGACATTTTAAAATTTTGCACTTTGTCTAAACGAATATTAATTTTTTATGTGGCATTCTGTTATGTCAGGAATATATAGAAAGCTTGTAAACTCACGGGATCCATAAAAATACAATATACACGGGCTCCCATATAAGGTGCACCCCGTAAGTCACAAGATATACACTACAATTAAAGTCACTAAAAGTAAATAATTTAATTAAATAAGTTAATATGTATGTAAAAAGACATTCTTTTAGTAGGTGCACACACTATTACTAGAAAAGCCTGTACCTTCATCGTCTCATTTTGGAACCATTCAGAGTGTACCGCCTAATTATTGTTTCTTCACCCATGTTTTGTATGCGGATTTATAAGGGTATAAGCCTATTTTTTAACGTAACCATTAAATAAAATACACTGACGTGAGCTCAATAGTCTTGGGTCCGGGCATATTTCTTATGTAGTGAAATAGTCGAACAGAAATAATGTCAGAACGTCAATAATTAAACTCAATGCGAAAAACATCAAATAGGTTTCAGTGTAACCAAACTATGCCTTTAATTTTACTGCATGTATCTACTAATAATCAACATGTTTTAAAATTATGATTTTGTGGCTTAATGATTAATATTTATTTGCATAGTTTTATTGTTTTCTCACTGACAAAATCTGAAATTATTTAAGATTACATGCAAGGAATCAGTTTACGAGATTACGCTCCTAAGATCATAGACTAGAACCTACCTATTTTATCCCTCTGTTTTTAGTGACGCGTTTTCCAGTGATGTAGCTCTTATCACGTTTCTCACCGGAATAAACAATAGCTTCAGATTTTCTATAAAAAACAAAGTCTTATGTTTTCTCCTATAAGAAGACTAGGTGAATAGCTGAAAAAAGTTTATCAAATATTATTAAAATTAATAGAGTGCAATTATTGGTATTCGAATCAGCAATAAATTAATAAAGCTTGCTAAATCAATTAAGCTACCAGTTCAGCTTCTATTAAAAGTTTAGTTATACTTAAATGTGACCCAGTGAAACCAGAAACATTAACATCAATTAAAGACGAATAGGTATGCAGGGAGACAGTGATAGGAAGAGTGGACAGCGATGTTGGATTGACTGAGAAAAAGTTAAGGAGGGACACAGAGACAGAGGGAGGGAGATAAGTAGTAGATACATACTTTCAGACAAACAGATTGCTTATAGATATTAAACATAATTAAGTAAAAAGGAGAAGTAGATAAAGGGACAATAATAAAAAATACATTATAAATGGGACATGTATATTAATGTGACAGTAGTAATAGAAAGACTTTATGCATACAATTTTTAATAGAAATGTAATATTGAAACACGTACGTTAACATCTACACAATGAACTTGGGCACAAAAACTAAATACAAATATATTTACTCTTAATGTGCGAACCTAAACTCGAATCGCAAATTCAACTGGAAGTTGTGTAAATTTGTTGTAAATTTGAGACGTGGAAGGTTAGAGGGCTGGGTCGAGTGAGGAAATTTACACTGATAGGCGGACGATTACAGTCCCCAGAAGGGGCATCGGGGCGGCCACTTGTTTCTGAACGATTTCACACGTTCCCTTGTTACCCTGTGTGCGTGTATGTGTGTGTGTGTGTGTGTGTGGGCGATGTATGTCTGCACGCTTGTAAGACACAGAGAGGGAGATTACTTAATTTGTAATTAAAATCAACAGTACTGTCAGCAGGCAATAC
Organism: Magicicada septendecula; assembly: GCA_034769895.1. NCBI lineage: Eukaryota > Metazoa > Arthropoda > Insecta > Hemiptera > Cicadidae > Magicicada > Magicicada septendecula. The sequence continues at coordinate 356,454,913 of CM068375.1, forward strand.
CACTTTCAACGTTTAGCATTTAAAAAAAAATCCAGTTTAATATTATAACAGATTATTTTATTATTATTCTGTAAAAAGATATTATATCTTTATAACAGATATTATTGTTCTGTAAAGCCTATAAAATTAAGTTAAATTTAATAATAAATATTATTATTTGAGAGATATAGAAATGCTATATGCACATTCTAAAGAAACCGTCAGTCTCTCAATTATTAAAAGACAACGTCAAATTTAGGCATCCATATTGGTACGACAATTACGTAACGTTCTCAAAAAGACGAGTGTTGAAAAAGCCGAAGAAGTGATTGTTGCAGACTAGTAGAAAGTGATTGTTGCGTAATAATTAGCTCGGAACTCGAATAGTTGACATTATTATTGCGTGTGGACGATTTAGACTTGAATTATTGTATGCGATTACCTCGTTGATTTTAAATTGTTATTTGTGACAAATTAAACCTAGTAATTAGTGACTTCGTTGGTGTCTGTATTTTGTTTTTGTTTCGATCGTACAATACGACGATCCGTGAGAGACTCGTAACATTATTCTGGAATCACTGTATTAGTACATTAGTACTGGGTGGAGCTTATTGCGCCTTTGTCGGCTATTTCTACTTGTCCTATATGTGCTACTGCCCGTTGGGTGCAAGTTGGGCCTGTCAGAAGATATAATTATGATATTGATAATAATGATAATAACAAAAACAACGACAATAATAATAACAACAATAATATAATGAAGAATAAAGTGAATGTATAACCTCTTCTCTTGAGTTATAACAGAGGGAACCCAAAGTAATTGGTTCGGCCAATTACTTCAGGCTGCCTTATTCGGGACGAGCTGAAATTTAAACAGAACAACACACAGTAAATATAAAAGGAATCATGGAAGGGAAAACTGTTGATTTATGTACTCAGTATATGTGTGCAACAAGAAGATTTCCCTTTATTAAACATTTAAAATAAAACAAATGACATTTACTCAAAAACAGATCCCATTACATTATTAATTAAATTATTAACTCGTTTAAATTGCTTTATATAGACTGTGGGATCACAACAAATTATATTTAGCTTTTCCCCGGATCCAGGTAACCATTTGGTATTTAGTCTTTAAACTTTAAAATTTAATTATATTCAATTCAAGATATTAGCTTGCAAGACTGTTACTTTTACTTTTACTTTTACTTTTAAGTTTCATTATTATTCCATTTGAAGAATGGTATTAATTATACTACGATACGTTAAAATCTAAACTGTTACAATTGCAAGAAGCCTGAATAGTTACAATTAAATTCTTAGATTTAAATTTTTATATTCTTATAAAGTCAATCGTCTCTGAAAGTCTCTTTAAGAGAGTATTGTGTTACAATTACTATTATTATTATTCCTCGATAGACGTGCTATCGAGTCACCTTTAATTTGGGATGTAGAAGTCTCCTCCATATGGTTACATCTTGGGAATCCTAAGAGCGTCGTCCTCGTCTAGGTCTGGTCTCAGTTGTTCACGGCTTAAACGTCTGCAGGATAGAGTGGGCCTTCTACACAGGTACTCGTTGATTCTCAGAAGTCTCGAACTGCATTATCGGTCAGATCTACTAGAGTTGTAATTCTGAAGATTCATGTCTCCAGGCAGGATGTTGTGAAGGGTCGTCAATCGGAGAAGATAGCTGTTATAGTTATTAACACTCGTACTATTGGTTGTCACATATTTCTTCTTGTTACAACGTTTTTTTAATTTTTCTTTCTCTTAACGTTACATATTACACTCTTTTGTAGCAGTTAGTAAAATACATAAGAATTAATCCAAACTAATAACCAATTACATAACATTTCAACAGAGCATTTCGCTCGTGCGTGTGCACTGCTTGGAGTCGTCATAGCGAGAGAGAGATTTTTCGTACGCTACCACTGGTACAGGACAATAGATAGTGGGGTGTTTATTCCGCGAGAATATAGTCCCGGTCTCCCTCTAAATAAAACTTTTTTATTTATACAAACTATCGCTAGATAAAAATACATCATTTAAATTAGTTGTTTTCGTGACTATCTGTGTCTTCAGATTCTTTAATTATTAACATTATTTTTCTATATTATTTTAATTACAGAAGACTCGGTAAACATGTCGAGTCCGGTATCAACAGGTAGGCGCCTGATAACAAGCAAAGGGTTAAATGCGACAATAATAATTATTTACAATATGTCTTTTCTTTACCGTTTCTTTGCCCTTATTAATTACTACTTCCATTCACACTTAGTACCTACATGTTTTTTATTATCATTGTGAGATTTAAATGGTTAATTGTTCGCAACTTAAAATTTTTTTATTTCTTTATTTTTTTATTTTTTTTATCACAATTTAAATCGTCACATACTCCGCCTCTTAACCAACACCGACTCCGGAAAATTTGGTTAGATACGTACCGAGAGTATGCTTGGGAATACAGTGTGAAATTTCTTATTATTATCATTATTAATTATTATTCTCTTTTATTATTATTACTGCACAGTTCGTTTGTTTTAAATTCTCTTTAAATGGTCTAGTTCTCATTTAAATGTTCGCTTTCGTGAAATTCCCTTTATCTCACTTCTTACAGTACTAACTTATAATACTAATTTCCCTAATTTCAGCAACTCACAATATCGTGGCCCGGCTGACATCAGCTTACTCTAACACTACAGGTTAGCTTTCAGCATTCATAAATGATCTCTTGGCTCTCTTGGCTCATCATTATCCTTTTCAGCCGGCGCCGTTGTGACTCGTTACTTAACATGTATATAATTCTATCTTGATTATACACCGGTATATAATTCTATCTTGATTATATAACATAGACTTACTTTTAAATAATCCAAAGAGGGTCTCATACTACACTCTTGATTATAGTTACTTGGAGAGAAGCGGAATTTCACGAGGATACTTCTCTTTTAACTCTTTAACAATAACTAGACAAACTATGCGGAAGGGACACTTTACACGCTGCATTTTATTTCACACGCGGTGGCATTCATTGTTTAGGGAGTGCTACCGTTTATACAATAGAGAGGGTGGCTGCTTAGTACAATCCTGAACACGCATTATTTCTTCTAACTGGCCACCACAACTGGGGTGCTTACTAATCTACGTTACTTGTATTATTATTATTCTTTTCTCTTACTTCTACGCTACAGTTCACACATTTAGTTTAAATCAAGAATTATTTAGCCTTATTATTTAAACAATTATTATTCTCTTTATTCTGATTTACTTTCTTTATAATTAATTAATTACTTTGGAGCATTTACGAAACGCACCTAGAATTATTTACTATCTACTACCACATTATTTATAATACTTTTTATTTACTTTGTTTTGGGACTTGGGGTATAATACTTTATCTAACAAGGGAGGGTTAACTAAGTCATTTATTCATTTGAAATTTAAGTCACAATATTATTCGCTTTACTATACTACACAATTATTTCCTACACACTTTAGTACATGGTAAACGTTTATTAACAGAGGTAATTAAACATAGCATTAGTTTTTTATTTAAGCGATCAGCTGTTTCGCTGGAAAGTAGGTTAGACTAGTTTTAAACAATGGCATAGTGTGCTTACAAAGGGGAAAAGTCAACTCGAGGGAGAATATCTCTATTGTTTCATTTAACAATAGCTAACGGACACCTTATTAACTTGCACTGGCTTGCTTCAAAAGGGGTGGCGTGTGCGATGCGTACGCAATGTTACGGCCCGTTACCAAGCTGAGTTTAGTTACACTTTTATAATTATAATTATACTAACGTGTTATAATAATTTACGATATTATTAAACCTTTTATTTTAAATGACTAATCATTTATTACTTATTATTTACTTTACTCAGATTTAAGAAACTTCGTTTTTCATTTGTTTAGGACTCGGTTGTTTACTTCGGGAAGCATCATTCCATAAAATTAATTAGTACACTTGTTTTGTTTAGTCAGTAGTTCACATAACTCATCGTGTCAATAGAAACACGAATTACACATTTATGCAGGCTTGTACAGGAAAACTACAGGTCTTAAATCGTCGCAAAATTGACGTGTTAGAGACTGAATACTTTGACACGTACATACATGAATGGGTATAATACAATCTAATCTTTTCACGTATAATTATATACGAGTATGTGCGCAATCTCACACAAAATATACACTTATATTTATACACTTATAAATATCTTCAATATTATTCATATATGCTACTTAGCCTCTTTCTTTTTACATACAATTTCCTAACTGAGTGCATCGATATACAGAATGGAGTATTTTATAATTGACACTAAGTACACTAAGCATTTACACAACATGAAACCAAAAAACAGTGGTGCATTTTAATAATAAAATTATTTACTTGTTTTTTTGTTGTTTTAATTTTCAACATAGGTCTGAAATCTTTTGTTACTGGGCAAGGGGTCACACACCTTTTTATACAATAGAGGGAGGTGATGTATTGTCTAACGCAACTTTGCGCTAGGGTGACAAGGACACTCTCACACAGGCTTGGACAAGAATTAAACTGGTTTGATTTTGTTTACAAACAGACGTGTTGTTGAATGAACTCTTGACAAGCACATACCTGATGTTATATCGAATACACGGGGCGTCTTTAGTCAATATTATGTTCATTGCTATATCTAAATAATAACTAAAATTACCTATTTACAAAACTATTATAATAACTATTATCGTTTAATTTTATTTAAGATTTTAGACACATTTAAAGTACATGAGTAAATAAATCAACAGATTATGGTCTGGGTTAATAGGCACAATTACTGCTTAATAACACAAGTCACAAAATTTATTTTTTTTTGTGATTTTTAATTAGCAGCAAAATTTTAACTAATTAGCAGAGTGGCGCAATTTATAACCTCTTCTCTTGAGTTATAACAGAGGGAACCCAAAGTAATTGGTTCGGCCAATTACTTCAGGCTGCCTTATTCGGGACGAGCTGAAATTTAAATAGAACAACACACAGTAAATATAAAAGGAATCATGGAAGGGAAAACTGTTGATTTATGTACTCAGTATATGTGTGCAACAAGAAGATTTCCCTTTATTAAACATTTAAAATAAAACAAATGACATTTACTCAAAAACAGATCTCATTACATTATTAATTAAATTATTAACTTGTTTAAATTGCTTTATATAGACTGTGGGATCACAACAAATTATATTTAGCTTTTCCCCGGATCCGGGTAACCATTTGGTATTTAGTCTTTAAACTTTAAAATTTAATTATATTCAATTCAAGATATTAGCTTGCAAGACTGTTACTTTTACTTTTACTTTTACTTTTAAGTTTTATTATTATTCCATTTGAAGAATGGTATTAATTATACTACGATACGTTAAAATCTAAACTGTTACAATTGCAAGAAGCCTGAATAGTTACAATTAAATTCTTAGATTTAAATTTTTATATTCTTATAAAGTCAATCGTCTCTGAAAGTCTCTTTAAGAGAGTATTGTGTTACAATTACTATTATTATTATTCCTCGATAGACGTGCTATCGAGTCACCTTTAATTTGGGATGTAGAAGTCTCCTCCATATGGTTACATCTTGGGAATCCTAAGAGCGTCGTCCTCGTCTAGGTCTGGTCTCAGTTGTTCACGGCTTAAACGTCTGCAGGATAGAGTGGGCCTTCTACACAGGTACTCGTTGATTCTCAGAAGTCTCGAACTGCATTATCGGTCAGATCTACTAGAGTTGTAATTCTGATGATTCATGTCTCCAGGCAGGATGTTGTGAAGAGTCGTCAATCGGAGAAGATAGCTGTTATAGTTATTAACACTCGTACTATTGGTTGTCACATATTTCTTCTTGTTACAACGTTTTTTTAATTTTTCTTTCTCTTAACGTTACATATTACACTCTTTTGTAGCAGTTAGTAAAATACATAAGAATTAATCCAAACTAATAACCAATTACATAACATTTCAACAGAGCATTTCGCTCGTGCGTGTGCACTGCTTGGAGTCGTCATAGCGAGAGAGAGATTTTTCGTACGCTACCACTGGTACAGGACAATAGATAGTGGGGTGTTTATTCCGCGAGAATATAGTCCCGGTCTCTCTCTAAATAAAACTTTTTTATTTATACAAACTATCGCTAGATAAAAATACATCATTTAAATTAGTTGTTTTCGTGACTATCTGTGTCTTCAGATTCTTTAATTATTAACATTATTTTTCTATATTATTTTAATTACAGAAGACTCGGTAAACATGTCGAGTCCGGTATCAACAGGTAGGCGCCTGATAACAAGCAAAGGGTTAAATGCGACAATAATAATTATTTACAATATGTCTTTTCTTTACCGTTTCTTTGCCCTTATTAATTACTACTTCCATTCACACTTAGTACCTACATGTTTTTTATTATCATTGTGAGATTTAAATGGTTAATTGTTCGCAACTTAAAATTTTTTTATTTCTTTATTTTTTTATTTATTTTTTATCACAATTTAAATCGTCACAAATGTAACTCAATAATCGTTGCTTTTTTTTTGGTATGTCGCTCGCATTTATTTACCCGAATGATCTCTATGCACCATTGAAGAGACCGTATAATCGTCTAGTCAAATTAAGAGACCACACAGTACTCAGGATGAGCATAAACAGGGCTGTTACAACATTAAACCGCAGGCTATGACTTTAAAATCGGCGGTTTTTGTACAGTGTTTACTGTTAGTTATTGTGTGCGGATAGCGGAAATATTATTTTTTGTGACTGTTACTATTATTGAGTACACTCATAATATTCGGTTCCCGCCGTATATCTGTGTTTCTTCTATGATCATGGAGAGTATACCCTGCCGCGTGCCTTAGAAAACTCATTTCTAAGTCATCCGAGTCGCATCCAAGATCGCATCCATGATCGCACATTGTCGGCTGAATTGGTGGAAAAATCTTTGCCGAATGGATGACTGACGCATCCCGAAACAACTCTGGAACTATAAGGCGAGGGGACGGAGAGTTGTGGGACGTCCGGGGAAGCGCTGGAGTGACCAGCTATAATCTTTTATGTTTTTAAAATTTTCTTCCGGTATGGACGGCGTCAAAAATGTCTTGTATGACAACGTTTGACTCACATTACAATGAGTATCCTCAGGTCTCAAGTCACTTAGACCTGACGATACTCATTGTAATATGAGTGAAACGTTGTCATACAAGACATTTTTGACGCGGTCCATACTGGAAGATTTTAAAAACTTAATGGTCACCGGCCGCGGAAGCCTACGGGAGAACATAGCTTTAACATTTGCTTATTTGATACCGGAACAAACCATTCTTTGTTTAATGCGTGAAGATGATGATAATGATAATGACTGTTCATTACTTCTTCTATCATTCTGTGTTGGACAACTGCAAACTGGAAAAATTATATACGCACAAACGTTGCTTATTGAAAGAATTATTAAATTTTAGATTAACAATTGATGAAACCATGAAAAATGACTGGATGCGTATATAACCTTATATGAAATAATAAATACCTCACACAAGAAACAAAAACTAGCATTTACAAAAGCACAATACCTCCAGTAATATCCTATTTATCACAGACTAAGCCAGATACGGCAACAGTTAAAAGAATACGACAAATTATAGAATAGACTATATTAGGGATGGTACTAGCAAGGACACATGAACCGCATGACTGATACCTGTAGCTGCCATGGGTTATCACCCTGCTAGGAAGAGGGATGTCGGTAGACCGAGGAGGAGATTGGTTCCGGAACAGGTTTAAGGCCCAGTCCTTGGAGTGATGATGCTAATGACTAGGAAAGACAGTGTATGATAAGCTGACAAACAATAGTATAAGAGAAACGTTTAGTGTAACAGATATTAATTCTTGGATTGCGGAAAGGAGAAGGATATGGAAGGCTAGTAAAAAAGACAAAAATATACCCTACAGAAAATTAAAAGTAACGTTGATCGGCCAAAAAAGATGTGGAGTGAATGCATGTAGGACCGTTATTTTACAACAGGATAGATTCCTAACAAGGAAGTTAAAGAAGAAGAAGAAATTAAGAATGATTCGGTAATATTATATCACTTAATCAACTGTTGTAATATTACCCACTTTGCGAGCTTTGTAACAATATTAGCCTACGCATCAGAGATAATGCAACACACCAAATACAATAGTAACTTAAGGAAAGCGATATCACGTATCAATGGATAAGTTATCAAGTTAGACGAGGATACATTACACAGAAGAAAGTCGTGGAAAGTTTACTCACATTATAATGGAAGAACAAGAAGAGCAAAAAGAACAAGAAGAGCAAGAAGAACAAGAAGAAGAAAAAGAACAAGAAGAACAAGAAGAACAAGAAGAACAAGAAGAACAAGAATAAAAAGAAGAACAAGAAGAACAAGAATAAGGACAGGGGCAGGATCAGGAACGGCAACGGCAACGGCAACAGGAACAGGAACAGGAAGGGAACAGTTACAGGAGCAGGAACAAAACAAAGAGGAGAAGTAGAAGAAGAATAAGAATAAGAAGAAGAAGAAGAAGAAGAAGAATAAAGAGTAAGAGAAGAAGGAGTCGTTTCTAATAGTTTAATGATTCTTCTCTACAGAGAAAGTAAAAAAAACTTACTGCCAGAATAAACGGTAGCATTTATTAAAATTATGACGGTTACTAAATCACTAGCAACATAAACAAACACAAATTTTCACACTAAAGTTTCGTATGACAATATACTACAGGTTTTCTTGTTAGATTTATCAGACCGGAAGTACATATAATGTTTTGTTACCACAGAATGTCATGTTTCCGGAACTGTGTTAACTGGTGTCAAAGCGTTTGTATTTGTAGAAATAGTGGGACAAATATATTCCGTCCATGCCGGTATATAAAACTCTATTTACACGTAACGTTCAGCTCCATTAAGTTTAACGACTTGTGATATATGTTACAATCTAAGATCTGAAAACATATAATGTGTGTTAGTGCACGTGACACTTGTAGCTCGCTTTATAACATTAATAATTCGTCCTTAATAGAAAAAATAGTATTTTTATATTATGATTTAAATTACACTCATCGAATGGTGTCTCGGCAATATGTAACACACAATAATAACATATAAACACCAAAATATAAAAAACACAAATGACAACTTATAAGATTCTATAAAAGTTATAAAATTATTTAAAACTGTTGGGGCGTCTACCACGTGTCAACTTTGAATCATTAAATAGCATAATAATGATACAACTTTAGATCAATTAAAATCATGGAAAATCACTTAAGGATGTAGTATTATATTTATTAAATTAAATTGAAAGTTTGATAATTATATTTTTATAAAATTGTCCTTACCTTAAGCAAAACTTATTATCATTTATAACAAAGCACCCGTTTTTAATTAACTTAAAAATTTATTTTTAAATACAACTTAAAATTCCAAATTATTTTATTTTATTCCGAATATTTACGAATTTACATTGACGTATTGATTTTACTTAGTTAGCTCATACTTCATTTCTTTATGAGTTCGTTGCTTATTTAAACAAAAATTGTTCGTTTGTCCACTTGAATTTGGTGAGTTACCGTTGCGAAGCTGTTATTTCAAGTGTGTGCCTGTATGCGACTCCTGGATGAAGACGATGCCGATGATGATGTTACTTGTTGCATCGCCTGTTGTTGAACTTCATTCCTTTGCAGACATCTATTGAATCCGGCATACGTGGTACAGAGGATTTGTAAATGTCAGGTCATGTAGAAAGTTTACGAGCTTGGGAAGTAAAGGTGAAATAATAGAGACTATTAAAAGCAAATTAAACTTAGGATGAGGAACGGAAATAATAAAAAAAAAAAACAATCCTATCTCATTGATTGTTTGCTATAGGAGAAATGTGAGGGTATAACCTAACAAAGAGTTATGTGTGGATTGTAGCATTGTATGGATACAAGATCTGCACTGTTAGCAAGGAGAAAAACATAGTATATACCAGTGTTTGAGACAGCGAAAGCTCACGAATTATACAGGAAAGTTAAACTGAATAGCAAGGAAGTTCTCAGAAAAAGACATTAAAAATAACTGTTGAAAATCACGAATAGTGGACGGAGGAATTCATGCGCTAAATCTTATTGATAATATAATAATATTAATTATAATTTTAGTAATTATTATGCTATTGGATCTCATTCCACTGACAGGATAAATGGTTGAAAACGTTCAACAATCTAGGTTGTGGTTGCTATCAGCTGTCAGTTAACATGTTTCAACCTAAGATTTAATGTGGTGGTTCACCTACGTCACAATTATGTATACTAATACCTCTGTTATAGTTCATCTTCTAAGTTTCTTTTTTACAAAATTCGTTGCAAAAGTAAATTCTCATTATCCGATTGTAGAAATCCAAATAAATTTAGTAGCCAATTTAAGTTAACACTTATCAAAATTAACAAAGTAACAATTAAAAAGAAAACAACGCGGGCAAACCGTCGCAAAGTTTGATAATCACCAGCTTCTTGTTGCCGACTGGCGACCGATATCAATACTATCCCCATGTATTTCGATATCCATAGCTGTGTTATAGAAAAGACTTGAACGAAACAACAATTCAACATTTATCTGATGGTCCACCAGTATTTTAAAAAAAACTTATCATTTTAAATTTTCTACAGGACTTGTGTATATATTGTAGCGTAAGAAACAATTATTGCATAGTTAAGTTTAATGAAATTATACACACACAGTCAATATCTAGAGGTAGGAACATTTATTAACTAACACATTAATTATTATTATTATTGTCTTATTAAGATTTTAAAACATACAATTATTTATTTATTTAAATGTTTTCAATAAAACAGTTGATGGGGTTCTTTTCCAATAAATCGTTATTTGTTCGTAGAATTCCACAAGTATTGTCAACGTCCGGCGCTCATCTGTTGTTGACTCTTCGTTCGTTGCCCCTTTGACCTCTACGTCATTCACTTACGTTTCAGACACACGCGTTGGGGTTATCGACTGTTATTGTTTATAAAATTATCTCATGGTTTTGTACAGGGTTATTAATAGATCATGTGTATTAGGCTTACATAAACTCCCGATTCTTGAAGTGTTCTCGTGGTAAATCAGAAACACATCGGTCGGTATTGGTGCCCCTAAAATGGAAAATCTTCGACTAGTGCGAAAAGCACTAATTTTGATTTATTATAAATTGATATTGAGTTCTTCGACTGGGATACGTATACGACAAACTCGTACCGTGTACCAAAGTTCTCCGTCACATACAGATTTGACTTGTCCTGACACGAAAAACTCGGAGACTGTCAGTACGTCCTTCTATGACGAGACCTCAAAGCATACTGTGTAACCCGTACTTTGCAAAGTACCGACTCAAATAAATTTTAGACCTCCTGATTGGTGGAAATCCTATCAATGTCATAGATTTTTACCAAAATAGGCAGTCTTCAAGTTAAAACTTTAAAACTCTGTCCAATTCTGCATAGGCCTGTCTAGATATAATCTGCAATCTAGATTTATTATCCTCTTGCAGATAACGAGTTAAAAAAAGAATTAATTTCATTAAAAGCCATATTAAAATTATAGTTTTAAAGAATTGAATATATGAAAAACGTAGCCTTTCATACTGTGAATACCCTGTCCAAGGTTCAAAAAGAAATGTCAATTAGTAATGAAGTTATTAAGTAAAATGTAAATCACAGACGCACCTGCGCACTTACACACAAATATTGCACACGACATAAAAGAGTATAAAATTATATGTATTTTGACTAAACTCAATTTTTTACTCATATAATAATTCAAAACTTACATCTACTTAACAAAAAAGGAGTAGTTACATCTACATCTCCTTAAATCAATAAATTTATAACATGTCTATGACCGCCAGAGGATGTGTTATAGCAATAGTATCCCTATTTAATGACTTTCGTAGCCTTTGTTCCGTTACAATATACAATCTGAAGGAAAGTTAAAGTTTTGAAAGAATTAAAATCCTCTGGTTTGGATTAAGTTTCAAACAACAGTTGATGTTATCGATTTTTAATTCCAGTATTAATGATTCAACTCTTTTTAAAATAATAATCAATGCTATCTCCTTAACTCTTTAAACGACATATGAACAACAATGTAGAATTTTTTAGTTTATTAAGTAAATAACAAATTAAAGCACTTTGTTAAGTCGCGCTACGTTTAACACAAAGTGACTACGTAACTAGCTCTTTACTTCACACACGATTCTCACTTTGTTGTCAACTAACTAATTATTACAATGACTGCAACAATTACACTTAACGCTTAATTAACACTAACTTCATTTAGAGTATTATTGTCACAACCATGTATTCAGATTACATTAAGTACTGAATTACAAATTTAAACACTCTAACTTGCGATTATCTAGACTATTTTTAAGCTGGCAATATTCCCGCTACCGCAGACTAATGGAGCCAAAATCCTTTTCCCTAGGCTCTGACTTTCAGAAAAAGAGAAAAATTGTCTAGTTTTGACCATTGTGTTAACACTATTACTATATATATTATAACCACACGGATTTGTCCCTTATCAATATCTTCTCTAAACCCCACTGTTGGGTTCTCCGATTTATAACACTCCCGGAATTACAGGTTCTTTATGCCTCTCTTTGGATGCGTCAATTTATAACAAGACAGGTTTTAACTTAATTTATCCCTCTCTTTGTGTACATCAATTTGTAACACTTGTTAATTCTATTTCTATATAAATAAAACACATGGAATGGTATCTGGTAATAATAATAATAATAATAATATTGTAATTTTATTCAAAAATTGATATAGTCCATTTATTGTAACTATTAATATAATTCAGAAATCTCAGTGTCGATTCTCTTCTCTTTTATGTTAATATTATTTTTAGGTCCTTTTGGCTGATATAAAGGTTCAGTAATCATAAAGAAAACACAAGTACATAAAGTACATTTCATTACAAACAAGATACTAATGAACTAATATAAATTTAGTATTATTATTATATTATATTTACGTTACACAATGTTTATCAGTTCAGTTCGGTTTCACACAGCCTCCTGGTAAATAATGATGGATATTTCCAGGGTCTTCAGTTTGTTTATTTTGTTCTAATGAAAAAATCCGCTTCTTTTGTGATCAATAGATGTTAACTCTTGTAGTGTAGTTTATCTGAAATCTCCTGGTGTCATATAATGTTTGAATTCCAGTGTTTCTGTTTTTAATTTAACTCAAGTTTAGTTGTTCTTCAATGGTAATTTGTTTTCATTTAAAGGTTAGTTTTTTCCATAACTTCATTCGTTTTTTATTTTATTTAGTGTTCTTTCTGGTTGTTGGATCAGTAATGTTTTAAAGGTGATTTATTTGTGTTGTTTCTTTATTTGCTCCAATTTTATATTCTGTTATAGGTTTTATATAGTGTTTTCTTAGCTTGTGTTATATTATTTTTTTAAAATATTCATATGGTTTCTGTATAAATATTTAGTTTCTTTTACCAAAATTCAACCCAACTCCTTCTTGGTTTATTTAAAATAATAATAATAATAATAAAATTCTTTTTCTCTCTTTTTGTTTCCTGGATACACATAAATACTCTGGTCATATCTGTGCAAATTGAGATTTAGTTGCCATAGGATATTATTTTAATATAATACATTACTTTACCTTTTACATACAAGTTGCTTTTTAGTTACTACATCATAATACTTCATACAATTTACATATTATTTTGTCTGACAAAACTATGAACAATTTTAATACCAAATACTATAGTTATTTGTAATCTGACAAATATTTTCGAACAATTTATTATTTACTGAATATAATCATCCAGGCCTATGTTGACTGATTATATTTTTATATTGGAAGACTCATAATCGATCCTGCTTACACTTGTCTTATATTAATTAATTTCTTTAAATATAAACAAACTGTTAATTAACAATTATTCTGAAATTACTATAATTCCCTTTAGGGCTTAACTGAATGCACACTTTTAAACCATTGTCTGTGTGATCATTATCTATTTAACTTATATAACACAAACACTAATAAAGAAAAAACTAAATGTTAATGTCAGTATCATCTGCTACTATGGATTAGTAATTCATTTCATTAAATAATTGTTTCTAATTACTACCCACTCACAGTTATTCTTAATTGAATACCAATGTATCTCACATTCTCTTACCAATTAATTACACTTGTTTTATATTACATTTGTAGCACTTCTTAATTACATTTTACATTTATCTCTAAACCTGTATTGTACTTTATATGCCTTTCTATTTGATTCATTCATTATTCATTAAATTTATTAACATTATTTATTTGTTTATGGACTACTCCAAATCTAACTGGGTACTGTCTATATAGTATAGTAATCTGTCATAGTAATGTCTGTTATAGGACTTTAGGTTTTAAATAGGTTCACACTTTTGTTTATTACTGTTCTTCTTTCAAATTACTTTGATTTTGAATTGTTTATATAAATTGTTGTTATTGCTTGCTGATGTCTTCAATATTTGAGGTGTATGATATTATGGTATTAATATTGCTTGGTGATAAGATTGCCATTTATTAAATAAATTCTTCATTATCATAGGCAAATTGAAACCTACCTTTCTTATCGATACCAATTATTTTCTTCTTTATCTCTGGAGTTTATTTATTTGTATTGCTGGCTTTAACGAATTGTAATTCTTGAGTTTTCTCTTGGTTCATTGTATATTTTATTTATATATTACATTCTTTTATTCACATTGATTCCATACGATTGTTAAATGATTCCCCCTATATTACTATGGTATTATGAATGAATATCGGCGTTGAGTGGCCCTTTTACGTCCAATTGCTCATCCGAACATTCACATACCTGGTACAGTGCACTTTGGCTGCTGCCCATAAAATAATTCTAGAGTGGCGCCTTAGCCTTCTACACTCTATAAATAAAATAATTATAAATCTTATCATTATACACATCCTTGGAATATTTTATCTTCTCAATATTTTTTCTTATTCTACCTTGCCTTCCAATAACTCAATTTATTTATTATATCCAATATTACTGTTGGTATATTTCTTAAGTAGATTTCTTTCTCTTTTATATAACTTCACTTCAGAGTTCAATGATTTATTAACCTTAATGTCATTCACTTTTGTTATTCAATACCTCTTGTAATATAGTAGTTTTAATAATCCTTCTATTGTTCTATCTGTTTTTATAATGCAACTCTTCTTCAGCAAGTTCATTTTCTAATTAGTTTACTAAATTTCTCTTAGACCTATTGTCATTAATATTGAGCCCCATTATTATTATTATATTACTATATGTATTATTTATGCTTGATTTAATAAGATGCGCTTATTTCTTTTAGAATTTTGTTGTCGTTACAATATTAACACACAATGTTCTTAGAATTTTATTCGAATTTACTTTCTTACATTCCGTTCAGTGATATCTTCAATACTCCCTCCCTCTAATTTTCTTTATTTATGTTTTTCGTAATTTTGTTTTTTTTTTTGTAATTTTTGTTTACACTATGTTTGGCGATTTCGTTGTGAGTTTATACTACTGAACGATAATAGTACTGATAAGATGAAAGTAACCAATAAAAAATGTGATGTTCTTTCTTAGGATTAAACATACTAATTATAGATTAATTTGAAAATTTACCTAAGTAAAAGCTTTGAGCAAGGTTGGCATAGAATTTTCCACAATACTTTTATGTCTGTGTTGTTGATCCCCATCTCATAGTTTTATTGCTAGTTTCAGAAACAATTCAAACTTATTATTACACAACTATCTTTACCACAGACTATCTTATTATTAGCATTTATTAGTTTCCAAACTATTGTAGAAACAATTCTTTATTTATTTACTGCTTTCTGAATCGACTTTTTTGTGATTAGCTCAAGTTACGGTTTCATCCGTTTGCGACCCTTGTTACGTTAGGTACAGCTGAATACGTGAGAAGAATGGCGATTGCTACGTTTATCGATTGTGTCTGTAGTGTGTGAAAAAATTGTGACGCATTTAAGTGTGTCTAGTAATTTAACGTTGCATTGTAGATTTTAACATTTCACAGTGTCCGTAATACTAACGCCTTACTGACAAAAATAATGCAGTAATTGGCTAAAACGTTTTCTCAATTATGTATATTTTACGAGAAGGTATTTGATCAGTGAAATCCGAATTTAATGCGATACTGAAGAATTAAGTTCGCCTTCAAATAATTGAGTTTTAGTAATCTTAAGGTTTACAGCTGAAGATGTTTAATCATCGGCGCTCGAGTCGGGCAGTGTAGTCGCTTTCATTAAATGTAAATTCACTTCACAGTGGCTGGGTACAGAAAGAAAATTTAATTAAGAAGATAAGCATTTAAATTATTTGCGTGCACATTGTTGTTAGTGGAATAATGCTAGTTAAAATAAAAACATTTGGTATCAGTAAGTTACTAGTCAAAAATCAAAAGGTTCATTACGAGAATCCCTTAAGGGGGCCCGGAACCTTATATTCACGGAATGTTAAATGAAAGGAACATTTTGGCCTAAACTATTAGCAATAGAAAATTGATTATTTCCCTGTAGCTTACTACGTATTTCTCACAGGTTGCATAGTAGCGATAATGTGAAATTTGAATTTTTTTATGAAACATTAATTTTCTTGTACTTTAAGATTTGCTAACTTTATTTCTCACAATTCTTTACAACATAAAATCTATAATTAGTAAGTTATGAAAAAAATACTATGTCAAAATGTGTAATTTAGTGCGATGTACAGACTCTAAAAATGTGAGGTCTTTAGTTCTTACAGTTTATGAAAAAATGTTCCTTATTTAGCAAAATGTAAACGTACTGTAATCGTCCATTAAATTTGTGACTGCACCTCGAGTAGAGTCCTGGACCATAGGATGGTTGTCAGAATCAATTGACATGTCTTCATAAAGTTTCCACTTTATTCCTTTCATTCTTTGTCTTGCTAGTCTCTCATACTCAAAAAATATAATCTCTTTGGAATATGTGGGAAATTTGAATGAGAAGATTCTCACTGAATCAAATCTATGGCAAACTGACACGACGTGTCACACCCACTTATTGAATATATGAGTACATTTTAAAAATTATTTCTAACCTCTGAGAAGCGTGCTACAGACGATCGAATTATACAAATTTAAACAGGAACGTCGGTATTTGTTTAATTTACAAAAAACTAAACATTCATTTTTTCTTATTTTTCACTTTCCCGTTCCCCTTAATGTCTGTCAGGGGCCTAACTTTAAAATAAATTAACTTTTCATAACTTTAAAATAATTTTACTAAATTTACATAATATATCAGTACGATGTTTATAATTAGTGTACATTTTTTAAATGAAATTATTAAATATTGTGATTATAATGCAGGCACACGTATAAGAAGATACGTACTTTTTTTTTCAGACCTGTTTTTGAAAAAAAAATTGAATTTTTAAAATTTTTTTAATTATTTAATCTTATCGAAAATTTGTTTCTTTACAATTTTAATATTTACTGTGATATTGCGTTTGTACGTAACTCAAGTAAACTCAAATTCCACCGCCTGGTATTACAGACACGTTCAATGCACGAACACACACACACGCACAAGAGTGTTACGTCTCATATATGAATGGCGGCGTGTAGGTATTTTTAGTGTATTGGTGATATTGTATAGTATGATGTGTAAGGACATGGATACGTGTTAGTACCTGAATGGTGGAGATTCGAATTACGTAATGTTTCTATTTCACGCTCCTTGCACACGCTCAGACCAAAATTAATATGATGATAACCAAATATCGGTATGGAGAACCATACATGACTTCCATGTTCTATTTTTATTTAAAATCATATTCGGAATGAAATATTTCCATAGAAACTACTTCTTTCTACTTATTACTTCAGCTTTAAACCACAGTACTCTGGTCACTAATGATGATTTTCACTGATGATGGCAGTCGATGGCACTGCCGAAAAGTCTGGTTCTGCAGAAAACATTGGACTACGGCTAAACAGCCCGGGAAGGAATTTTAACAAAGAAGTACTTCGTAATACACATAATAAATTCTCCCCTCCACCTTCAACTATAATTTTCAATTATAGAAAATTACCCCCACCCCTTCACCAAACCTCTTCATTTATAGATATTTCATCTACGTTTCTACAGTGGATTATTATGAGCTTCTTATCAAGATACTTTATTTATACTTTATCAAAATTAAGTACTTTACTCTTGTTAAAACATAAAACGTTGCTGGTAAACTACCCCTTTCTCTAAACCGATCTTCACCAAAATCAATAGACCTTCAGTAATCTACAATGGAAGGATGCATGCAAAAAATATTTGATTCTGTTTCAATTTGCGGCAGTTATCGTTCGTCATGAAAATATTTCTCTTATTACAACATAACATGTTTCTAGTAAACTACCTTTTTCCCTTTACCGATCTTCACCAAAATCAAAAGACCTTTAGTTCTCTATAATGTAGGAACGTATGCAAAAATTTATTTGATTTTCTTTGAATTTACGGCAGTTATCGTTCGTCATAGAAAAAATTACCCTTGTTAAAACATAAAAAGTTGCAGGTAAACTACCCCTTTCTCTAAACCGATCTTCACCAAAATCAATAGACCTTCCGTCCTCTACAATTCAGGGAAGTATGCAAAACATTATTTGATTCTGTTTGAATTTTGGGCTCTTATCGTTTGCCGTATTAATTACCCTTATTAAAATATAAAACGTTGCCGGTAAACTACCCCTTTCCCTTAACCGATCTTCAACAAAATCAACAGACCTTGAGTTCTGTATAACTCAAAAAGGTATTCAAAAGGGTAGTATATTCGGTTTGAATTTACGGCAGTTATCGTTCGTCATAGAACAAATTAACCCTTGTTAAAACATAAAATGTTGCTGGTAAACTACCCTATTCCCTTAACCGAGCTACACCAAAATCAGCAGATCTTGAGAACTCTACACTCAGGGCTGTATACAAAACATTATTTTATTCTGTTTGAATTTGCGGCTGTTATCGTTTGCCATAGAAAAAATTACCCTTGATAAGAAAAACGTTGCCAGCAAACTACCCCTTCCCGTTAACCGATCTTCACCAAAAACAACAGGTCTTGAATACTCTACAAATCAGAGCTGTATGGAAAAAATTATTTGATTTTTTGAATTTGCGACTCTTACCGTTTGCCATAGAAAATACCCTTTTAAAACATAAAAAGTTGCAGGTAAACTACCCCTTTCCCTCAACCGATCTTCACCAAAAACGATAGGTCCTGAGACCTCTACAATTCAGGCTTGTATGCAAACAATTATTTCATTCTGCCTAAATTTGCAGCATTTATCGTTTACCATATAAAATACCATTGTTAAAATATAAAATGTTGCTGGTAAACTACCCCTTTCCCTTATCCGATCTTCACCACGAACAAAATGTCTTGAGAACACTATAATTCAGGGCTGTATGCAAAAGAGTAGTAGATTCTGTTTGAATTTGCGACTGTTATCGTTTGCCAGAGAAAAACATTACCCTTGATTAAAAAAAAAACGTTGCTGGTAAACTACCCCTTTCCCTTAACCGATCTTCACCAAGAACAATAGGTCTTGTGCACTCTGCAAATCAGGGCTGGATGCAAAAATTGTTTGATTCTGTTTGAATTTGCGGCTGTTATCGTTTACCATAGAAAAAAATCTACAGAGAGACAGATAGACACACAGACACATACACACAGACACTTTTTGAAAAATGACTTTTTTTCATGTTTTGAGTGTAGTACAATCAGAATCTGCAATAATCTTGAACACGGTTTTTGCCATCACCATACTTCCATTTCCTTAAGGAACATGGAAGTAAAATGGGGAAGACAAGTCTACAGATAAACCTAGAAATTGAAAAACTAAAATTGTAAATATCAGAAGAACCTATGAAACTATAGCGCTTACAAGAAATATGTGATAGTTACTAATTCAATTTATGACACAAACTCTTTTTCACAAATACGTAACTATAAATTTTTATCATTTCATAAAGTGCATAACTCTACTCTCCCCTGAATGAGTTCTACATAAAGAAAATGTAAAATTTGATATTAAATTGGAAAATATAGTTTTAGAACAAGATGAAAATATTTGCTACCTGGGGAGCACCATCACTTATGAAAATAGATATGGATCACAGGTTAAGGAAAATATAGCTCTAGCAAAGCAGGTGAGTAGAGGGAAAGTGAGTGTTCGAAAACGCTTCCGGGTTGCGAACGAAAACACTACCGGGTTCCAGTTCATGACGTCATAGAGGCACTGGAAGCTGGTGTCCGAGCTGTCCATGTGACGTCACTGTTGTGTGTGTGTGTGTGTGTGTGTGTGTGTGTGTGTGTGTGTGTGTGTGTGTGTGTGTGTGTGTGTGTGTGTGTGTGTGTGTGTGTGTGTGTGTGTGTGTGTGTGTGTGTGTGTGTGTGTGTGTGAGACTGAAACACTTCCGTGTTCCTGTTCATGACGTCACACAGAGGCCCTAGTCGCAGGCGTTCGCATGGCTAAAACCTGTTTCATGACGTCACGGAGGCCGTGGTTTCTGCATGTCCAAAATTTGGTAGCCGAAAACAATGTGTAGCGGATGGGGGTACCCGGAATTCGGCGGTTGCCGAGGGCCCGGACGCACAGAGGCGATGTCATCGGGTACCGTTACGCGAAATTTGGGGGGCATCGGGTACCGAAATTTGGTGATATGGTCCATCGAAATGTTTAAATCAACGGATGGGGGTAAACGAAAGGTGGGTACGCCCTAACCGGGTTCCAGTTCATGACATCACACAGAGGCCCTGGCAGCTGGTGTCCGAATGTTAAAACACTTCCGGGTTCCAGTTCATGACGTCACACAGAGGCCCTAGTCGATGGTCTCCGTGCATGTCCAAAATTTGGTAGCCGAAAAGAATGTGTAGCGGATGGGTGGGGGTACCCGGAATTCGGTGGTTGACGAGGTCCACGACGAGCCGTCACGGAGACAATGGTACCGTTACCCGAAATTTTTTATGTTCGAAATTTGGTACACAAAATATTTAAATCAACGGATGGGGGGTACGCCCTAAAACAAGTCCTGCATAACGTCACACAGAGGACCTGCTCTCCGAGCGTTCCGTATGTGTCACTGTCCATAGAGGGCGTGGTGTCCAATATTTGACACCCGAAATGTTTAAATCAACGGATGGGGGTACCTCGAAATTTTTGTCTCTGTAATTTAGTACTCGAAATGTTTAAAACAACGGAGGGGGTACCCCGAAATTTTGGGGTGTCCGAAATTATGTTAAAACACTGTCGTCCGACAACGGGTGGGGGTACCCCGAAATTTTGTGGTATCTGAAATTTAACCTGCATGTCTAGAGGACGTGATGTCTGAAATTTGACACCCGAAATGTACGCCCACATGACGCATGTGTTCGAATGTAGCAATGTGTATATGTTATGTCATTGGTGTCAGTGGCTTGTGGTTCCTATTGCATATTAATTTGTACATAAAAATAAATTATAGCCCTCCCGTTAGACGAAATTTTTGGTGTCCGAAATTTGGTACATGAAATATTTAAATCAACGGATGGGGGTACGCCCTAAAACAAGTCCTGCATGTCTAAAACACTTCCGGGATCAGGTTCAGCACTTTGCCGACACAGAGGCCGTGGTTTCTGCAAGCCGAGGCGGTGTGGTGGATAATAATGTCATCGGGTACCGTTAAGCGAAATTTGGGTCATCGGGTACCCCCACACTCCGCTTAGCTCTGGACGGGAGGGTAGTGTACCGATACGCGAAATTGGTCGGTTAAAATTTGCGGGCATCGGGTACCTGACACCGAAATTGGGTGATTAATGACATCACAGAGGGGATGGTAGTTGGTTTCTGCATGTAGCAGATTTGGTATGGGCCATCGTGTACCTTTACGCGAAACGTTTGGAGTAATGGTTACCTGACACCGAAATTTGATGTTTAATGACGTCCTGACTATACAGATGAATGATATCAATTGTAAAACACACACACACATATATATATATATATATATCCAACTATAGGAAATAATGATTTTATATCATTAGATAAATGATTGATTATATCTCCCATATGTAGTACACCACTGAAAAGTAACTATTTGCAAGTATTTACTTTAAATTATATTGTGCATATCCTTGAACTTGAATGCACTTATCCTTTGTATTGACAATGAGTGCGTGCGTTCGTGTGTGTGTGTGTGTGTGTGTGTGTGTGTGTGTGTGTGTGTGTGTGTGTGTGTGTGTGTGTGTGTGTATCAACCAGCTCTAAAAACTGGTTTGCAAGCAAGTTGTTAGCCGGTCTGTTGTAGTGATACTCAACTCTCTCTCTCACTCTCTCTCTCTCTCTCTCTCTCTCTCTCTCTCTCTTTTACAGCCTTAAAGGCTTTCTCTCTCTCTCTCTCTCTCTCCCTCTAAATATACAGTGGGACACGTTTAACACGAAATGACGGGGACCAGCTGTTTTTTTTCGTGTTAACCTATATTTCGTGTTAACAGATAAAAAGTGAAACAAAATGAGGTACAGAACCTAATGTACTGTAAATGGTCAAATACTGAAGATATTACTTACTGAATTTATTAGTAAAATAAATCAGTAAAGAATATTGAATAGGTACTAATATATAATCGTTTTATTTATCCTCCTGGACTATTATACAGTAATTAATTTTTTCTTAAAATGTAAAGTTATTGTAGTGACAATGTTCAATTCTTTTTAAAATAGTTCGTTATTTTCTTTTGTACAGAATTCTGCACTACTTGATTTTCAATAAATTGTTCTAGTTTATCGACGTGCTCAAACATTTCACATTCACAGTTGGCTTCTAAAAATCGATGAACACATCTCAGCAACGAAAGTGTATCGTAGCGGTAGGAACTCCTGTCATATCATTTTCCATGTCAAGTTCGTCGGCACCCTCATCATTTTCACAGTTTTCAGCTTGCTCTATTTCTACGATATCACTGTCTGTTAATACGAGAGCCGTAGTTACGTTCTCGTCGACAGACATCTACTCATTTAGAGAAACTGAAACATTTAATGCTGATGATACGTGATTAAACATTTCAGACAGTGTTGGTCCAATTTCAATTTCTTCGCATTCGGTTTGTTTAATCTCTGAATTCAAAATGAATCGAGCATGAGTGAAACAATTTTCAATAGTTTTAACTGTCACGAGGTTCCATGCTGTTCGCAGCAAATTACAGGCGTCCAGTAAATGTACACATAAATTGTTTTTTACCTCTATAGCGACCAATTTTTTCCAGATTTAAACGTTTACGTTTATCGTTACATAATATATTACAAAGTGTATCATACGGAGGCGAACGACATACACCACCCTCGCAAAAACACTTCACTTCTAAACATCTATAAACTTTTTATTATTGGATTTTGTTCTTAGAAAACGATACAATCGAGTCCATTTTTGGCGTTCTCTCATAGGTTCGTTACCCACTTTTCTAGCATGGGTCGAACAAAAAGCGCACCGAACTCTGTCAGTATAAGATGTAGGTAATAATAAAACCCACGGCAACCATACTATAAACTTTACGGGACATAACACAAATTTCTTTAGCCTTTCGTGTTCACTATGATACGAATCTACTTGAATAAGCATACATGTACGCGTATATGTACAGTATTTAACGGATTTTGTCCAATCAGCGTCTAGCACTAAATTAATGAGACGTATTAAATAATATAAACGTTCTCTCTTCCATCTCTTTTTATGTTAATGTGTTGGAAAATAACTATTTTTTTGTAATTATTTAAGATAAAATAAGAATTGTTAAGCTAATTACATAGTCGATTACAAGCTGGACGCTAACCTTGTCGTTCGCAAGTGTTGTGTGAGATGTCACAACCAACGAGAGAACGCAAGGCTTGACTGACTTCATCCGGTCTTCAGTGAAGTTCTCACTCCAACGCTTCAGCAGAAAAACATGGAACTTATTTTCCTACGTTTGCGGGCAAGCTCCACTGTCCTCCAAATCGATGACAACAGCATTTTCAAATCTTGCGTTCAAAAATTCCATGGAAAGTACGTTATACTTGTACTTGATCTGCAGTGACTGCAGTTAGTGACGATGGTTTGCATGATTCGGCTAACGCTAAAACGGTAACGATAACACTAAGAACGTCAACGCTGAGAACGTAAACGTTAACGCTAAGAAACATGACCCTAAGAACGCTAAAACGGAAAACGTAAACAGTAAGTACGCCAACGCTAAGAACGTTAACGCTAACGCAAACACTAAAGTTAATACTAACGCTTAGAAAGCTGACTCTAAGAACGCTACAAACGCTAACGCTAACGATAACGTTGTTCTGGTAGTAATAGTGTTAGTGATGAATGATTTGTGTGATTCGGCTAACGCTAAAACGGAAAACGTAAACAGTAAGTACGCCAACGCTAAGAACGTTAACGCTAACGCAAACGCTAAAGTTAATGCTAACGCTTAGAAAGCTGACTCTAAGAACGCTACAAACGCTAATGCTAAGAACGCTAACCTAAGAACGCTAACGCTAACGATAACGTTGATCTTAGGGCAGTGATTTTCTTTGTTCAACACTTGTACGAATAGCCGTGCAGCAGTATAACCTCATCATCAACAACGATGACAAAGAACTTTTTTTTCCTTGTTGCAGCAGACAAACGTTGAGCAGTTCAGGGACAAATTCAATCACTTGGAAATAAAGGCACTCTTCCCGTTATTATGTAATTTTTTGGATGCCATCAACAAGATAGCGTCTACGGGCGCTGTCTTTGCTGGACGTGAGCAAGAGACTTTTGACAAAGTCCGGAACGAATACCTTCCTTGTTAGCTAGTTCATTTCCTATCCCTTCTTCTTCTGGGTATATTCTACTGTCTACTTTAACGGCCGAACCGTCAGGGTGAGCGTCGACGGGTCCTGTCCTAAATTCCAATCCACCCCGCCGGCGTACAGGAGGCTTTCATCTTTGGCTCCGCTATGGACGTACATCGTGTAAACGAAGACGTGTAGGAGTATCCCCAAGAAGCGTTTTCCCTCTTCGCAGACGACGCTATGCAACATTGAAGCTCACTGTTCCTACAATTTGAGAACACAAAGCCACAGAGGCAGTTGGATTGGCTAAGGAAGTGGAAGGTGACGATCAACACGTAGAAATAGACAAAAATTAGTATTGACTCAAGGGAAACGAACCTGAGGGCAAAAACCAAAAAAGTGAACGATTATTTAGTGATTAAAAGCGTTATTTTAAGCATAAAAAGACTAAAAAATAGACCTCGAACCTCGAATAAGGTACCATTCTCTTCGTCTCATCGTCTTCTACAAGATTCAATGGTCAAAAATTAGTATTGACTTAAGGACAACGATCCTGAGGTCAAAAAAAATGTATGATTATTTAGTGATAATAAGCGTTATTTAAATCATAGAACAGGTAAAAACTGACCTCGTACCTCGATTAAGGTACCATTCTCTTCCTCTCATCGTCCTCTACAAGATTCAATGCTTAAAAATTAGTATTGACTCACGGACAACGAACCTGAGGTCAAAAAATGTACGATTATTTAGTGACAATATGCGTTATTTTAAGCATAGAACTGTTAAAAATAGACCTCGAACCTCGAATAAGGTACCATTCTCTTCATCTCATCGTCCTCTACAAAATTCCACAGTCGTGACTTCGTGCTAATCGATCATTTAAATTTTAAATCAAACCCGCTTTACGATACCGCAATAAACCTGTCTGCTGCATGCTCAACGCTCTCGAATATTTCTAGAGTTAGTATTTGTCATGCGAAGTGCTGCTGGTATAGGAATCGGAAATGTGTTTTTTAAATGAAGAAGTGGACTGTATGAATTTGAGTTAACTAGCCATTTATTGAATAATTATATAATGAAGCGCATAGCCCATCCAATTACGTATGTCGTACATTGCCAAGATAAATACCGATAGAAGAAATGAAAATTGTATAAAGAAGTTACATTATTGAATTTTACTTCGCCGCGGCTAGCAAATGGAAGAGAGTACTGATCGGATGAAGGCTGAGTTTTAACTAACTAACATCGCAGCTCGCGATTAGCGACCTGTACATTGAGCGTGACGTAATTGCGCGGGCCGAATGCGCGCGGGTATATAAACAGATACAAAGATTTAACATACTGCCCGCCCAAAATCGGGCGATTTTGACATAGGTTACAGTAATATAGGTTACAGTATAGTTACATGAAAAAATGCAAGTGTCCATTAACAAGTTACAAACCTGAAATGTGTGATAATACATAGTATAATGAATATTGGCGCATCGAAAGATGACCCATTAGATAGCATAAATACAAATACAATATTCAATACAATATACATAAATATAAATACAATATTGATCAATACTCATCGAACAATATATAATAATAAAATACAAATGCTAGAATGTCTGATGACACATAATAATAATAACAATATACCCAAATTCAATGACAATGATACATGCAATGAATAACACATAGTAAGTAGCATTACACAATAACTAATAGAAATCCAAAGAATTCAATAATAATCGCATGACAATAAGTGCATAATAAGCAAGGTTACATAATAATACAATAGAAATATACCCAAAAAATTCATTATAATAATAGCCCAACAGAAGTATACCCAAAAAATTCATGATAATAATAGCACAATAGAAATATACCCAAATAATTCATGATAATTATAAACACTGCACCAAACAGTACACAATAACTGACATCACACTGACGAAAAAAGAACACTTAAAATGTTTACTAATGCACATATAAATAGCGTGCATTAATTTGGCATAAATATAAATATACATGTATAAATAAGTACATTTAACATTGTACTTAGTAGTACGTAGAGCATGAGCTCATCCGGAAATGTCCCGGGCATGAAGCACTGAAAAACCAATTAGTCTGATTCCACGGGAAGTGGACAGTTTGTGGATAATACCACGTTTCCACTGCAGAGGTAGGGTATTGTCTTCTAAAATGAGGACGAGTTGTTCTGGAGACAAATTTTTTGAATATTTTCTCCATTTATTTCGTTGTTGCAGCTGATGCAGATAATCTCTTGACCAACTCTTCCATATAGAGTGGGCGAATCTCTGCAGAAGCTGCCATCTCCCCTAGCGACTCATTTTTATATCCGAATAGTCGGGTTCCGGGAGCGCAGTAAGTGGAGAACCAACTAAGAAATGTGCTGGAGTCAAGGGCTCGGGATCCCCGGAATCACTTGAAATGGCGAACAAGGAACGTGAATTCAGATATGACTCTATTTGAGTCAAAACAGTGTAATGCTCTTCAAAGTTGAGAAGCGTACTGCCGATAACGCGAAGTAAATGAAATTTAATTCTTTTACTCCGCTCTCCCATAGACCACCGAAATGAGGTGCTGACGGAGGTATGAAAGACCACTTGACCTCCTGTGAACTGGCAAAGTCCTGAGTGGATTGTTGAAACTCGTCTTGTTGAAAAAGTTTGTACAAATCGTGTAATATAGTGACAGCACGACGAAAATGTTTACCGTTATCGGAAACTATTTGTGCAGGGATGCCCCCTGGGAGCTATGAAGCGTCTTAAAGCAGCTATAATGGCGTCTGCATTCACATCTGATACCAATTCAAGGCGAATTGCCTCAGTGGCCATGCAAATGAAAAGTGAAATGTAAGCCTTTGTGAATGATTTGGACCGCTGCCCGCCCTGACGTAGAAATATGGGACCGGCATAGTCATTGGCATAGTCCCACCCATCCGCTACACATTGTTTTCGGCTACCAAATTTTGGTCATGCACGGAGACCATCGACTAGGGCCTCTGTGTGACGTCATGAACTGGAACCCGGAAGTGTTTTAACATTCGGACACCAGCTGCCAGGGCCTCTGTGTGATGTCATGAACTGGAACCCGGTTAGGGCGTACCCACCTTTCGTTTACCCCCATCCGTTGATTTAAACATTTCGGGTAACGGTACCCAATGGACCATATCACCAAATTTCGGTACCCGATGCCCCCCAAATTTTGCGTAACGGTACCCGATGACATCGCCTCTGTGCGTCCGGGCCCTCGACAACCGCCGTATTCCGGGTACCCCCATCCGCTACACATTGATTTCGGCTACCAAATTTTGGACATGCAGAAACCACGGCCTCCGTGACGTCTTGAAACAGGTTTTAGCCATGCGGACGCCAGCGACTAGGGCCTCTGTGTGACGTCATGAACTTTAACACGGAAGTGTTTCAGTCACACACACACACACACACACACACACACACACCCACACACACACACACACACACACACACACACACACACACACACACACACACACACACACACACAAGAGTGACGTCACATGTACAGCTCGGACACCAGCTGCCAGTGCCTCTATGACGTCATGAACTGGAACCCGGTAGTGTTTTCGTTCGCAACCTGGAAGTGTTTTCGACCACTCACTTTCCCTCTACTCAGGTGTTTCAGAATAAAAGGAATACTTACAAATAATCACTTAGAATTGAGGTAAGAAAAGGTTTGCAAAAACATTTATCTAGATTGTCTTACCCTATGGGTGTGAGGCGTGGTCTCTCGGCAAAATAGAATGGAGGAAGCTGGAAGCAATGGAAACGTGGGTCTGGAGGAAAAAAACGAGGACGAGATGGGGGATAAGAAAAGTAATGAGCAAGTCCTCGCAGAAGTAAACGAACATAGATAATTTTTAAAAATGATTGCAAGAAGAAGGGCAAAATTCATCGGGCACGTGTTACGACACAATCAATTCTTAAGTAATATTTTTTGTAGGAAAGGTGTCGGGGGGGAACCCCAGGAGGACGGCCAAGACCAGCGTTTTTCGAAGACATGGGAAAGGAGATTAACTTCCTATCGTACTGCGACTAAAATAGGACTGCGATTCTTTTTTTTTTTGCTGTTTGGACGAATCAACTAGGACAAATTACGTGATCTTCGGGTAAAAAAAGAAAAGTATTCAGACGAGGTTTTTAGCCATAGCAATTTCAGTTAAGATGGCAAGCTGGATTATAACTTTTAATGGACAGTCGTCTTAGACCATGATTCGTGATACTAGTTGCAGAGGTTTTAACTGATACTTAGATGTCAGAAAATGATTTAGCCATAAAGCTTGATTTCTATTGCTATACCAATTACATAACGCTCCCAAAAAGGCAGCAGGTATACACACACGCGCGCGCGCGCAAATATACAAACAAGTTTGTGCATGGTGGCTGTTGTAATCACGTAATATTTGTATCACAGGCCCTCGCACACTCTCAGGCCAAAATTAAAATTGTAACGCTGGAAACCTCTCGAGAAGGCGAGAGCGTCGTTTTACGCGTTTCCCAGCGTGACACACTAACCCTGCGTGTAGCGTCTGTGTCAAGGCTGTCCACTTAAGTAGCTTCGTGACTGTTCGAGCACTCTTAACTACGGAGACTGTGTTCGCATGCTGCCAGCAGTACAGAAAATTATTCTGGAACGCTGCGGAGACTATACAAGCAACAGCGGCCGGCTAAGAAGTTGGCTACAACTTGCGTTATTGTAAAGTACGGATCAAGTGGTTGTTGCGGATTACAGGAAAGTGATTATTGTGTTAGAATAGCGCGTAACTTTAATAGTTGACATTATTATTGCGTGTGGTCAAATTTAACTTGAATTATTGTATGAGAGTATCTTGTTGGTTACAAATTGGTATTTGCGACTAGTTAAAGCTAGTAGTTAGTGACTTCATTGGTGTCTGTATTTTGTACCCACTGAGTAATACGACGATCCGTGAGATAATTGTATTGTGCAGCGTTTTGGAAAACGCGGCGATCTTCCGATATCTATATTGTGCTTTATTAAAGAAATTACGTATTTGTCGACGCGAAAGAAGTTGTCCTTTGCTACGGTCAATTGGACTTTGTCATTGTGAATTACCCCTCCGCCGCTCGCCTCGCGCGCGCCCTATTGCTGTTGCATACGGTTTTTTTCAAGAGCCAGTTAGTTCAGTTCCAAATACGACGCTCGGCGCTTCACATTCTGGTCTCCGGCTGGCAGAGTAGATTGAACAGTTTTCGTCTCCCAGCTTCTTCTATGAATAAGTAGAAAGCTACGTGACCTCCGGTAAGTCCATTAAAATAGGTATTTTAATTATATATAAAAACAAATTGGTTTGATTTAATATTAAAGTGGATGCGTTGAGATATATATTGCAGTGTACCCTTAGCGCATGGCGAGTTTCAGGTTATAATTGTTTTATGTATGCTTTATCTCAACCCTGGTCAATTCACTGTAACGTTAAGGATATAATTATGTTTTATATTAATCCAGTAATGCTTCTACTAAATTAACTAAACTAAGATGGGGCGTAAGTCAGTAATTTTCTGATATCTGTATATGTCACGAACTTGTTAAAAGTTGCCAATTCCTGTAAGTGCGTCATGAAAACTTTTGCATAAAGGTTAATTAAAATTATCATCATTATGGAGTGACTATATTTAGACATATTCTATAGTAACATATTTAATGAAGTTATTTTTGAAGTGATTTACCACATTCAATGGGATTCTTGACTTAGGCAATTTTTTCGAGTTTATAAACCGGACAGTCCATGCTATGTCAGTGGGTAAATGTGGTAGTGTGTGTGTTTCATGAACCTATGAGTAATCCCAGATATAATTGTGCAGGGTTTCCGAGGTAGCCGGGAATCTGCCCCGCTCTGGAAGGATGGCCGAACAACTGCCTCCGACGATGTAACTTAAAACCTTCGTCAGCTGTGTCAGCCGGAAGGATGGACTGGACACCCACTACTGAGCCCTCAACATGCACCCTTCAAACCAGGTGACATTTAACCATTTTTAACCTAAACCTTGTGGCCGAAGTACTCGGTGAGACTTTCATGAAACGTTCCAGTGTGGACAGTTAGTTACGGACAATGGGTGGAATATTTTAATTGTATTTTGTAAGGCTTACGCCTCCTCAATTACTATCATGTATATCTCGTTCTGAGAGTGAAAACTCGGCCGGGATCACGCACCGCCCGGGTCGAGGGGAGTTCGGTAGATAGAGTTGTATCTCATTCTATTTCTGTTTTAAGCATGTTGGGATGGTTATGTTAACGATGTTGCTCCATGCGGACACGTATTTTATTATTCATTCATGATCTGGGGGGGGTGGTTTTAAACCGTGGTCGACTCCCGTTGAAGACGTCCACTGCAAGCCTGTCTATGTCAGATCTTGCTAGATCCCGTCCAATGCCTGACCCTGCCGGTAGTCAAGTTTTGTAATACTGTGAGCTGACTTAATACTCTTATGACTTATATTCTGTATTACAAATTCTGTTCCACTGTTTAGATAATTTGCACACTTTAAAATTTACCATTGTCACAGATTGTATTTTACCATAGCAAATTTTGTAACCATAATTGTAATTGCTCCCTATAACAATTAGTTAACCATAAGACTACACAAGATTGATCAATGTCAGTTATGAATACTCATGGTGGTCAAATTCCACTATTTTTCTATAGTCTGTTTTGAAGGTAAAAAAGAAACATAAAATGCAGTTAGGCAACCGGACCTCCATGTTGACCTTGTGATGCTACTTTTCATTATTGTAATTGATGGGATTTAATTGCTTATTAAATATCGGCATGGGATTTGTGCGCGGGCCGCATGGCTTACAGAGAACATTCAGTTAACACTTATCTTGTTAAAACTTGGGGGCATGTCTGCTCCACTCCTGGGGTATTTTAATTGAAGTTTTGGGAAGGGGGTTTTAGTCACCTATTAATTAAACAGTAAGGGGGTTATGGGTGTTGAACAAGATTATTATATGCGCTGATGACCAGGGTGAACATGTGATGGGTTATTTAAATATAAACGTTGTTGATGTTAATTATATGTGTGTTGTTTTGTATAATTGTTACTTGTCATGTTGATTATGCCTGTGTATATTTCTGTATATTTATGCCTTGTTATAAAAAGTGATTACTTGCAGGTCGATACTATGTGCCAATTTTTTAATTGTATTATTCTATAACTACAATTTGTTATTTATGTAACATCCCATGATTTTGTTAGTGAATGATGGTTCAACTATTAATAATTATTCAATACTTAGTGCTGTTAATAGTTATTATTCCTTGTTCAACTTTTGGGCAAGGCACATATTAATGAAATTATATTTAACGATCAAAAGACTTATTTATCTGGCCTTTAGAAGCTCATAGGTTGTACTGGCCAAGAACAATAAATTGTTGTTATCTTAAGTTCAGTGTTTCATTTGCAAGTCCCATCATACTGGACCCAGCCCAATTTTAGCTTTTCTAGGCTCTCGCCTAGTTCTAAATAACTTGTAACCTCTCTTTCAAAAAAAAAAAAAAAAGGAAACAAAATCAATACTAAAAGCATAGAGACGTTACAAATGGTAGCAGAGCGTGGTTCATTCTAGGCCTGAACCCTTGGGTCCGTTGGTGTGATGGGGCTTGCAAACTTGGAGATAGTCTGGCAAATAAAATGGCACTTAATAGTTGACATGAAATGTAGAAGTATATATGTTTTTTTTATGAATTATTGTTAAATGTTTTGAATTGTAAATCTGAGGCCGCCATGGGCACGTGTTGTAGTTGAGTTGTTGTTTTGGAAATTGGACATCGCCGGAGAGCGCGTGGGGGATGGGTTCCCGTTTTTAATTTTTGAAAGTAATTGCGCGTGCGGTTAGTGGGATGCGGTATGGCCCGACTGGAAGTCGGTATCGTCCGATTGTAATGGTGACAATGTTGTAGTCGAAATGTCGTATATTGTGGTTAGTGTTAGGTGGTGTGGATTGTATGTTGGTGTTAGTGTCTGATGTTGTTTCTTCTTGAGTCTGGCGACTGACGGAGAGTTAGTTCCGGAGCGGGGCAGGTTTTCGCAGCGCTAGGAGCCCGGGGGTCTACTCAAAGGAAGGACAGTACTTGAGTTTTTCCGATTCTTGTTAAAATGTTTTTGTAGGTTGTGTTTGTGTTAGGTGTTTAGTGGGAATTTGTTTTATGATTGTTTGTTTTGCATTGTGCAATTCTGGCGGCGGTATGCTATCAGGAGTTGCCCCACCCTCTTACAGGCGTTCTCCAGAAATTTCCGGTGGTGGATGGATTTGATGAGGATCAGCTGTTGGTTTTCTTGGACCTGGTCCTGCAGGTGGCAGATTTCCCGGGGGTGTCCGATGGGGAGGTCTTGTATCTTATATACCCATATTGCCGGAGTACGTTGGCTGGTCTGGTCACAAAGGCCCTGCGTCGGGGTGACAGTGTTGATGCTTTCCATGCGGAGGTGTTGGACTTCTTCATATCCCGTCGACGACAAGACCAGTTGAAGTTTAAGTTATTCTATCGTCCACAGGCCAACGGAGAGGCATTGGGGGACTTCGTGCATGATGTAAGGAAAGCTGCCCGTATATTAAGACTGGGGTTGCCCGATACAGAAGTCATACAGGTAATACGAGAAGGTCTGACTCCCCAAGAGAGATCCCGGCTGGTTTTCGCAGAGCCTCCACGTTCTTTTGCAGACCTGGACCGGTGGTGTGCGCATGCCAGGACTGTCCAGGCGAATGACGAGTCCTGGGGAAGAGCTGCTAAAGATGTCCAATACTCCAGTGGTTCATTAGGAAGAGCCAAAGAAGACAAACATGGTGGTTGGAGGAGAACCCAAGAGACAGTCAGAAAAACTGAATATTCCGGAAGTAATGGAGGCTACAAGGGGGTGGCACGTGAGAAAACAGTAATAACAGCTACAGCACACAAAACAAAGAAGTATGAAATTAACAGGGGAAGAAGAAATCATGTTAGTAAACAAACAGCGGCAAGTAGGGAGCCTGTACCAAGGCGTTATCCCTATTCGGAGAAAAAGGAAACTTTAAAGGTTCCAGAGGAAGTACAAGTGCCCAAGAGAGTAGTAGATGAAGAAAAGGAAGCAGAAGTAGAAGAGCGGAATGACTTTGTGGGAACAATACAAGAGGATAAGAGCGCGTCAGTTAATACTGAATTACCGGACTCAAAGAGGACGTCATGGTTGAATCCAGAGGCCGCAGAATTTGTTCCGGTATTTACATCTCGGTTCGTGAGGGATCCAGAGCCTGTAACATCACCGTCGCCGGTCGAAATTAATGTAGTCATTGCACATGAACCTGGACAGCTGGATTCCAGGGTGGAAGATGTTGAGGACGTTGTGGTTGCTGAAAGTGGTCAAAGAGTGGAATCGACAGAAGAGTCAGAAGAGCGGTCTGCAGATGCTGCGCAGGTGAGTATAGTTGTAGGTGTTAGGGAGACTGTAGAGTCTGAAGTTGCAGATGGACACAGGGATGTCCGGGCTGCAAGTGTTTCTGAGGTTGTGGATGGACAAGGGGATGTCCATGCCGCAAGTGTAGTAGAAGTAGATGAGGTGGAAGTTGAGGAGAAATTGGGTGGCAGCGTTGTAGAGTTTGTGAGTGAGAGTGAAGTAGTGTGTGAAGATGTGCAGACGCCTTCTGTAAGTAGTGTTGAGGATTCCGAGGAACGGGAGGAAGTTTCAGGTGGACCAGGTGAGCAACTAGCGGAGGACGTAGATGTGCAGTGTTCAGATGGTGGTAGTGGAAGTGATGGCGATGACGTTGGTGATGAACGTGTGGATGAAAATGAGATCAGAGAAGAGGTTAGTCAAGAAGTTCGTGAAGGAGCTGGCGAGGCGTGTGGTGAAGAAGATGGATCAGAGGACCGACGGGAAGAGGCTGAGGAGGTGCAGCGTCAGGAAGTGGATTTGGATTATGTGGATGAAGAAGGGGAAGTTGTAGAAAAGGAAGAAATTGTAGAAATTGTAGCAGAGGAGTTAGACGATGAGCATAATCCAAAGCGGAGTGAAAGTAGGGAGGTAAGTTGCTTTGAATCTGATTCCGAAGAAACCAGTCAGTACGGCTCAACACGAGATAATTTCTTAGAGAGTGGTGTCCGAAAGGAGCGAATACCTAAAGTGCGGCATAGAAAGGTAAGAAGCAGAGGTTAACGGGTAGCGGGTAGATGTTCCCCACATTCCCAGTGGTGTTCATCTATTTCAGGGTTGCGCCCCTGCCCACGCGAGCCTTGGTTTTCTCCATTCTTCCTTATTTCCGGAGGTAGCCAGGTCCTTGCCCTCAGTCCTAGCTATTGCCCTTTAATGATCCTTGCCCCATTTCATCTTCCCAATTTTCCTACCACTCCCCTTAGTAAAAAAAAAAAAAAAAAAATCTATCAAACGGAGTTAGAGAGAGACTTAGCTTGTGGTCCTTGAGATCGTCAGTTTCCCCTGTGTTAAAGGTTAGATGGAGTGATGGTGTGCTGTTGCTGATTGTTGATAGTTATTGAGCTTGATGTTGTTCATTATAGGGTCCGAGCCATGCCGCATTCTCCGGTTTTCCTGGTGTTATTTTTTGTTGCGAGAGAAAGTTGTGTAGACGGTGCTGTAGAGAAGTAAAACCCCCTCGAGTTATGGTGTATTTGTTGAGTTGAGATTGGATTAATGTTCGTGTGCCCTAGGTGCGGTCCTCTCTGTCTGGCTAAGCGGGGCCGTCCGCCCTTGTGTAGGGAAGTGGGCCAGCCATATGGCAAGGTTGGAGATGCCTTGTGGGTGCATGTGGCTGGTCGGTCCGAGAGAGGGACGAGAGGTAGTACGGTCGCTCACATGCCAAGGTGGGAGATGCCTTGTGTGGTCCTAGGACGAGCATGTGAGTGGGACCGGTGGGAGTAATTGGTGGTCACCGGAGAGGGTGATGTGTTGGGGCGGTCCCGTGGGGTTGGCGTGGCAGAGAGGGTCGCATGGGGATTGGTGGTGTTCTCCTGGGAGCCATGACTGATGGGAGAACCGATAACAACTTGAGTTTGATATATAAGGATGGGCGTACACTGCAGGGTACTTTCCCGAGTTTGAAGGTGTGGCAACCGGGTTGCCCTTTCGGGGTGGGGGTGTGCCGGTTCGAAGCCGGCGGTTGCAAAATATGAATTCTAGAAAGTTTTCATGGTTGTAATATGCGTGAGTGAGGCGCGGAGCCGGCCGTTACAAAATATTTTAGAAGGGTTCGTTTATGTGTAACATAACGTGAGGGTGCCGGGCGACCTTTAGTCGACGGTATGAGGGGAGCGGCGCGGTGTGCGGTTGCGCGCGCAGCTCGTCCAGTGCGGTGGAAATTGTATGCAGCTGAGGCCAGTCAACGCTTAGCCTCGGACACAGAGTTCTTCCCCCTTCGTCTCCGCTCTTTGTATTCGTTTCTGCGCAGTTGAATTTCTCTATAGGATGGAGTAGAGAATAAAACGACTTCCCGGGTTCTCGCCCTAAGTCGGGTTCCTGGCTGGCTGTGAGCCGATCATCTGCTCAAGCTGTGAACCATGTCAAGATCGCCTACGAAGAGGGAGACGGAGATCGAATTCCTACGTTGCACTCGCCAGCACTTATGAGGTGACATTTATGCTTTTTCTTTTTTGGGGGCCGAACCGGCAGTGTGCCTGTTTTATGAGAATAACTTAGATGCCCGGGTACCACGTGTCCAGACTCTATTTGGGAAGTGAACTGTGATCATGACTCTGAACACTTTAACTTAAAGTTTCATATACCTTTTATAACTCAGTTAAGTAACACTACATGCTATGTCTGTAAGTGCGTGCTGCACTGCGAGAGCGCGCCATAGAGAGATTTTAATCTTGTACCATTTTTATTGTTGCATCCGATTTACTCTTTCAAATTTAATTATTGCTCAGTAGTTCTGTTCCGGCTGGAACAGCTGCGTATAAATTTTTAATTTGGCTAGGGATTTCATATTTAAGGGCTGGGGACTTTCCGGTGCGTTTTTTTTGGGGGATTTTTTTTTTGGGTTTACAGTATGGGACTTAGTTTTCTGACACGCTGGTACAACTTCTGACAGGTTGATTGCCTGTCAACTTTTGTCAACTACATGTGGGCGCGCTCCCACAGATGCCAGAGCACAACCACCTTATTGTATTCTTTTTCTAATTATTTTATACAGTTATCTGAGGCTCATCGAAACGATTTATTAATGTTCTTGAAATATTTTAGCCGATTTTGCCCCTTGCACAAGGGCTAAGCTGATTGTTTTCTTAACTGGCAAACACATATGGCTTGACTTCACACGTAGAGAAGTTGCTGTTTAATTTTGAATATTAACTGGTTTTCATCCTCTTCTTTTTGGGTAAACTAAATAGATATACATATTGTCAAAATCTTCTGAAATTGTAAAGCCTCAATCAATTAATTTCTGTTATTAAAGTACATAAGGATTTAATTCCTTTTTGGGAATTTTGAGAAGTCAATACTGTCTAGAATTTTATAAACACTGTCTGGAAGTAGGTGAGGAGTTTGTTAACATTACCTGGTGCTGTGAACGGAACAAAGGTTCACACACTCATCATGGGTCATTAATAAACGGAATGCTAGACAAATGGGTGGTCCAGTTTCAGTTATGCTTCATGAATTATTCGTCTTTAAAGGGGTTGGAGTTTGGGTTATCCTACTGAACGGGTTGCCGACGGGCGTATATTTTATCACTGCCGGGGCATAAGATGATAGTTGCTTTACCCAGTGGGTGGGTGCGTTACAGGGGCATGCGTGTTGAAAGTAAATGACTGTGAGTTGTGTACCTTGTGTTCTGTATGTGTGTTTTATGTGTCTAGCTAGCCACACGACGGGGAGAATTTTACATGTGTTTGTGCCTTTTATATTTTATTTATGTATGTACATTTAACTTATATGCTGTTATATACACTTGTTCTGATGTAATTCTATTCAATTATATACACTTGTTCTTAGGTAAACTGGAATTATATATGCTAGTTGTGATTCAAATTTTTCTATTATATATATGTATACACATTTACTTTGTGCACACTTATGTTGATGTACACTTAATTATACATGCTTGCCATGATGTACCTTTTGGTAGTTTTTATATAGATACATATTTATCTTGTACACAAGTATGAATTCCAGAGATATAATAAATCTGTTATTGTTATATTATGGCTGAGTTCATTGCAAGTCCCGTCATACTGGACCCAGCACAATTTTGCTTCTCTAGGCTCCTGCCTAGTTCTATATAACTCGTAACCTCTCTTTGAAAGCCAATGAGCAAGGCGATAGAAATTTAAAAGGAAATAAAATAAATACTTAAAGCCAAGGAGAGGTTACAGTATCAATATTAAAAATCAACACAATTACGTCATCCTTGCAATAAAATACATACAGCAATGAGTACAATACGCCTCCCTTGTGGAAGACGCCAGAAATGTACAAAATATGTACACCGTTGGAGTCGTGATATCGGCGAGCTAGTCTTCGACAGGGCCGATACGTAGTTGAGAGTCTATGCTGATATTGTATCTGTCTATGTAATAGGAAATAATATTTTGAAGATAATGTTAAAAAAATGAAAAACGTGCATGTATGATTTACGCAAAACGGAAAAAATCGTTTTACTGTTACACTGAAAATATTAAAATGTATGAAGGTGGAAAATTTAACAGACATTTGTGAACGGGGAAAACTTGTTTACGCAACAGATAGAAGCCACTGACAGACTGATAAGCTGTTTCCGATTAAAAAAGTTATAATCCTTTAGGACAAATATCAGCATAGCTGTTTTAATGTGAGTTTGGAACGATAACAGAATATTGAACTAAATATTTTGTAACAAAATTGGCGTAAGTAGCTACAATAGAACTGTAAAACTTTTTACCTTCGTTATCATCGCCATCATCTTCATCATTATAAATATATCAAATGTATTATAGTTATCGTCATTATCTCATACACGCATTATAGACCATTGCCTTTTCCAGCCCTGTTACATTTAACATGTTCTGCTCAGTTTGTCTTGACTGTCCAAATTACGTCATTCTTTTCCTCTAGCATCTGTACTGCTCTACTGTTTCGTGATTTTTTTATTCAAGTGGTAAATTTATTTCGTTTTATAGTTTTTCTGTATCGCAGACATTACACACAATACACAATGAACACTATTCCTTGTCATAATCATAATAAGTAGCTCCATATCCCGCCGTGGGAATCTACTTCCTTCAGAATTTTTTCCAGACTTCTATAACCTTCACCAATGTCCACAAATTTCTCACTCCAAGTACTTTCACATCTTCTAGGATTGTAAATACTCCAAGTAAGTATATCTTCGCATCTCCAAGTACTTTCACATCTTCTAAGACTCCATTGATCCATCGTAGTCTTGCTGTTCCACGTCCTCACTTTCTTTCTCGTGCGCATTTCATAATCTTCCTCATTCATTCTCTGAACACGTCTGAACACTATTCCTACTTCTTCATTTTTCCTTGTTATATGAGTTTATATGCTGCTACGGCTTAATGTTCTTGGCTACATAGCTACACATTCCGATCCATTCCCATGCGTGTCGTACAATTAGGTTGCGTACTGCAGACTACAAGTCGACAAAGATTACTTGTACCTCTACAGAAGTACCTGTTGTAACAACCTGAGGTATCGATGGGGTAGAGCGTAGTGCTGGTCACATTACGTACATTGACTGTCAGACAGCTACAGTGTGCACCTCCTAGTCAAGGTGTAGCCTCAGTCAAGGCCGCGTGTTAGTATGTTCCAGATTGTTCAGGACAGTAGGCCTACTTGTAATACGCATTAACTGGTACACCGCATTGAGGCTGGAAAGTTCAATCCAGAACACGTGCGCTACCTACAAAAGGCCAGAGGCTAGCCCTGTCAGATCAGTTTATTAAGCGGTTTACCTTAGTGCGGATCGAATAGTAGTTGAAGTACTGTAGAGAAGTGTTATTATGTTATAATTAGTATGGAACTCTATTATTTCACACTAATATTGCGCGTGGACAAATTTAATTTGGATTATTGTACTTCGATTATTATTTCTGATTAAATAAAACTGGTGATTAGTGATTTCTTTGGTGTCTGTAGTTTGTTTTCCACTGTACCATCCGACGATCAGTGAGACCGTAGTAACGATATTCTTCTTTTTGTCGTTGTTATTGTTACTGTTATAGTCCTTTTCGTTCTTCTTCTTCTTCTTCTTCTTCTTCTTCTTCTTCTTCTTCTTCTTCTTCTTCTTCTTCTTCTTCTTCTTCTTCTTCTTCTTCTTCTTCTTCTTCTTCTTCTTCTTGTTATTATTGTTTTTTTATTATTATTATTATTATCGTTATTATTTTTATTTTTGTTCAGTAACACTTATAATTTTGTTACAGCGTTTTTAGTTCTACGATAACATAACAACATTTGTTGGGAGATTGAACAGCGTTTTTAAACTAGCATTCACAGTTTCTGAGGACGTTCGCAGGTTCGAGGGATCGAAATGTAGGGTGACAAAATATTGCGTTGTTGGCAGTCTAAGTGGAAAGTTTACCTGATGGAAATCATCATCGCTATAAAGAATATTTATAATGCTTTACATGATATTGTGTTTATGTTTAAATTATTTTCTATTTAGCTTTATGTATTGTGTTTTTATTTACATTATCTAATAAATCACACCTCACTCATGTAAAATATTGGTATGGAGAACCATAAATGACTTCCATGTTCAAAGATTTATATTTGAAATCATTTTCGAAATAAAATATTTCCATAGAAACTACTTTATTCTTCAGCCTTAACCACAGTACTGTGGTCTCTAACATATACCACCTCACGTTAGCGCACTCGATAGTCACTGATGATGGCAGTCGATACCACCGCCGAAACATCTGGCATTGCTGAAAACATTGGATCACTGCCAAACATCCCGGGAGGGAATTTCAACAACAAACTACTTCTTTGTTACCGGTAACATAGAACACATGACATATAAATAATAAAAATTATCCCCTCTCCATTCAACTATAATTTTCATTTATAGAAAAATTACCCCAAACCTCAAACTAGGCTCTTCATTTATAGATATTTCATCTACGTTTCTACACTGGATTATTATGATCTTCTTTTCTGGATACTTTATTTATCAAAATTAAGTACTTTACTCAAAATTAAGTTGCAGGTAAACTATTCTTTCCCCGTAACCGATTTTCACCAAAATGAATAGGCCTTGAGTCTTCAATAACTCAGGCAAATATGCAAAAAATTTGAATTTACAGCAGTTATCGACCGTCATAAAAAATTACTCTTGTTAAAACAAAATATTTTAGGTAAACTACTCCTTCCCCGTTAACCGATCTTCACCAAAATCAATAGGCCTTGAGGACACTACCATTCAGCGATGTATGCAAAACATTATTTGATTCTGTTTGAATATGCGGCAGTTATCATTCGTCAAAATAATATTATCCTGGTTAAAACACAAAACAATGATGGTAAATTAACCTTTTCTCTTAACCGATCTTCAGCAGAATTAATAGGCCTTGAGTCCTCTACAATTCAGGGATGTATGTAAAATATTACTTGATTCTGTTTGAATTTGGGGCTGTTATCGTTTGCCATAGAAAAAATTCTACACTCAGACAAGACAGACACACAAACAGACACACACAGAGACACTTTTCGAAAAATTACTTTTCTTCGAATCAGCCCTTATCTCGAACACGATTTTTTCACCATCAACATACTTCCATTTCCTTATGGAACATGGAAGTAAAAATTGTTTGCGTTGTAATTAAGAGCGTGCGTGCGCGCGTCGTTGCTGTTGCTGTGCGTGCGTCTGTCTGCATCATACGTAGAGAGAGAGAGAGAGAGAGAGAGAGAGAACTCGAGAGTACAGAAATAAGAAGAAAAAGTAGAAGGAGGTGAAGGAATGTGAGAGAGAGAGAGAGAGAGAGAGAGCGAGAGAGAGAGAGAGAGAGAGAGAGAGAG
The DNA here is from genome assembly GCA_034769895.1 of Magicicada septendecula. NCBI lineage: Eukaryota > Metazoa > Arthropoda > Insecta > Hemiptera > Cicadidae > Magicicada > Magicicada septendecula. Next base: position 356,496,815 of record CM068375.1, read on the forward strand.
AGAGAGAGAGAGAGCGAGAGAGAGAAAGAGAGAGAATTGCAGTATTAAAACGAACTATATTTAAGGAACTGTGGAACAGTTTGTTTTGAAAAAGTAGTTGACGAATTATTAAAGTAAATTTGGATGAACCACAGTAAATATAGCAGTCGCTTGCTCGCTTGCTATAGTGTGTGAGCGCGTCTCTTTGTGTAAGGAAGAAAGATAGCAAAAGACACAGAACCCAAAACGAATTAAATTAAAAGGAAGTAGAGAAAATTATTTAGAAAGAGCTAAACAGGTTTAGTTTAAGCGCATGTCTAAGAGAAAATTTGCTCACCCTTCTAAGACTGAGAGAGAGAGAGAGAGAGAGAGACAGTATGAATCGTTGAGTGAGGAAGAGGAAAAGGGTGTTATTTTGCTTGTGGTTGTAATTGTGTGTTCATGTAATTTATAGTAATGTTATTTTCAAGGTCGAAGCTATTACAATACTTTGCCTGGATCCTGCTATTGAGGGGATTACAGAAGAACTCTGACTCTATTACTCTGCAGTGACGGGAATAGTGCCAAATTCTTCAAGTGACATTAGATACCATACCATATTTCTTTGCTGCGCTGCTGTAATTTAATTAAAAATATTTAACTTATGAGAATAATTGTGCATCAGAAAATGTATGTTGCAATCACATTAATGATGAATAATTACCAAGTAATCATTTTCACATCCATTATTATGAACAATTTAAATCACACGTGTTCAAAACTGACAAGATATATAGTAACTTACATTCGTAAATATTTGTTAAACATTTTATATAGGTTTTAAAAAATTTGCTAAGAGCTGTAAAAATGCTTATCGCATTACTAAATATTAAAAATTTAAATTTATATTACATTTGAACAATTTTACACCTTACAAGTTTATATAGCCTAACTTTTAGTGCTGTAATTTCTGTTTTTGACCCTTAGTGCCATTAAAGATAAAACATATTTTAACTATTTACTGCACTAAGATTTGGAGTTAAGGGGGAAGAGTTTAGAGTTTTGATTTGGAAACGTGTTGGAATTGGTTTGGGTTTGGAATTTGGAGGTTTGTAGTTTAGTCCGATACACAGCATTGACTTTTATAATTTTTTCAAGTTTTGTATCTGTTGATTAACAAATATTGTTCTAAATCTTATCAATTTTGAAAATTAAACCTTATATTCAGATTTTGATCAAGTTTTCCTTGAATTTTAATGAACACGTTTTTTAAAATTTTGATCCCGTTTTTGAGCTTGCTGTCTTCTACGTGTTTTCCTCTTAACCGCTGTTTTGGGGAAATTAATCTGGAAAACTATGAGGAAACTATAGGGTAAACGTGTGAACAAGACGGGTATATTCAAGATTCTTCTCAATTGAATATTTTGCTTTTCAACATTGTATATAAATCTTTATTAGATACAAGGATTTTTTTATTATATATACTAATGGCATACAATGAAATGCTTTCTGTAGACCGGTCAAGCCTATATAAGTCCCTTTATTTTATTTTATTTTATTTAGTTGTTTTTCTGCTGGTCGATTGAATAAAATTTATTACAAAAGTCTACCAGATTCCATTTAACTCGTTGTTCTACCTCTGGTGATGATGGATTGCTAGTCAAGTTGCTGTTAACAGTGTCAAAAACTAGTACCCTTACAAACAGTGTACAGTGTCAAAACAGTGCTGTTCGTATTCAAAATTAGTACATATGGGCTTACGTAAGTCTGTGTCCTCTACGTCACTACAATCAAACATGCACACACTCGCGCGCGCGCGCGAGCAGTTTCTCCAGTGGACAGTTTTAGTGTTTAAAAGTACCCGGAAAGCACAAAACATTTTTTCTCACAATTTTATTTTTTAATGAAATATTAAAACACAAGGTTTGCTCTTTACATCACTATATAATACATACGGATTTAAAGCTTTTTTCATATTTAAATGAATTTTTAGAATATACCTTACACACAGTATCGAGGGACGTTGAACCAGCTCATGGATTGTGCCCTACTGGTCCCAGCTCATCGTGTAAGTACAACAGGTCGATGCATGGCAGTACAGAATATAGTCACAAACACAGTATGTCACCTGTAATTATGTCTCAAATTGAACGTACTTTTTAGATTTATCTATTGAAAATAAATTAATTTATGGGAGAACTGGAAACATGAATGAGACCGTGAATCACATAATTTGGACATGGATTCCAAAATCAACATTTGTGGGCCTAGAGACACTACAATTTGGTGTTTTAGATGCAGTGGCATGCTACAATGATGGCATTGCTATTAAATGCTTACCTTTTGAGAAACTGGCAGTTAATCCTGGTACTCGGATGGTTAACGCATTGAAAATGGTCGATGAAGTAAAGTTACGATAAAGCGATATCAGCGTATGAAGAAAAGGTTAAACAACAAATAAAACTAAAAGAAAAGAAAGAAGAAGAACTTAGTGATTGCTCAGACTATAATCCAGGAATGTTCTAAGTTAACTGAAATATGAAGTTATTATAAATTAAGTATTTTTCTTGTTTTTCACAGATTTAATTTTTTCAGGAAAGGAAGATTTTCTCAAAAAATTCTTTAATCAATCTTGTTGAAACTTTAACAGGATATTTACTGTAAAAAGGCACATATTTTAACGAGTTGTTTTAAAAAAATAATCAGTAGAAAGGATTTTATTTTATTTATAAATTTAATTTTTTCTGACATTTATCGTACATGAGAAAATAACTTTTGGGTAAACTAAAACTTCAATTTAAAAACAGCGCCGTTACAACATGTAACAAGACTTCATTAGATAGTACAAAATTTGATAGTGTTAGTGCAAGTCGTTCCTGAGGAAATGTTCCTTATTTTACCATTAACTGCTGTAGGGGTTCCGGGTACCCTTAAAATTACACTGCAACTTCAATAGGCCTATGGGTTTTCAGAATTTTCTATGTTATATTTTTAATTGGCTGTATCATTTAAAATATAAGACCGCTTGTTATAGGTATAACATGGTGCTACGCTACCTGGAAAATGAGAAAAGTGCTGACGTGACGCTTATCACGCTGCAACGCCGGAGCTATTCCACACGTTTAAAGATGACTCTACGTGGTAGAAATACGTAACGTTCAAGGTCATGCGAGATGCCCTTTCCAGACGCTACTCGACTAACCCGCCGGCATGCAGGTTCCCTATGTAACTAAATGTAAGATGGCCGGATTATAAATACTGGATTTCGAATCGGAAGATTGGATCTGGCGATATTAGAGTGAGGTTCGGAGTGTTTGTTATTGTGACTTTTGGGTTAGTAGATAGTGATTATAGTGTTAATTACTGCAAACTGTGATATGGTGCCAATTATTGTTAGGTGCTAGACAGATTTAACATGAATAACAGAGTGTAAGAGCAACTTTGTTGACTTATAAATGTTATTTATTTCTAAATAAAGCTAATAATTAGTAACTTCATAGTTGTCAGACAATCCGTTCTAACTGTACAACACGATCAGAACAGTTACTTAATTTAAACTGTATTAAGGTGACATTTATTGGTAGGTGTTAAACAGATTTAACTTGAATAATAGTTCAGGAGTATGTTTGTTAATTTTTAAATGTTATTTACGTCCAATTAAAATTAAAAATTTGTAACTTTATAGTTTTCAGATATTCTGTTCCAACTGTATATAGCACGACGATACGTAAGACCTGCTCTTCTAGTTGCTCGAGATTTTTTACGAAAGACGTTCGCATGTTTTCACGTCGTTCAGTGCTTCTTGGAAACATTCGGAAACATTTTTTAAAATAAAGTTGTGTTATTTTTCCTTTTCGTTTTTGTAATTTTGTAATAAAAACAAAAAGAGGATCTCTGAAACTTTGATGGGTATGAAAGCGATGAGAGCCGAAGGTACAAAAAAACGATGGAGAGCCACCCATGAAAGAAAAAAACTAGATAAATGAGCAGAAATGGACTTTTAAAGAACGAGAAACACAGGAGAGTGTAGATCAACTGAAACACGCGCGTATTGGTCTATAGAATCCGCTGGATAACCCGTAGACCATTTTCATACCCTTTTTAAAAATAGTTTTGTTTTCAACATTCCCGGATCCCACAATAGCGTTAAGTATATCATTTATATTAACGATATCAGCAGCAGCTCACAAAAGGTTACACTTAGAATGCTATTTAAGCTCTGGCAAGCGTTCAATCAGATCGTATGGCAAGCGCTCACTACTCTGAAAATTACATTATTTTAGAGTAATTATTTTTTCCAGTTTTTGAATAGAAGTACATCATAGACATAGACGTAACCGTTACCGGTCTACAACCAATTCTTCAAGTTCAAAGTGTAATAGCTTATTACAACAAACGGCTTTACACGGCAAAAACAAATTAGTGCGTTACTAGGAGAGAGTTGCTAACTATAGACTGAGCTTTTGACCAATACCATAAATATCTGTGTGGGAGGAATTACTGCGTTACTAGGAGAGAGTTGCTGACTATAGACTGAGCTTTTGACCAATACCATAAATATCTGTGTGGGAGAAATTACTGCGGTACCAGGAGAGAGTTGCTGACTGTAGACTGAGCTTTTGATCAATACCATAAATATCTGTGTGCGAGAAATTACTGCGTTACTAGCAGAGAGCTGCTGACTATAGACTGAGCTTTTGACCAATACCATAAATATCTGCGTGGGAGGAATTTTCGCTACGTACCGATCATGCCGCTCTAACATGGCTCTTGAAGTTTAAAAAGTTGGAAAGAATTATAGTTCCAAGTAACTTGCACTACAATTCCAGAGAATTGCCATAGACATTGTTGGACCTTTCCCAGTTACTGGCGGCAGAAACCGCTACATCAAGGTAGATTATGCAAACCCCAATCGGGAAGTCACCACTGTGGCAAAGACGTTACTTCTTAGCTTCTGTTGGTATTATGCAGTCATTACGGGAAACGATTCATAACAAGGGAGGAATTTCGAGTTCGCAGTTTCATGGAATTGTGCCGCCAACTTGGCATTCCAAAGATTCCTGAAAACACCTCTCCATCCTTAGTCTGACGGCATGGTTGTGAGTTTCCATAGGATATTTGAGCAGCACCTAGCGAAGGTTGTTGACGAGAACCAAACAAATTGATACCATTTACATTATACATTTTTGTTCCAGCATTTATTTCTGACGCAAGGCAGGCACATATTTACACATACAGTATATGTCTGACGCAGGTTATCAAAATTGAATTATCTCCATGGTGAATATAGACTTTAAACTGGATGTGCAGCAATGTGGGATGATATTTCACTGCCGCCAGCCGGTTTCCGCACTACTCAGTGCTGCGGTTAATGCATACAATACAGCTTCCTGCTAGCTTTGTCTGGTGTCCTCACTTTCCCTCTCGCTCATTCTATCTCTCTCATCCTCTCTCCGTCACCCCCGCGCGCGCATAATACACTTGCATTTAAAACAATAACGTTTTAACCCAGTTACCACTCTGCGTTTATATGTGATATAAGTAATGCTTTGTCCTGTCTAAACCAAAAAAATATCATATATTTCAGTTCCAGTTTAATTCCCAGTTTTTGTTTTAATTGTCTGCTAATAGTTTCGATTTTATTTTTATTCTGAAATTTTCACAAAAGGTGCATTATTGATGTCGTACATAACAGACTTTTAACACACACACACACACACACACACACACACACACACACACACACACACACACACACACACACACACACACACACACACACACACACACACACACACACACACACACACACACACACACACACACACACACACACACACACACACACACACACACATGTATTCAAATACTTTCTTCTACAGTCATCTTTTTGATGCATGTATTATTTATTTAATATTTATAGCTATTTTACTTCAAGAAATACTATTTCCTTACTTAGAACATATTTCGAGAAATTTTAACATTCTCAGCCATCTTAATTTTGTATCCTGTTGAGTATATTTGTTCCGGACGATTGTTGCTATGGTTTCTTGTTGGTTTTCGTATTTTAAAATTGTATCCTGTTTTGTGTTGATTTGTAGGCCTATTTGTTCAGGTATTAGTTTGTTTTGTGGTTTGTGTTTGTATATTTCTAAATTATTCCATTTAAATATATTAAACCTATGTACACATATAGCCTATGTATGTGTGTGTGTGTGTGTGTGTGTGTGTGTAATGTACTTGAATTCGAAATAAAATAATACAAAAGGATCTTGTTTGATTGTTTTGGAATTTTATTTCTAATAATATTATTTTCAGTAATGTGTAAATATTAATATACTCTTGTTTACATGATTAGTTTCTTATATTGAGGAGAAAGAATTCCCGTTTTAATGTAATTTACTCTGGCTTTCTCATGCAATATTATGTTACAATAACATACATACACACAGACACACACACATCTAGAAATAATGTTATAACAATATTATAACAATAATGTACAATTTATGTACGTTAACGCAACAAAATGTACACATTGTATAATTACACACAATTTTAATTATAAAAACTAGATTCGATCTCTTGCACCCAACTAAATCAGGAATATCTATATCGTGCTGAAAACACTTAAACATAACTTTTGAATAACACACGCATCTGGCTGGACAAACTCGATGACAGGGCAAATATTATGACAAGCGCATCTGTTTTGTCTAGTCAAGGGATGGAAGATAGTTAACTAGATATTACAGTATGACGAAATTAAATTAATATTAGAGCACGCGGCTCTTCCCACACTTCTTTATGGGTCTGAGAATTGGAGTTTAACGAAAGTCCAGTCCAGTGGCATCCAAGCGGCTGAAATGAGATTTCTCAGGCACGTGGCAGGGTATACTCTCCATGATCATAGAAGAAACATAGATATACGGCAGGAACTGAATACTATGAGTATACTCGTCAGGATCGCCCAGTATCAGCTGAATTGGTGGGAATATCTTTCCCGAATGAACGACTGCCGCATCCCCAAGAAACTCTGGAACTATACGCCGAAGGGACAGAGACGTGTGGGACGTCCGAGGAAGAGCTGGAGTGGCCAGCTATAATCTTTTCCTATTTGAGACCGGAACAAACCATTTTTGGTTTAATCCGTGATGATGATGATGATGATGATGATGACGACGAGTAGAGCAAACACATATTCGATTAAAGAATAAAGTGAAATGTATAGTACGTTTATTAGTAGGTCTGTAAAACGAATTTTATATGGGTTTATCATGTAAAGCTGTCATCAGTTGAATAATTCATTATTAAATTAATTTATTTTTCAAAATAAGGTCGTGAACCTCATGCATCCGCTTAAACCGTACCCGAAATTACTGCAATAAACCGTATGTGTAAAGCATGCAAGAATATTAGGCACGAGTGAATTATTTAAAATTGTAAGAATATACTATTACAAGGGAATTGCAGTTCTCTCTCTCTCTCTCTCTCTCTCTCTCTCTCTCTCTCTCTCTCTCTCTCTCTCTCTATCTCTCTCTCTCTCTCTCTCTCTCTCTCTCTCTCTCTCTCTCTCTCTCTCGAGCGCGCACACACACACACACACACACATATTGCAACGATACAAGTAAGTATTATAACAAAAATTACCCAAATACAATACCATGTACTCAACGCAACGCAACTATGAAGTGTATTACACCGGCCAGGTCGCAGGATTTATTTATTCTCGTTGCGTCAAGTATATGTAGTTGCACAAAAAAAAAATAATTTTCAAAGAGGAGTGAGATGTTGATGACATGAAATAATTAAATAAAACCGTTTAAAAATAATCATTCTATGATTTATTAATATTAATAGAAAATATGTAAATATTAAAATTTCGAATTATAAAAATAAGAAAATATTCTCTTTTATAAGTTTACAAAAATACAGTATAAACATCTATGCTGTTCATGACATATAAAAATAAACAAACATATAATCTTACTAGCTAAACAGACATGTTAAAAAAAGTATCTAAACACTTTTTATTTCAGTGTGTCTGACTTTGACTCAAATTGTAAATAATAATAGCAACTCATTTACAAACAAAGAAAGATTGGGTCCTTGACATGAACTGTCCCAACCGCAGGCGAGGTGACCTTCTCTATTGACTTATTTTCTGTGTCTTTTTCTGTCTTTATCATTGGTACAATCTGTTCAAAACGTTGTTTTGGTTGTACCTTCAGGGACTGCTCGACTTCATTTTAAATCTGTTCTTTTATATTTGTAATCGAGTCTCCTATTTTTGGAGACATAGCTTTTTCCACACTCGTGACAGATTTTTCTACTTCAGTTATTTTTAGTGTCATTAATTCTTGTACCTCTGATATTTTAGTAACTTGTTTATTAAGATCAACTCGTAGGAGACTCAATTCTGCGGTACTATGTTCTTTCATCTGTTTCTGCTCCTGTATTAATGTTTGATGTCTTCCGTTTCACGTTTACGTTCCTCTGCTTCCTGCTTACATCGTTCTTCTGTTTCTTCCCTTTCTTGTCTTCGTTCTTCTTTTTGTCGTCTTTCTGCTTCTTCCTCCCCCTATCTGCGTTTTTCCTCTGCTTCCAGCAGGAGGGTTTCCTGTCTCTCTTCCGCTTTCTCGTGTTGTCGTTTCTCTGCCTCTTCCGCCTACTACCTGCGTCTCTCATCCTGTCGTTTCTCCATCTGTAACAGCAGCGCCTGTAAATTTTCCATCATCTGACTGGCATCCATTGTTTACTGATTAATTAGGAATTACACTCGTCTTGCATAAAGTGTCCACTGTTTCCACTGTTAACGGTTCTATCCCACTTCTGACACTACTGTTACGACGGTCTACTTGATCGGTCGTACAACAGTAGAAACAAAATAAGTACAAGACAACAATTAAGTCACTAATCACCAGCTTTAATTTGCACAGTCAAAACAGTTCGTAATTAACAACACAGTCTCTTGCAACAAATCAAATAAAAATTGTTCACACGCAATTAAATGTCTACTAACATAAAACACAATTGTATTAAAATTATACCGCCCGATTACAAAACACAACACTTTACTAATAACCACTTGAACGCGCACAGAAACATCGCCTGAGAATAACTCTCTAACCGGTCTGGAAATATATCGCCACTGTACTGAACCTAATGCCGCTGCCGCCATGTATTTATACCCTCGCTCACAGACGAGAACATTCCTAAATGCGTCTTAGCGCCAGTGTACTACGTAATTAATTACGGCCTGGACACAGTCCGCGCAGCTGGCGGCCTCGAGAATACTCTCGGAAATGCGTCTACAGTTATTTATGCCACACACATTAGAGCGAGATTCTTCTGGCACATTCGACAAACACGTAGATTGTTCTGTGATGTCGTAACAATATATTTTCTATACTAAATATTTACAAACATACCGTCCTGGGAAATATGCACATATATGTATTGTTGCAATTACAGTAAACTTATTTACAGTCAATTTAGTTTTATTAGCAGTCATCTCAACACTAAATTTGTCACCACTTAAACGACCTGAAGATGGTGGAAACACCAAAAGGTCCCATCGAGATCAAACCGACTAGCAGTTTTGTAATAAGTTGTGAAAAAGTTAGTATCTCACATTTTAATTTAAAATTCCTAGTAAATATATCTTTGACCTTTCAGTACACTTTTGGAAGGTATCTGTATGGTAACTTGAGAGTGTGAAAGAAAAATGCTAACAGAAAGAATTAGTTTTGACTCTTGTAGGTAATAAAATTACCAGGAAAACATTAACTATTCAAAATGGTAGAAAGTAACCGATATTATTATTATTTAATTAGACAAATTACTGTTAAGTTTAAAATGATTTTGGTTTATTATATATTTTAATAAAACAATTACAAAGGAATGTCGATTTTGAATATTTTACTTCTCTTATGCTGAAATGAAGTGTAAAGTGTAGATCTACATTCGTTTTAATTCCCTCTAAGTTAAAACGGAAACACTACTGGAAGATTATTAAATTTCAGTCTTTCATTAACAATTCATTCGGAAAGTAATGTTATTAGCGTCAATCAGAAGAGAGAATCTATAATCGATACTAGAGAGGAACTATCTGTCTTTGGTTCGAGGTCTTATTTAAGCTCACAGACGTCGCTCTGTCTGCGCGACTTAAATGTTTCATTATTAAATAAAAAAATTAATGTCGTTCCGTTATTTTCTACTTGTACTGAGTTTAGTTGATTGAAAATTTTAGTAATGAGAAAAAATACATCATACAATTTAAGCTTTGAATTTTGAACCCGCACTTTTATTCAAAGAAAAAACTGAAATTGAGTAGCTCTGAATATAATAATTTATAAGCGAAGCAGAAAAAGTAAGATTAAATTAATATACGCTTTTGTTAATAGTGATCCAGCTTTACATTATTTAAAATTTGTAAATATTCTTGACCATAATATTGCTGGATAATTTATTTCAAATTTTTTAACAGGAAAACACGTATAGTTAATATTGTTAGAACGGTCTCACTGATCGTCGTATGGTACATATTATGGAAATGATATGGAAAACAAAATACAGATACTGATGAAGTCCCTAATCACCAGCTTTACCGTAATTAATCAAAATGAACAGTTTCAAATCAACAACAAAGTCTCGTACAATTCAAGTTAAAATTGTACACACTCAATAATAAAGTCAACCAATGGAGTTCTAGACTAATTATAACACAATAGCACTTCGCTACAATGCTTCCACCGTCACTCGAACCGCATTAAAGAAAATCGCTCAAGAAACTGACTGAACTAAGCCGGACGCTCTTGCTTTTATAGGTCATGTAGAGGTCCAGAATAACTTTCTATCCTTAACTGCACGCCAGCTTAATGGGTATCCCAAATATTCTTGAACACACTGGAACGTACTTGTCTGAGGCTACACCTGCTCTACTATTGGAGGGACGGCAAAAGAACGATCTCGGCTATTCGAGAGAGTTTCTTCATTGTGTAACAATATAATTAACCATATACATTTAGTGAGTATATCAATTATCGTGTTACCAATGTTCATATATACTTGTACACTTAATAGATTGCACTTGCGCGCGCGCGCGCGCGCACACACACACACATGATAATATACAAACTGAACATGTTGCAACTTTTACAAAAGTTTCTTCAGTGACGTATTTGCAATTAGATGACAGAGACAACGTGATTGCTACAGGAAATAGCGCGTCCAAACTAGAGATCATTTACTCTTTCGTCAACTTGTTCTTCTGGTGTCCTGCGTAATCAGGTGTTAACGACTACTATTTCAATTTTGTTTTTAAATTTTTCTTAGTCTTATGCAGGATGCAACAGTTCTTCATCTTCTAGGCGTGACCTCTGTCAATGGTAACGAGGAAAAGATACTGTTCCGACCAAACTATTTCTTCTTCTTTATGTTGTTCCTCAACAAGAATTATTCCTCGGTGACCTGTTCCGGCTAATAACTACGACGCCTCCTGTCATAGACTAAGGCTACTTTATATCGTATTCATATTTTCTCTATGTGGACGACAATTGATATTTTCTTTGGCAAACCACGCTAGAAATGGCACAGTATTTAACAGAAAGTCTGTGTGGGTTTAGACGTATCCTTTTTATGTAGGATTGAGAAGTATGAGAGCAGCCGGATCTGTAGGAGGTAGGCGGTGTTTAGAAAACAAAAGCAGAGAGCTCTGTTGGTTATTTCAACAAAGTCTTTTAACCGCCCGTTGCTCCAGCGAGCTACTTAGCCGAATCTACACAGCCTGTATTCGCCCGATCATGACATACTCCCCTCCAACACTTCTGAATTCCGACCCCGCCCGCCACAAATCCTACTTAATCATCAAACGGCGAGCTCATCGACTCATCTACCTCCCCTTATCAAACCTCCAATAGCGCTCTGAATAAACTCAAAAAATGTTTCTCAAACGTTGACTACTTTCTGTACAAGATCAGCTGGAAATACAAACTGCAAAACAACGCACCTCCATACAATCCATAGCTACCTCCATCAACAGAACTACCCGTAACACCCGGGGAGACCTTCCTTCCTCATAAAGCGCCTCCTTACCATAGCCGATAGACCTCCTCCCACAATTCCTCGCCGCCAGTGTCATAGAAATAGAAACATTTATTTCCCATCGTCAAACACACTCCAACCTGCCATCCTTCCTGATTACATAACAATTTATATTTTCCCTAACTACTTACCTACTCTTTAGCACTCTTCTTTGTGTCCTCAGCTTGCCTTGACGCCTCTCTGTCGCCTCCTTCCAGCTTTGGCGACCTGCGTTACTCGTCCCTATCTTGGCCACCCTCATGTATAAACTATAAGACACTTCCATCAGCCACTTCTATTACCTATATGGCTACATACTACATCTACACACACACACGCACTATTCTACCTCCAAAGTGCCTCCATCTTCTTCGCTTCCGGCCTGCACTGGCGTGCGTCTCTTTACATCCTTTCATTCGGTTGAATGGGCTTGCCCTAGATCAGCTCGACACTTATGCTTCTAAACAAGTCTCAAACAACACGTAAACAAATCTATTCAGCAATTTGCCTATGGCATTACGGGAACAAAAGGCAATTCTCACACAGCACCTCCTCAGAAACCTCCTTATTTTTTACAAACTTTCTCGGATTTACAGTGTAACAACAGTATCCCCCGTTTACCTTGTGTCATCACATGCCTTCCCACGGGCACCCCGATAATTACTCATCATCATACACTCTGGTCATGATAATTATTCTCTCTCAATTCCCCACATGGATTTTTAACATCTTTCCAGAGAGAATTCTTTTTGCAACAGCATTACTCTCCTACAGTCACCAGTATTACTCTCCTGGTATAATGTATATTTAATAAATACAAAAAATATTAAGCATCTAAATAGTCAATAAAAACGAAACGATATAGATTTTTTTTTAAATAAAGAGATAAGTTTCACAAGGTGATAAAAGAAAAACAGTTGATGGGGAGTGACAGAGACAAGAATAGTAGACGCTACAGTAGTTAGAGGAGGTGATGACGGGTGATTGTTGTAATATAAATGTAGTTGGCAAAACACATACGTTAATGTCTGCATAGTGTACTTGAATGTTACAAACAAAATACACACTTATCAACTCTTAAAGTGGGAACCAAAATTAGATTCGCCAATTTAACTAACTACAGCTGAAATTGCTTGTGAAGTTGAGAGGTGGATAGGTGAGATGGCCGGGCTGGGTGAGGAAATTTACACTCATATAACACACTTGTGCAGACGATTACAATACCCAGAAGGGCGATTGGAGCGGCCACTTGTTTCTGAACGATTTAACACGTTGCCTTGTAACTCTGCACGTTCACGTGTAAGAGCGAGAGAGAGAGAGAGAGTGTGAGAGAGAGAGATTGATAGTGAGGGACGATGAAGAGAGATTCCACTTAAATTTCAATAACATTTTCTAAGTAATTTACAGAACCTAATTTAAAACAATACGAAATATATTTACTGAATACTTATTTATATGAGTAGTATATGAATGGTAGATTATAGATAAATGAGTGGAAATTTAGTTTAGAAAAATAAATTAACACATACAATGTATACGGACTTATTAAAGTAAGTAACACAAAATTTCAACTCTTTCCTTTTATCATAAAATCTAAGAATGGTTTTGAATAATACAATCAACTTGCAGAAATTAATACAGCATTATAAAAATATTTCACATAAATATATTTAAATGAAACTAAAATTATAGCATTTCAGCTATAATTGGTTCTACAGAAACAATCTATATACAGTTTGTAGAGTAAGTATTATATTTTCCTACTTAATCTCAAATTCTTAAAGTCATATCTTTACAATGAAAACATTATTTGTTACATATTTTTGGTATATGTATGTACACTAAAAATGTATTCAATATAATACGAATTATGTATTCACTATGAATGGCTACATATAATATGATTGTATTTATGTTTATTATAAATATCGATTTCAAATAATAAAATACACATATACATTGGTGTCGTTTAATTATCCGTTCACTCCTTTTGAATCTTAATTCTCGATAGCAAAATCTCTCTTACTCCAAAAACATATGAGCAAACGTTTACACGTTGAATCGGTTGACTAGCCACTCGACACTGAAACTCTCATTTCTGGCGTTTGTCCCACGACATACCCATCTTTTTTTTAGAAAGCAGGTTAGGTTAAATAGTTAGCTATAAACTATTTTCGGACATTTTTGTCTAGAAACAGCAGTCTGAACTAAGAACTATGTGTTGGATAATTGTAAACTTTATAAGATTTTAAATACCAGTGATTCTTTTATGTATCGGCCATATAAGCGCCACATGGCAATTTCAATTCTTTATTCATTATTCTTTGTTCTTTTCTATTTCTCCAATATCCTTTCATCCTTTCACTGTGTCTCTTCTTCCTCTTTTCAGTCCACTTTGAAACCTGCGTTTTTCTCTCTTCTACCCTGGACTCCTTCTATTTTTAACACTTATCCCCTAAAACCTTTTCTTTTAGTTGCTTCTTCTGCGTGTATATTATTTGTTTCTAAATCCTTTTGGACTTCTTTAATCCAACCTGATGTTGACCTCTTCCCCCACAGATATCTAAAGGTCAGCTTTGTTAACGTATTGTCCTCCATTCTATATAAATTCCCAAAAAGTAATAGTCTTCTTTTACTCATTGTTTCTGTTATATTTACTAGTGTTTTTATTTATTGAAATATATTTCTGCAATCTAGAATAAAACATTTTCAAAAATTAAATTATTTATTTCACTCTTATTAGATTACGATCCGTGTAAACTACGTTATAATTACTGTTGTATTACAGCAACAAGCAAGTCAAGTACAGCAACAATTGAAAGACAAGCATGCTTCCGTCGCAATTAATCGCCGTGGCAAAAGCCTCGCTTTACATAGAATGTAGCATCTTGTGCTGCTCAACCAATCGTAGTATTTTCTGGAGTCTTGTTGGCTGATACTGGGTTTTAGCTTGCAACGTGCTAACTCCTCTGCATGTTTTATAAACCTTGAGACGGCGAAAATTATTTTCCACAGTACTATGGTTACTGACGAACATCGGGTCAGTTGGTGAATCGTTTTTATGGACTGCAAACGGGCTCCAGAAGTGAGGCTGAAACGTCTGAATTTAATAACATTAGTGGACCCAATTGGGCCCAATAGTCATCGTCATCATTATCTTCAAGTTTTAAACCAAGGATGGTTTGTTTCGGTCTCAAATGGGAAAATATTACAACTGATGACTCCAGTGCTTCCTCGGACGTCCCGCACCATTCCGGCCCCTCGACTTATTGTGGCTCTTCCTCATTTGAGCCAATTTAGTAGTGAATATGTCCCCTGGATATGTTACTAGCATATCGTAGAATAAGACGTATAGTAGGGCTACCACCTTCAGGATTCACGTCTAGCCCGATTTTCAGTCTGAGTGTTCTCCCATAAACTGGCGCTCTTACCAGACTACAGAAACCAGTTTTCCCTGTTGAGATATCCGTAAGACTCTTTAATGTATTCGGTTATTCTTGCCTCCAACATCCTATGTCGTTGACCAATGGAAGGTCATCCGTCTTTAGGGGCAATTTCTCAACCCAAGGGCAAAAAAGTGCCCTAACCTCTACTTGACAATAACAAGTAGAAAAGGGATAGCTTATATCGACTGTCACTTTGTCTCCAGAGCAGCGTTAGGCACCCGCATATGTTGCCCATCCTCCACCACTTGGAGGTGAGGCTGGATATTTCCCTTCAACAAGGAATGAGACCATAAAGCATTACTCATCCTCTCCAGTACTTTGGGGGACACGGCCCAATAGAGCGGAGATCATTTCTAACACAATTTACAGAAAGATAAGTTAAAAAAAATTAATAAGTAATCAAATAATTTAAAGATGGATATATAAAACAGAAGAAATAGATTATTGCGGAGATTACTAGCAAAACAATAGACAGAACATAACAGGTACAAAGAAACATGCAATTCGACAGATGTAAAGTCTGTTATTGATAAAATAAGGACGTTATAAAATTTAAAAAAATCTAGACTTGAAACCGGTAGGCTGTTTAAAAGAGTAAGAACTCAACGGCCAGGACCAAGGGAAGAATGTTAATTGTCCAATGGTAACATGGATGAAAAAGAAAAAGAGCCGGCTAACTTGTATGTAGAATATTACAAGGGTGTAACCTAGAAATTAAAGAGCAGAAAAAGACGATTACGAAGAAGAGAAAGAAGAAGCAAAACAAAAATGAAGACAGTTTTCCAAAATCCGTCTTAACATAAACAATAGTAAATTTTATAATATCCTTAATCAAAAAAACAATCACTTAATTAATTAATATCTCTATTCAAGTTATCATCACTAATGATAAAGAGAATCTGAAATGTATGGAATAAAATCTGCTACTGGAATAGAAAAGATATTCTCTAAATAAACCATAAATTGAAAGAAATAAATGCACAGTTTTCTGTGCATAGTTTCGCTGCTTGCGTTATAATATACAAATGTTCTTTTTTTTCAAATTTATTGAACCGGACGTACGTATAATAATTTGTTACCATCACAAAGTCATGTTTAGGTAACTGCATTAACTCATGCAAAAGAGGTTGTATCTGTAAAACTGATATATGTGTGTGTGTGTGTGTGTGTGTGTGTGTGTGTGCGTGCGTGCGTGCGTGTGTGTGTGTGTGTGTCGTTGGTGCTGGTATATAAAGTTCCATTCACACGTAACGTTCAGCTTCATTTGATTTAACGACTTCTAATATATTACAAGTTATAGGAACCGAACGTATATATTGTACAAGAGCAGTGCATGTAGGCTAGTATAATCGGTGCTCGCAAGATTGCAGTATTGCGCTGACAAACCTAACCACCCATAATTTATTAGGTAACAAAAATTATTATTTTAAATATTATTTAATAACACATTATAGCAAACATTTAGCGACTGCAGTGATTGTACCACTCGTTGCTATCAAAGAAAATATTTAAAGATGAATTTATATTTATTATTATCAATTATAAAAAATAAAACAATAAATAGTTTTAGTGATTTTCACTCGTCATTTAATAAAATTATATATCCATAACAGCTGTTTCGGCATCACAGTGCCTTCATCAGATGGTGTAAGCTGACTTAAGTTTCGGCACTGTGATGCCGAAACAGCTGTTATGGATATATAATTTTAATAAATGACGAGTGAAAATCACTAAAACTATTTATTGTTTTATTTTTTTATATAATTTATAATGGATTTTCACCAAGTAAAGGCATCAAGCATTAATTATTTATTATTATTATTATTATTCCGGCTATACAATGTTTACATATTTTCGGGACTCAAAGATTACAGAAGTGACTGACCTCTCATCTTCTACTTCTGTTTGTCCATCCAAACATCTTTTTCAATTTATCGTTCTCTTAATATAGTCTGAATTTTTTCTAAATAGGTGATAGATGGTCTTCCTCTTTTTCTTCTTCCTGGTGGGGCCCATTCCATAACTGTCATTGGCAATTTTTCCTGCTGCATTCATTTCGTGTGTCCACACCATTGTAATTTTTTTGTTTGTATAAAATCAACAATTACATATTTTACATATTTTCTGTCCTTAATTACTTTATTTCTAATTTTGTCACGTCTTAATACTCTTGCCGGACGTCTTCAAAATTCCATTCCAGCTGTCACTAATTTTGTTCTTGTGTGTTTATTATTAGTCCAAACTTCTGAGCCGTAAGTTAATTCTAACAATGGTTTTAAATATTTTGTTTTTAGTTACTGCTGTAATTTGCTTATCCCACAGGATTCCATTTGATATAGATACAGCCATCTTTCTTAAATTAAGTCTGGATTGTATTTCTTTATGTTGCTTTCAACTAGCCGTAATTTTCACCTCTAAATACTTGTAAGTAGCAAATATCAAATCATTTTCTCTTTTCCTTTTCTGCTGCTAAATTAGTCTCCGTAGATACGTCCGGCTTAATCCTTGAGCTTCCATAACAAAAGCTTTTTCTAAAATTATGTTGTTAATCTTTTTCCCAACTCCCAACTTGGAGGGCCAGAAACTTTGATTTTGGGCTGTTCTTCTCCTAGACACGGCTGCTTCCACTACAACTTAGAGCCCGGTCTCCCCTTTGTTTTATATCGGGGTATCCGTCTCCTAGCCTTTGTAAATCCAATCTCCTTTCCATACAAGACAGCATGGGACAGTGCTTATTTGATGGCGTCACTTACTCGGCATGTTACAGCATCGTCTTAGGGAATATGTTGATTATAACTGGTGTGACCCCGCCACCGGTCAGCCCACCACACCTGCTAATTCTTGTTTGTTTATCAAATCAGGAATAGCAGCAGCAAACGGAAGCTAATACTTGTCGAAAGATATATTTTAATCCAGGAATGTATCAAAAATGTCAACAAGAAAATATACACGTAAATATAGCGTAGTCAGGCCTGTAGTAACATATGCAAGCGAGACATGGGTACTGATGTTGGAATACATTAAAAGTCTTGGTATTTTCGAAAGGAAAATTCTGAAAAGAATAAATGAAATATTTATGGATCACCGGTGAGACAGAGAGAATTAAAGTATAAGAAAGAATCGTGAACTAAGAAACCTTTATAGAGGAGCGGACATAATTGCACGTGATGAGAATGAACAATGATCGGGGGCTAAAAATGGCATTGGAAAGGAACCCATAGGGACTAAAGAGGAGAGGACGTCAGAAGAGCAGATGGTGTGAAGATGTAAAAGCAGATTTAACGGGGTTGCGAGTGGCAGGATGGAGGAGTAACGCTATAGATAGAAAAGAATTGAAGAAAATCATTGAACAGACCAGATTTCGACAGGGACCGTTGTGCCAGAGTAGAGGCAGATAATAATTTTGGACATTTTAAAATTAAATCTTTTCCCATAGTGCAATGAATCATTGTCTTATACGTACTTTAAATAATTGTACCTAATATGTGGTATATCGGAATTTCATAATTTCAGTTTCCCAAAATCCCCCCCCCAATTCATGGGCTTTTGGTATTTGTGAGCTTTACATTTAGACTCCGTGTGCCATACAATCCAGTTACGCTTGTTTGGAGACACGTTTAGAGGATGGGAAGGCATACACTTATAAAACAACTATATGTGGCAAGAATTACTGGGAGAAGGCCCAGGGGCCGAAAGGAGAGTGACTTGGATGGACAATGTGAGGTGTTCTGTGCAGGGGCTGGGAGTGTAGTGGAATGCAGCGGCTGCACGGTGGGGACACCTTTGTTCAACTTCTTCACCTTACGGTAAAAGAGGATATGGGAATAAGAAGCAGAAGTGACATACAAAGTGGTGTTTTGGATTATGGTGGTGGAGTGACCATCACAAGGCGACCGCACCTTCCTAAGCATAAGCCCGTGTACTCTACACACACTGCACTTCCACAGATTATCACAGATAAATATGTTTATTACGGCAAGAATAATATACATACGGGAGAGAGGAAAAAATATTTAAAAATATTAGAGTATTCTTGATACCATTAAGAATAAAACAAAATAAAATTAGGCATTTGTATAAACAGAAGTGTAGGTGTTTGTGTGTGTGTGTGTGTGTGTGTGTTGTTACGAAAGTTTCACGGATTGTCATATGGGGCAGTGGAAACAAAATACAGACACCAATGAAGCCATTAATTACCAGCATTAATTAGTTGCAAATAACAATGTGAGATTAACAACGTAGGCCTACTCTTATAAAATAATTCAAGTTAAAATTGTCCACACGCAATAATAACGTCAACTATTAACAGTTACGCACTAATTATAACACAGTAATTACTTTTCACTTTCACTTGATCCGCGCTCTACAATCTCGTCAGGTGTCTCATTAAGTAATTAATGAGAGTAAATCTCGTTAACTCTCGTTAACGTGACTCATTAAGTAAGCAGTTGTTGATTATATATAGCCTGCAGGTGTTTCAGAATAATGTTTCACTCTTTTGGCGACATGAATGCATATTTTGCGTAGTTAAAAAGCACTCGAACCGTCTAGAGGGTAGTTGAATACACTCACCTGCTTAAGAAACCACAAAAATCTATAAACACATACCCAGACAATGAGTAAAATCAAATCGATGTATGTTAACATTTAAGCAGCTTATCAAAAGTGTTCACCATTGTTTCTAGAATCATTAAGAAAAATATCAGCTGTGGTAGGCAGGCTAGTGCAAAGCTTGTCAGAACGTATGGAAAACGTTATTTTCCACAAGAAATTCAGCTTTCTAACCACACTTGGTAGCATTCTGACAAGCTTTGTGGAAATTTGTATCCTTAAACACACAGTCACGAAATATTTTAAGAGTGTACTGGTAAACAAAATGCAAGAATAAAACTAATGTACGCTCATTAGCTTGCATAAAACGGTTAAAAACTCTTAACGCAAATTGTGTTAAACGTGTGTATGTATTTTTTTTTTTTAGTAATATCTACTTTTTGTAACGCCAAATAGAAATTATGTCATAGTTTCAAATTACAATCTATAAGACGTAAACGTTTATATTTAACCTGTCATGGCTTCAAAAAGTCAAATTTAGCTGTACATACTGTAATGAGAACCCTCTGGAATAACCAAAGGCGTCCTTCCGCACCCCCCCCCAAGTCAGGCTGGTGTTGCCTCAATCAAGGCCGCACACAAGTAGTTCAAGTGTGTTGAAGAACACATGAGATACGCATTAAGCCGACGTGCAGTAAGGAGTGAAAGCTATACTTTACCTCTGCCCAACCTATACAAAGCCATAGTAGTTCAGTCAGCCTAAAAAGCTTGTCAGTTTAGTGGTGTTGAGCGATTTCTTTAGCACAGACAGAGTGTTTGTAGCGAAGTGTTGTTGTGTTGTAATTGGTACCGGATTCTTTATAGTTGACATTATTATTGCGTGTGGACAATTGTTACTTAATTGTTGTAAGAGATTATCTTTTTGATTGGAAATGATTAATTGTAATAATTAAAGTTGGTTATTAGTGATTTCATTGGTCTCTTGTATTTTGTTTCCACTGTACCATACGACGATCAGCGAGACCGTCGTAACAATACAATAACAACACATATTTAAAAACTTTGTAAACATTTAAAGTTGGTAATTAAGTGCAGCAGTATCCGTGCCACAAAGTGAAATCTTAACTAGCTAAACTTGTTGTACAATTATCATTTTGCCGCCAAGTAATTCGATATTAAAATGATTACAAAAATTGTGACATTAGCTGCCATTAAATTAATTTTAATTATATATTATTATTATTACATTCTTACGAGTTTTAAGATAATGCAAAGTAATGAATTACAGACTTTCATGCAGATTAACATTTAGTTATACAGAGTGTCGCTTCAAGCTGGCAGTATTCCCGTTACTGCAGTCCCACACTCTCAAATTATTGCCATGTTCTTGACCGTCGTCATGATAGCAGCTCCACCTTAAATTACACACACACACACACACACACACACAATCTATCTTTCTTTGTCTCTGTCTGTCTATCTATATATCTCCCCCCCCTCTCTCTCTCTCTCTCTCTCTCTCTCTCTCTCTCTCTCTCTCTCTCTCTCTCTCTCTCTCTCTCTCTCTTCTTAGAAATATATCTCCGTTTACTTTCCTATATTCCGTTCAGTGACGTCTTTGGAAGTGCCTTAAGTGCTTTCTCCAGTAATCTTTATTCCTGTTTGTTTGTGTGTAATTCATTTTGCAGACAAACTCTTTACAGGGGCGTGTGTGCTCGAACGCGTTAAACAAAATACCATCTGTAAGGAGTACATAAAGCTCGAATGATTTATTACCTGTTGTGTCACGATATAATGAAAAATTTGTTTACTTTTCTCGCTTGAGTTATTTACTTGAAATAATAAAAGTTAAATTTTGTCTTGGGTCCGTCTTGACGTCAAAAAAAAATTAGATGGCAATGGAGCTATTTTTTGAAGACAAACTAGCCATGGGAAGTAGGTGCTATTTTTTCTTGCTGCCTATCCTAAAGTCCAGAAACATTTCTAGAATCTCCAAATTCTCAATTTACAAAACCGTATTGCGGCCATTAGTATTGTTTGGTTTAAAGCGTTGACCATGTCCTTAGTTTAAGAAGATATGATCAAATGAGGGAATGGAAGATTCTCAGATCGAGGTGTACTAGATGCCGGAACGTGGAATATGACGACGAATGCCGAGTTGTACAATCTACACAAGGAACTGGACGTCGGCACAGTAATTAAACAAGGTAGAATTAGGTAGGCAGGTCACGTACAATGATGACAGAGGATAGGGCAGTAAAAGAGGTATTTAGTGGAGGACCAAAAGGAAGGAGAGCAGGAGGGATGCAAAGCTGAAGATGTGTGGATGATGTAGACGAAGACTTGAGAAGACTAGGGGTCAGAAGGTGGCGAAGAGTCGCACAGGATACACAGGAGTAGAAGGTTGTCATCCTGGAGGCCAGGGCTCTTCATGAGCTGTAGCACCATGCATGGAGTAGTGGTAGTAGTAGTATTAGTAGTAGTAGTAGTAGTAGTAGTAGTAGACATAATCCTGCTGTAAACTACCAAGCTTACAGTGCCTGTCGTACAGCGAGATGGCAGAATGATGATCTTGCTTGGAACTTGCCGTACACAGTTTTGAAACGATACTGTATAACTGTATCATAATTTAATATGTATGTAAATACCTATAATAAGTGAGCAAATATTAATGATAAATATAACCATATATGATAAATTAAAGTATTTAAATGTACGTAGTTATAAGTAAAGTTATAATTGAATAGTGAATCTAAAGAGGCTCGGCAGTGCGACAGACCGACGCCGGCAAAAATTGTACAATAGACCTAAGACACCCTACATGTCGTAAACGCATAAATTGTTTTGTAGTGTAAAACTAGCAAAAAACGCCTATATACCGTTAGGTTAACGGTACGGTGTCCTTCAACAGACAAAAGATGCCACGCCAGTAAGTATGACGATTTTAGAAAGTCGCGTCATTTTTAAGGTGTGTAACGGACAACCGCGTAAAATTATCGCCCGCACTTTGGCAACCAATCACCAATAGCGTCAGTAGTGAGCGCGAAAGAGATACGACACCAGACTGGATACATTCAAAAATACCGGCAAATATTTGAATGTAAGACCAATGAGAAATGATCAACAGAAGATGTAGTGAGGGTAGAATTGAAGAAGCTATAAAAAATACACGCGGAGCCCACAACGGGGAAGTCTAAGTTAAAATTTCACGCAAAACACGTGAAACCTGCGTCACTCGATGTGAGCAAATTAAATTACTCAAAGTTCAAATCAATATTCTCTTGGTTTAATAGTATCAGTCATCAAGAAGTTTTATTTAGATATGTGCGCGAAAGTACGTGTGGACAAGAAGCTATTTAAATTCTGCGCGTAATTTGCAACAAAAGTATATTATTTATTTGTGCGTGACGTATAGTAATAACGCGAGCGTGTGATGTGGTTAAAGAAAGTTAATAAAGCGTGATCAGCGAAAGTGTCGTGTAATGGTTAACGCAAGAATACAATTCGTCATTCGCCTGTCAGGAATCCTGCAACAAGTAACAATATCTCACTTATAACTTACAATATAATCAATTAACATAATTTTAATATCTCAATAAACTCATCTCATTTTAAAAAGACCCAAGATGTTCAGATACTAAACATTCAATTTATGCTAGATGACATGTTTGGGTGAATTATGATATAGTAAAGTAAGAAACCAATACTAATAATTATTGAAATGATAGATGAATTAAATAATTAAATATATATATTGAATAGTATAGAAGTCGTAGCAGTTAAGAATTGATGATATATATATATATATATATATACACATATATGTATGTTTGATTGATAGCGATGATTTCAATTTGATAATGGAGTAAATTGAATATACTAAGAACTCCTATGAATGTTATTTAAATAATATAAATTCAAAAAGAAGCTTAACTAGAATTATTAATACTATTTTGGTGTTATTATGGAATAAGGTTGATATAAATGATTATGTTTCAGATTTATTAAATGATAAGAATCTAACAATACAAATATTAGTATCTGAACAGTTTGTTATTATTTCATAAACAAACCTGAGATCTCCTGCTCTGGCGCCCAAGTAATAATTAATAATATAAATTTGAGTGGAGCTCTTTCAAAATAATAATTATAATTGACGCCACAAAAACGTGGAGCTTTAAGACTCCTTATAGTTTTATCAGAATTCTCAGCGGGCGTAATTGATTACTCATGAAGAAGTCAAAATTCTAAACGTAAACAACTTAACAACATTTGGGTCTGCATTTTACATAATTGTTCCAATGCGTTTTTAGCAGATCGACCGCATGTATTTATGTTCAATTTGAAAATCAATGTTTTCAAATTTCATTGTCTGCGTAAATTTACATGGCATTGTGTTCCACACACGTTTTAGCAGCAAAATAATGTTCGAAGTTATATCAGTTATACCCATAAAATTTATAGTGTAAATAAAAGTAATGCATCCCCGTATTGTTCCACGAAGAAAAGACATAATCTGAAAACTGAAATAAGCTGCTTCTGAATCAATTCACTTCTCGCTTCTTGTGTTGTGAACAATTGTTTTTCAGATTCCTATTTCTGTGTTACTTGTGTTTGGATGGGGATTCTGAGGTGTTAAAAAACTTTGTCATTGGAAAGCGGCTTACAGGCTGGAACAGCCAGTTGGCTTGTATCAGACACTTAAGCAAACCTCACTTTTTTTCCTGTCATTTCTTATATCCACCAGTTATTGAACGCAATAAAAAGTTGTTGGATTTTTAACTAAATATTGTCTTTAAATGCGTAATTAGGACCGTTCACTAATGCGTAAATTTTATATACATTTGTCAAAGTTTTTGTCGTCTCTATTAAATTTTAATAAAATATTATTTTGCAACTAGTGAGCCCTGAACTATCTAGCAAAACAGTAAACTCTGTTATTATGATATCACGAGAAAATATTTGAATGTGCTGACGTTTGCTGACGAATTTCTTAAGAATAATGTACAGAACCTGTTTTTAGAAAATCTATTCTTAAGCTCTATCAGATATGTTAAAAACATAATGTAAAAACTTCTACAACCAAAAGAGAAGTATAGGTTTTTGCGAATAGATGTTTGAAAATGTTAGTGAACGTCTGGTAGACTGATTTTGATAGAAACAAAAAAAAAAAACTATAAGGACGGTTTGAACCAAGAGACATAAAATCAAAGATAAAGAAATGCAGAATAAAAATACTGTGCAAGTGGAACTGAGTAGTACTTTGAGAAAAAAATTTAATTCAAAGAACAGTCGGAGTGAACGGTCACATAATAAGTTGCGGCGAATGGTGTTCAGATGCCTTAAGAAACAATGAAAACGTGGAGAGGAAAGACAATAGCACAAAGTTGGATGACACGATGGAAATTTGTTGTGATAGTATTCTCAACGTAAGAGCTGCTTGAACACATATTTAATGATTCATGTGTCAGAGGTTTTGATAATGTTAACAGCAGATTTTGCTCAAAATAATATCTGACGATGCGACATGACCGTTATACAAAAAACCAAAATCACGGCCAAAAAAGTAATGTTAGGTGATGCGGTTTGAACGCTAATGGGGGTATGAAAAAACACAGCTCAGTTTGTTTAATCCAATGTAAATTTAGTGCGACAGAAATGACATGTACCGTACTTGACGCTCCTCGTAAAGCGATGCTACCTCGACTATTGGACGCAGCGCTTTAGAGCTGTCACAGATTATTTCAGCGTCAAGATTTGTTTATATACCTGATGAATCTGACCAGAGCAGTAAGTCTGTAGATAACGTTAAGCAATAGATTATCTTGCAAACCGAGAAATGAGACAAGTCATGCGGTTTGAGCTGCTCAATTAGCCAGTATAGTTTGGTAGGGAGACGAGCTATTAACTTAGTTACCGCAAATGTCTATTAAGTTTCCCATTCCTGTCTTCTCGCCGTTTGACTTCCAGCCGTTACTCTTCTCCTGCATCTGGTGTGAGAAATGCGTTCCAGTTGCAATAACAATAAACACACTGTTATTAGAAGTGTGTTACACCTACATAATGGTCAACACTTTATTTCTGTTGTTGAATTAGTTTGGTGACTTGTGATATGTAGAACGCATTGTTAATTGCGTAAGTACTAGTCCTTCATTACATACCTTTTTGCTTTAGCCAGCGATTACACAAGTTCGTACATTTTCTAAAATTCGTTCGTTACTTGCCAGTATTCTTCATTCTCCGATTGCTAGTACTAGTTCTATTCTGGGTAGCGTACTTTTGGCTTCGGACAGATTCTTTACACCTCAATTTTCCTTTTCAACACTTGTCTCTTTCCTGTATTTCCTTGATTCAATATTTTTCTGAATTTGATGAACATTAGATTGGTGTCTCTCCATCTTATTCAAAATTAATTATTGCGTTTCCTATATTTTCTTGTTATGTTTGCCTATATGAAGCCACTCCATAGTCATTTCTTATCGGGGCAATGCTTTTGTGATTATACTGTTAACATTATACACAAATAACCTCGTTTGATTAAAATTTTCTTCTGCTTATAAGCTCATGCCTCATGATTTTTCATTGACAAATACTATTTGCACATTTGTCTTAAGTCACAGTTTTTGTCCATACCTTACTTCCATGTGTCAAGACTAATTCTACTATAAAGCTTCCCACTTGCCACCTTGAGGTTACCTCTCTTTATACTTTCATGCCGTAGGAAGTTTTTATCATTTTCTTTCTTCAAAAATGCCAAGAAACAATATTGTTAAACAACAATCAATATCATCATCTTCACGTCACGGCATAGAAAAGGTACTGGCTGTTCCGTCTTCAATGATCCTCCAACTACCTATTCCTGGGTCTGCTCACACACCTGCGTCTTATAGGGTCATATCTCTAGACTTGTTTGGCCAGTCTGAAGCCTAGCATTTTTTTCTAAGTTTTATTTTCACCGTTGTTTGTAATCTTTAAGTCTTTTATCCAAGTGAAAATCTTGTAAATCTTTCTTTTAACCTCCTTTTTTGTACGTTCAAATGTAGAACACCATTTAACTCATCTTAAGAAAGCCATTTCCGAGGCTAGTAGTACTGTCTTGCTTTTTGGTTGTTGTCAATAATTCATACCCGTATGAGACAACAGAGATTATCATATATTCGTAAAACTTTAATTTTGTATCTCAACGTAACTTGTTTCGAAAATTAAGGCTGATAGTCCCACAGGTCGCTAGGATCTTACCTAATGTAACATCATGATTTTTCTTTCATAAATAATATTTGCATTCTCTGTGACTTACTTCCATGTGTCAAGTCTAATTCAGCACTCGACCTTCACAAGTGCGACCTTGACGCTAATTATTTACCCTCCCATATCGTAGAAAGTGTTCTTAATTTGTTATTTTCTTATCATAATGTAATAATCATATGATAAGAATCATAAATCTTTTCACAGCCAATAGCATTTCAAAATTGGTTAAAAGGCTTACTTGTTCTACATTTGATCATTAATTCTCAAGTTATTTCTCTTCTTATTCGTTCTTTGAATAAATATTCTATGGCAGATTTTCACCTTTCAAGTAGATACAGAAGGACTTTGCTCTTATATTGAAAATTTTTGTGTTCGTTTTTGTGTTATGTATAGGATATTCCATCTTTCTTTAATAGTTGAAAAGGCTAGAAAAGCAGTTCTGCCTTTGTAAACGATTTCGCCTATATTGTTTTCTGTAAATCATGTATTTTTTATTTTTGTGCCCAAATAATATTATCTGATTACAACTTTAATTAGTTAATCGTGTAATGACATTGGATTACGATTATCTGTGTTTATTTTAATAATTTTTATATTTTTTTATGATTATTTAGAGGCAGTAACCTAATCTATCAGCTTTAACCTCCAGACAACCCAAACAAAATTTTGAGGACAAACAAATTTTTAGAAAAAGTCTTAAAAGAGAGTAACAAAAAAAATAATGCACAAACCCATCGTAAAATAGACGGTTGTATAAAGAGTTAACTACGCAAATCGTTTACTCAACAAAATATCTCACATTCAGGTGGCACTTCTTAAGACGTACCATTTTTACGAACATTTGGCGACCACTCTTTTGGTAATCTTCAAGAGAACTCCCCAGCAAACATTTCATTGTGTACTTAAGACGCGACGATCACCAAGACGCCAAGGAGTAAACTTTTAGAGAAAACTGTAAGACTGTTAGGCAGAAGACTTACCCCTAAAAGAGGAGGGTCGGTGGCAAAGGTAACGATCTATATTGTTTCGACTATACAACCAATCAGGTAGCCTTTGAGTAGGGGGACTTTTTTTAGTATCCGATTCTGACGTGGAGCTACGACTAATTTAAGGAGCCATATTAAGTATAAAGAAGAAAAAAAGGACACGCTGCAAAAGAAGAAGCAGGTGTTTCGTACATTTAACTTACTTAATTATAAAATTTTTTGCATTCCAACAGCTGCTTCCATTTTATACTTTATAGATTTCGATGACAACTTGATAATAAACAACCTGCAGCAGTTTTCTCCAACATCGACATACAATTTTTCCTCTCCTACCGATTGTTCTTCTCCTTCCCTCTTCTCCCTTTTCCTATATGGTTCCTCTCCTAGCGATTCAAAACAGATTCATTTCAATCAATGATACTTTTTCTGCAGTAATCATTGCATTCTACTTCTCCTACTGTCTCATTTAATTGTCGCCTGTTGCAACATCTGGCTTACCTTATTTTTTACTATTATTATTATGATATAAATAATAAGAGTAAACCTTCTATATTTATATTCAATGAAGTGTTAGTTGTCCTTTAATTTATACTTTATTGTGCTTGATGTACAAACTACTATAAAAAGTTTTAAAAAAATCTTGCTAGTACTTCGGATTATTTACGATATGTCACAATTAATAAATGTCACTAAAATATACCACATTGAAAAAGTAGTTAAACAATTGCAAACAGCATTAAATATGGTTAATAACACCAACATGGGGGGACGATTATCAAATAACGTGGGCTGTATATGCTTATTGGTGAGGATTGTTATAAAGGTTACTCACTGACACGTCGTCACTTTCCAGTTCTTTATAAGAAGGGTGAAGGTGAAATTACTACAAATTCATTAATAGCAAGAGATTTTATAGATCAAAGTCTTAAATTTTACATCCGATTAAGAAGTATAAGAAAACAAAAGTCATAGATAAAAAAAGAAAAGTAAACTTAAGAAGAAAGTAGACATATTAAATATACTTTAAGGAATTTAAGATATTGCTTATAGAGTTTTACATATTGGTAAAAAATTAATAAATATTTCTCACATTTTTTTCTTATTTTTTTCTTCAGGCTGTGACCCTACGATCCGTTGCAGACGCCTTTATCCGACCATATTTACTTTGATCTCCCAATATTCCGCCGTCCTTTCGGATTATAAACGAAGATTTGTTTTGGTACCCTATTCTTATAGATCCTTTTAACATGGTCTGTCCAGTCCTGTCTGTATTGCTTTATCCTTTGATTTAGGTTGTACATATTTTTCAACCTATACGAGTTGGGACTCCGGAGGGCGGCGTAAACCAACTCATCTAGAGGAGAAAATCTTACATAAATCCTGCGAGGTCGAAAACAGTGAGATTAGGAGCCCCATCACCAACCTTTTCCTGCACAGCGCTCGTGACGCGGTTGGGATGACTTTGCTTATTGGCATACTCAATAGATATTTGAAAAGTCAGGAGGGTTGAGTGAGGTTTTTGGTATAAAGTGTCTCTACAAGACAACCTACCAATGTGTGGAGTTTTGTAACAGACAATGTACCATCCACAGTAACACTTCGCCGTGACCAGGAAAAATATCGTACCTTGAAAAAGCTATACAATTATTCAATAACTTTTATTCTGCTCTGTGTCTGTAACAGCTATAAAGGGAATGGAGTTAATGCCTGTAGATTTCGGCGCAACGGTGGTTTAAGTTATCAATACCGCTAGTCGCTTTTACAACGCTTATAATGTTGGTTTCAATGTCAGTAACTTTAATGTTCAGTGCTAATGTTGTACGACTTTTCACTCTTCTTCTTTTTCATCATCATCTTCTGCTTCACTTTGTGGATTGGGCTAGAGCCCGTTCCGACTTCACCGAGTCTTTGACCATTTTTCCCAATGTCGTCCAAGATCTCTCATTCTTACTAGTCTATATTCTGTGTTTTGTTCTTCAATAGTCTTCCTATTGTTCCACAATTATAGCTAAATTTATTTAATTTTCTCTCGACATTTTTGTCCTTCCTATATGCGATATCACATCTCAAATAATTAAAATTGGGTGCTTCTAACAAAACACTAAACATCAGTTACAATTTTTGCTCTTACGGACTACTTTCTCAGGGAAGCCATTGTTTTTGTCTTAGTATTTGAGATTTTTAAGTTGTATTTCTGGCAGATTGTATGCAAGGTATAAGTAGATCATTGTAGCTTACTTTCACTTTTCCTTATAATTATTTGGTCACCGGCGTATATCGATATGCTATGTAATCCGAGATTTGTATACCTGTAGGACAGACGTTCATCCATTCTCACAAAACTTCGTCAACAACATATTAAATATACTTGGAGAGAGGCTACATCCTTGTCTAACAACCTTGATGTATGGCCACTTCTTGAAAGAATCTTACCTTACGTAAACGTACATAAATAGTTGTTCTTGCATACACGCTGTGAATTGCGCGGACAAGACTTTGAACACTAGAAAGAAAATAATTTTACACTTGAGAAACAAAACTTCATGTTACATGGGTAGTAGCTAGGCGCAATATCGACTTCCCTACCAGAACTCTGAAAGGAATTTTTCCGACTTTAAGCAAAGTCCAAAACGAGGATGCACATTTATTTCTAAAATATAAATGTAATGTACAAAATATTAAAAAAATGAATACTGTGTTCGCGTCAGAGACAGGTTAACAAAATGAAACTATCTGCAGCACATGAGTAAACTGTAAAACGGATGTGCAACAGTGGGGGTTGATATGTCACTGACGGTTCCCGTAGTGCTCAATGCTTCGGTTAATGTATACAGTACAGGGTCCGGCTGGCTTTGTCTGGCTTTGTCACTTTCCCTCTCACACTGCTTGTTTGTTTACCACAATCTCTCACTCTCTCTTCCTGTTCCTCCATCTCTGTCTCCGTCTCTGTCTCCACTTCTTCGTCTCTCCATCTCTCTCTCTCTCTCTCTCTCTCTCTCTCTCTCTCTCTCTCTCTCTCTCTCTCTCTCTCTCTCTCTCTCTCTCTCTCTCTCTCTCTCTCTCTCTCTCTCTCACTCTTTCTCTCTCGCATACACACACTTGATCTGCCCCTCACACACATATACATATGAATATTAAAAACAATGTTTATTAGGTCCAACACTTCGTATATTCAACGTGATTTGACCAGTGTTTAGTTCTCACTGTACTTAAGTTATATTTATTTCAGTTTAATTGTTTTGTTCGTCGATAGATCAACAAATATTAGAATCAATTCAAGAAGTAAGGCTGTTAGAAGTTCGTACCTATTTTGTGTACAGGTTAAAAGGATTTCATATCCAACCAGTTGCTGTAGTAGGGTATAAACATACAGTAACAGAATACAATCATCTGACAAAGTCTAATTTTTGTTGTACAGAGTAAAAACTTAACAAACAATTATTATTTCTTAATTTTTTAAAACATTGTTTAATAGTATGGGTAAATTCAAATCTTGTATCCTGGGTAAAATTTACTGTAAATTTTGAGTGAATGGATAATTTGGATAATTGAATTTTATAAAACAATGGCAGTGTGCCTGTTTTACTATATGAATGTGAAACAGGGGTTTTTACAAAGGAAAATAGAAACCAGATTCAAACTTTGGAAATAAAGTTTTTGAGAATAATAAAGGGTTGTACGATACAGGATCGTATGCGCAATGAGGATATTAGGAAAGAACTACAGGTATTCTCCATAAATGACAAAATCCAGACATACCGCAAGGAATTGTTACAGCATCTGGACAGAATGTAGGATAGACGACTACCTATTCTAAGATTGCGCTTAGATATAGACACTTTGGTACAAGGGTTGTAGGAAGCCCGTGAGTGAGATAGAGAAATACTCTGTGAAGACGGAACAGGCATAGTGCCTACTCCGTAAGGTGCAAAAGACGAAAAAGTGTAATGCGGTTTCTTATTTTCGAATATGGCGCTATAGCTGCAAGACACTAGTATCTCAGAATAAATAACCTGAGAACAAAAAATATTTAATAAAAAATTGTAGGATTAATAACGTTGTATATTGTTCTGCCAATAGAAATCGTTTCTTACTAAAAGAGTAAAAATTAATATCAAACAAAAAAAAATGCAATGAAAGTTCTTAAATTTTTAATAAGTTGCCGAGATAAAGTATTATAATACAAAATGCTTTGTGTATACGTAAATCAAATATAGACGAAGTAATACTTCTCCAGTACGTTTGAAACAGCTCATTAATGAGTAGGGACTGCACGGCATTTACGTGTGTTGTAATCCTCAGGGAATAAATGGCATAAGTTGGTTGCCTTCCCACTACCAGACATTCATAAACCACTAGTAGTATTTAGTTATTAGTTCAACTAGTTAGTTTCAATTCGTCTGCCGTGTCTTCAAAATTATGCAAACTACTAGGCACTAGACGTTTTTGGGGAGTTCATTAACTTGAGTTCACCAATTACTATTTTAAATAACACGCGATCTTCACCATTGACTACCGTCCGCAATTCTATGTTTAATCCTCTAAGCCTTCCCGCTTCAGAGATTTCTTATTTCTGCTTATCTGCTTGTCATGACCTCTCCAACTTCCTGTCTGCTTAGTGTTTACACAGTTCATTTACTCTCTCGTCTATTTGTGGAAATTTAACATCTATTTTCCTAACTTCTTCGTTTACTGCTAACTTGTGTCACACTATTTTACACATGCTCTTATTGACTTTAGTTTTCTACAACTGTGTCTCTGATCATTCGTGTAACAGTAAGTCACCAAGAAACGCTTATTTCTATCGTTTGTGTTATTACTTAAAATTAACCTTTTTGCTTTTAGCATTCTGCATAAAAGAGCAAAGTAAATTTGCAGAGTAAATTTGCTAGCCTAAACTTTTCGACCTTTTAAAGTGGAGGAATTAAGCTTGATATCATAGTGACCTTCGTTTCGGTCAATGGCTACTTTTGCAACTACTTTTTCACCTACCCAATATTTTGGTCCGTACATATTACGAAGCGTGCACCAGCCAATATAACCGACGGTGAGAACAGTCTCCTACTCGCTACTAGGCTGCGTATCCTGTTACGGTTACAGGGTTCTCTGATGGTAATTAGGTAAACACTATTCCAAAAGCGGAAGACAGAAATACGACAGCCATTAGATTGGTGTTGTGAGAGAACATGAAAGCACCCGAATTACAAGTTGACGGCGGATGTAGATGAAGTTCGGGAGATGAGGTGCTCTATAAATCCAGTCAATTAATATGTCTTCAAATAATAAATACTTCTACAAGTAAAATTTATGAAATTACATTATTTTATTTTTACCTGACACATATTTCACAGAATTATTCTATATAGTCAGAGGTTTATACAAAATATGAATTTATCTAGAAACCACTGAAGATGTAGAATATATCTGTGAAAAGTGCGTCAGAATAAAATACAATAATGTAATTTAATAAATTTTACATATAAAAGTATATATTATTTCAAGGTGTTTTATTATGCAGATAAACGCAGATGCATTAAATTGTAGATGCAAGAAATATTGGAGAATTACGTACAAAATTAAAAATCCAGTTAACATTCATACGCAAAATATTCCTGTACACTTTTAAAAACTAAACGCTACTAGTTACGTGATAACACAATTAGTCAATATGCACTGTATGTAAAGTTTAATACAAATCGCAGAATTAAGAAGTGGAGTAAGAAGTAGGAAAAACAGGAGAAGGAACATAACAGGAAGAATAATGAACAGGATGAAAAGCAGGAAGAGAGAAAGGAGAAAAATAATAGAAAAAAAGAAGAGAAATAATAATAAGAAGAAGAGCAACAGAAGGAAAAGGGGGAAGAAAAACAAAATGAAGAAGAAGAAGAGGAAGACGACGAAGAAGAAGAAGAAGAAGAAGAAGAAGAAGAAGAAGGAGGAGGAGGAGGAGGAGGAGGAGGAGGAGGAGGAGGAGGAGTAGGAGGAGGAGAAGAAGAAGAAGAAGAAGAAGGAGGAGGAGGAGGAGGAGGAGGAGGAGGAGGAGGAGGAGGAGAAGAAGAAGAAGAAGAAGAAGAAGAAGAAGAAGAAGAAGAAGAAGAAGAAGAAGAATGAGGAGAAGAAGAAGAAGAAGAAGAAGAAGAAGAAGGAGGAGGAGGAGGAGGAGGAGGAGGAGGAGGAGGAGGAGAAGAAGAAGAAGAAGAAGAAGAAGAAGAAGAAGAAGAAGAAGAAGAAGAAGA
The DNA here is from genome assembly GCA_034769895.1 of Magicicada septendecula. Taxonomy (NCBI): domain Eukaryota; kingdom Metazoa; phylum Arthropoda; class Insecta; order Hemiptera; family Cicadidae; genus Magicicada; species Magicicada septendecula. The sequence goes on from CM068375.1 coordinate 356,531,324, forward strand.
AGAAGAAGAAGAAGAAGGTATAGGTGAGAAAGAATAGGAGGTAAAAAGTGTAAGGAAAGAAAGGAGACGTTTACTCAAGTACTCGCTGCTATCATCATCACCGTCATCAAGGTTTTTATAAATATTACTATAATCAAAATTGTCAGCAAATATTTATATAGGAATCAAATATAGGGATAATATAATCAAATATAGGGATAAATATAGGGATTTATAGGAATCAAATTCATTCCTATAAGAAGTCACTGCACGAAACGTGTAGGATTCGAGAAGGATGACACTTGTACCACATATCATAATGCTACGGACATTATGATAAATAATGGAAATTGTGATCAGGAAATGTTCAAAAGACCATAATGTATGTAGTTGAAAGAAGAAACGTCTAAGGAAATAAGTTTGGAAGTGTACATGGCGTGAGGGTTATCTTCAAAAGACAAAATACAAATGCAATAAGAAGCAAACTGATACAGTGAGAAGCCAAAACGTAAACTGACGATGATGATGGCAGCAGTGTTGGTGGTAGTCTTGATTGTGGTTATTCTGTTAACCTCTATAGGGTATTGTTAAACAATTATTACTAATAAAATTTGGCGTTGTCTACAGTGAACAGAGAAATTAGAAACTTTTACAAAAGGCACGAGCAAAGTCTGCATGCTTGTACCAACAACGGGCCACGCAGCTTATGGACACTCTTTAATTGAAAATGTCACAGAGCACTGAAACACTTGTTACTGTAGTGTCAAGTGTAAAAGTACAGTTTTGTCGTTTTCTCTGACAGAAGTGCAAAGCATTACACCCGTGTGAGACTATTTAAGTTCTGCTCCAATCCTGTTGGTCCCTTAGTCACAGGATGGAGAGGCGATATTACACCCTAAGTGCCTCGGATACAATTCCCGGATATCAGGGTTAAGATTGACTTCAGTTCACATTTATACTACAGAGACAAAATGCTATTCAGTTAATAGTATCTACGTCTCGTACTCGGTTGCCGACGTCAGAAGAGCTAAGAGATCAAGTGCAGAGAGTCAAGCAGAGGCAGGGAAGGTTTTTTCTCTAACACAGAAATAAAATAAGGGACAGGATAAGAAATTTACGGCCAAGTCACGGGGTAAAATCCACCTTCAGAGCAATGTGGCTCTTTAGCTAATGATGCAAGAAACCCATTTGATTGTTTAGAGTTTACCGTCTTCAGGATTGGTCCCTGAAGACGCATTTGTATCAGCATAACGTAAAGACTGACACTGCTGAACACAGGCGGGCCTGTCAATGTGGGGAAACGTAAAAGTTGGCGCTCGTGGAACATCTCCTGGCTAATGACGAAAACTTGGGAGGAGAAGTTTGAGGAGATTAAAATCCTACCTTCTACGTTGCTCTATCGTACACGGTTGCAATGCAAAGCGATCGGTATGTATAAGTAAAGTAACATAGGAAGGAGAAAATCTTTATACCGTATAAGGCCTGGTATCCGGCACTTGTACTCAAGGCATATCGGGTGTAATATTTAACTGCGTCCATGACATACGCAGCCAACGTGAATGGATCAAGCTTTCGAACAATAAGATAGCTGTCCAATCGCTGAAGTCTATACAAAAATGACAGTTGAGTTGTTACATTGTCTGTCCTTGGATGAACAGGATTGGGCACATATTTCCACTTGAAATGACTGCCAAATAAATAAACTTCTGCTCAACAGTCCGTAAACCTTCGCTTAGTCGGTAAATGACCAAGGTATACCACACGGCTTTTGTGTTTAGAGGGGCGGTTCCATGACTAGTACAACGCGCGTGAAAAAGTACATACTGCAAAGCGCCGCCTGCCGCTAGTTGCGGTATTCACAGCCAGGAGGCGCCACTGTTATCTCACACGGCTACTCAGATTTAATTCACGACGATGAGCGCACGCCGTACAAAGCTTCCGCCGGGAATCGAACATAATTCCCGCATACTAGCCACTAGACCGCCTAGAGGCTCAAATGACTTCTAAATATCCGATATTTCAAAAAAAGGGCTACTGCGCCAGAGCCGAGAAAATATTTTTACTAAAATATGTGAAACAAAAAAGAGAAAATATATCTTTACATGAGGCTTTCGAATCCTACAAACAGAAGTTACATAAAGTAGTGTTATTATTCTACAAAAAAAAAATTAGGTACCGGTAGGCCTATATTAAAAATAATTTACAATGTATTCAACACAATTCATATTTTGTCACACACGTTTACGTTCCACTGCCTTTCTACAACGGTCCAGTCCCAGATATTTTGATAAGTCTGCTCACGTGTTAAAACTTTGTCATTTGACAGGGGATTATTGGTCTATCCCAGCTGGATAAAATTCTCCGCCTTCCAACGGTTGCAAAAACAAACTTTACTTTTATCTTCTCTTACAGCTTTCCATAAAATCCGTTTTCTATTAATCCATTTACCATCGTAACTGGTGAGGAATATTGTATTCCTTTTAAAACATGTTTGTAAATTTATGTTTTTATTTGTGTGGTAATTTTTTTATTATACAGGATATTCCCGGAGGAAGTAATAATATGTCATGTGGTGACTATGAAAGTTAAAACAATAAAATGCAATAAACTAATTTTTAAAATACTTTAAAACACGCTAAGTTAAAATATTTTTCCATATCACTGTTACTATATGGGAATATAAATTTCTCTACAGAATTACAAAGCTCATTTACGGTTTTTATATACGGGGTACTCAAAATAATGAACCGATTTTATATCCCAGTATTTTATTAAGAAATATAATAAAAACTTCTAACCAAATCACAAGTATTTTACACATAATAAAGTAAAATTAAGTACATAATCAAGTCTTACAAGTGTTCAAACAGAATGAACCGATTTCATAATGCAATTTTTCAGTTCTCGTGAACAAGGTTTGTAGTCTCTTTTTCTTCGAGGGAAATGCGGTTACATGACAAACCTATCTCGAGATGCTTTAATAGTGGCTCTTTCCGATACTGCAAACAGATTCAGCTGACTTCATTTCACAACACGGTGGAGCACCGTTCCATTGCCACTAATGGCTTTAGGCTTTTATGAACGAGAAAGTGCCCCAACGATGGATTGGTTGGAAGGGGATCCATCTATGTGCTTTGCCAAATCTCTAGTGCGAGATTTTTATGGTCACCGTATGTAATTTTGTTTCTTGTGGAGATATGAAAAAGCTAGAATTTTTTACCACTACTCACCTCGATGATATTAAAAATTGAATAACAACAAAGATCAACTCAGTGGATCGTGATATGTTGCTACGCGTGTGGGAAGAATTCTCATATCGCCTTGATGTTGTCCGTGCTGCAAGTGGTGGTCACATTGAACACTTGTACGACAGGAAATAAACCTTGATTATTAGTAGAAAACTTGTGATTAGGTTGGAACTGTAAATTACTTTTCATTAATAATATATTTCGTTATGAAATACAAGATACTCAAAATTATTTTGCCCGAATACTTTTTTCCCAAATCGATTTTTCCGGACACAGTGTTCCCCCAAACAAAATATATTTAATTAAACATAAAGTCGGTGTAGACTAGTTTTGAAGAAAATTATGTGAGTGGACGGTCAGCTAGAGGCAGAGGTAGAGGTAGAAAATCAACTGTTCAGCCACGTTATGTACCTGACTGAGCTGTGGAATCAATATGATGCAGCGGTTCAAGGGAGTCACAAGACAAATAACGTAAGGGAAGAGTAGCACATCAGATTCCGTACTGTAATTTGTAAGTATCAACCGGACGGAGTTTCAAAAAAAACTGAGGTCAGTCTTGCAGAGCTAAATTTAGAAAAAAAAATCAAAATCGCGCCAAAGAAGAAAAGGATCGAACTGCAAAGAAGACTAAAAACCACAAGTGAAAGTTACGAAAGTTAGAATGATAAAAGGCGTGACTTTGATTTTTTGCACGCATAGCGATAAATATAAATTTATAGCAGTTTACAAATTTGTAACTATGTATTTTGATTCCTGATGTTTTAATTTTTTTATAAACAAAAAAATATCTACATAAAGGCTAATATTAATCAAATTGATTTGTATTCGCAAAACGGACATTTATTAATAAATTTTAAATGATTTTATCTAGTTAAAAGGTTAAATAAAGCAGAGGAAATACGTTTAGTACGCAAAACTTTTCTTTCCCTAGAATAATATATACTTTAAACTTATCAAATATTTTAAAGTTTAAAGTTTGCTGAATTAAAAATTAATTACAATTTCTACAATTATTAATTTTTAGTTAAATGATAGAAGGTTTACACATTAGTGACTCCTGTCAAAACACTTTCATTTGCAATCAGAACACAAAGAAAGCTATCAACAATCGATACTAATAGGACGTATCTATCATTGGTTCAAGACGTAATTTAATCTCAGAGACGTCTTTCTGTCTGTATGGCTTAAATTCATGTCGTTTAGTTTTTTTTTATTTTCATCAAATTCTGTTGATCAGAAATATTATTAGTGTTGAAAACAAATATATCTTATAATTTTCAGAATGTAATTGTAAACCTACACAGTTATTTAATGAAACACAATAATACTTTGTAGAATCGTTGATTTAACAGTTAAAATGCAAAGGAATGAAGACTTGAGATATCTATGACAAATTACTGTGACCTAGTTCTTAAACCTTTTTAGAGGTTTTTGGTCTACGATACTACTGTTGTAGAAATTCATTTTATAGAGATAGGTTCTACAGTTAAAACACACACTTGTAATCTAAGTAAACAGATAAAATTAGTCTCTTTCTTTTTCGCTACATGGCTTGGGCTAAACCCCGTTTCGACTTTACAGAGTGTCTGTCTATTCTTTCGGAGTCTTCCATGATCTGTCGTTCCCACTGATCTTTGTTCAAACGCTTGTTTAGGAATACGCGTGTCTACCATACGTTTTACATGGAACTTCCAATTCTGCCTATATTATTTCATTCTCTCCAGAACCACCTATAACTTCAAGTCTTTCCTTATGTCGTAGATTCGTAGATGATCTCGCAAAATGCATCCCTTAACTGCTCTTACAAATTTCATTTCCAAGAATTGTATTTTTGAAATACCTTTTTTATGAGAGTCCATGTTTCACATCCATACATTAAAGTCGGCACAGCCACAACTTTATAGAACTATATTTGTGTCTGCCTCTGCGTTTGATTCTTCAATAGTTGTCTTATTTTTCTACTGGTATAACTAAATTTATTTAACATTCTCTCGATACTGTTATCGTTCCTACATGAGATATTGAATCCCAAATAATTGAAAGATGATACCTGTTCCAAAACACTATTATCAATTACAATTTTTATTTTACAGGGTTCTTTCCAACGAATGCGATCACTTTTGTCTTAGTTTTTAGAAGACAAGTCTCTTACATATTTTTCTCACTAATTATTAATGAGTGTATTAATTATACTTGTATTGCCCGTATATGTTTCTGATGATGACACTAAATTATGACAAAGCCTATATGTAAATTTCCTAAAATCGTGTCTTGCCTATGACTGAATATCACAATCACTTATATCAATAATTATTTATCATACTAAGTGTTATGAGAATGTAGTTTTGCCACTTACCTTGTGACCCACTACTTGAATTGAAATATGAGAACAATATTATTCACAAATATATCTCGAGTGTGTATAAAGAGAAAATAAATATGCTTAAAGAAGGAATCAAGAGTCCATTTGAATAACGTGCAAGAGGGGTTCACGGCACGGCACGGCTTTGTTGTAACAGGTGGTGTTAAAGTAAATAAATGAATTCACGGGGCAATTTCATTTGCTGCGCCTTTGTCTGTCGACAGCGACAGCGGAACAGATTTAACAGCAATTTGCGTCGCGACGCTTACTTTTCCTTTTTCATCTCTTTCTTTGTAGTTATTGATTTCTGCGTTCCGTCTCAGCACTCCGTCTTAATTACGCAACTCTCAGTGTACGGTGACCTGTACTGTATACTGGCACGCTAAAAGGATTAAAGAGCAACACTGTTTAATGAAGTATATCCATACAATTTTTTACTGCCTGTTACGACAAGACACAACGTATTGAAATCAATGAGATATTGGACGTAAAATTAAGTACACGTATTAAAATTTGGAACTTACATATAATTTTAAGCTGTAGTAATTACGACAGTTCAGTGGAAAGTTGCCGGCACGATATCTGTAGTTCAGCCCAAGAATATTAAATTATTTTGTTTTTGAAGATTTATGTGAAATGTAAGCACATGTTAATTCAAAGCTCTACATTTCAATTTATTTACTGCTTACCTATATATCTGAACCTATCATCAATTTAAAAAAAAACTAGCTGTCGCCCAGTGGTCGAAATTCGACCGTAATTCATTAAATTTTTAAGTTTGAACGTTATTGAGGTTCTTTTGTCAAAGAGTATACCTCTATAATCATTGCATATAATTTTTTTGAATTTTGTTCTATTACGTCAGCTGCGAGCGTGTACAAATACGTCATTAGCGTGTGTTGTTTGCCTTAATTCCCTGCAATACCTATGAAATTTAAAATTTGATGTTAGTAACAGTTGAAAAAAACACAATTACAGCTTGTATTCGTATTTATTTTTTGATATAATTCATTGTCAGTTTTAATTTTTCATGTTATTATTGAATCAAATAAACGCTAATAAAAATGAGACTTGACATTCATAGAAGTATAAGATACATTGTTTTCAATTCCAGTGGATTACATTTCATTTTTGGTAAGGTACGAAATTCGAAAACAGTTTGAAGATTATCTGCTACAAAGCTTATATAATTTTTTAATTTTTTTTTCTATGCATTAATTTTCGAGTTATTTGAAAAATATGAAAGATAGGAAAAATGAGGTTTAGCTTGGCTAAGCCATATTTAAAAAGCAATAACGCGTTTTTTGACATTTCCTTGGGTTTTTTTTATTGCCATACTGACCAGGTTTCGCCAAGGCTACACAGTTATTTTGCCTCTCTTTTTCGAATTATATAAACTTTAAATAAAAAATTAATACAAAATAAAAAATGAAATAAAAAATACGTGCCTCGTATTTTTTTATATATTTTTCATTAAATCATAAAAACCGGGCGATTAAAAAAATAAATGTTGTCCATTGAATTAAAATAGTTTGAAAGTGAATTTAGTGATTCAGAACTTCTGTGTAAACGATGTTTTTTGTAAAAACTCTTTCATCATTTGCTAAATGTCCTTGCCATTATATTCGGAAATATAAAATCTCAAACCATCGAATGATCGAACTCTACTTGCTGCGACGTACGATTGACCATGTGTAAAACTGGCTGCCTCAATAAAATTCCAATTTTTTCGAATGTTTGTCCTTGAGACTTATTTATTGTCATCGCAAATGCAGGTATAATTGGAAATTGAGTTCTTTGAAAGTTAAATGGTAAAACAGTACCGGAATATGTTAAATTTATACGTGGAATCAAAATTCTCTTATTGCGTGCGATTCCAGTTAAAACTTTGCAATCAATAGCATTACGATGCATACACTTGATGCGCATTCTTGTTCCATTGACTAATGCTTCCTTGTTATTTAAGTTTCTGATCAGTAAAACGATGGAATTAACTTTCAGTACTAACTTATGTGGTGGCAAACCACTAATAGTCAAAGAATTCAAAAACTCTACTGGAGAGTTTTTGATTTCATTGTCATCATCACAAATTATTTTATCGTGGCTATGATATGTTTTCTGTTCACCTGGTATTCGATTAAGTATATCAGTATTAATAAAAGTACAATCATCATTTTTAGGTGCTAAAATAACTGACTTCAATATGGTACCTGAGAGTATGTTTTCGGAAATATTTCCATACACCTCATTAATAATATTATTTTCATCTCCTATTAATTGCTGAGGTATTCCAATAATATTTTCACCAAACTGAGGGAATTGTGGGGCTTCATCATTACCAATTTTTTTCAAGAATTCGACAAATTCTATTTCACTTGGTAAGGCTCTCATATTTTGAGTAAATGTTACTTTATGAAAATAAACAAATTTATGCCAACTCGTGACACAATTATCAATTAAAGTTGCACGTGATCCATGTGGGACAACTGGTAAGATTTGCCGAAAATCACCGCACAGAAGTATCGTTTTCACTCCAAATGGTTTATGTTTATCATTTTCATCGCATAGATCCTGCAATAATCTATCTATGATTTTCAACATTTGCAGTGGGAACATAGAAATTTCATCAATAATTATCAATGTTTATGAATTTATGTAACGTCCATAGCTACTATTTGCGGTAATATTCGCTATAGAATTTTCCAAAATAGGTATAGGGAATTTAAACACATTGTGTAAAGTTCTACCTCCAAGTAATAGAGTTGAAGCTATGCCACTGAACGCTGTTGCAATGCAACTAAGATTAAGCGAATTTAATTTGTGAATGATTGCCGTTTGTGTGAATGTTTTTCCACAACCTGCATGAGCGGTTAAACAAAAAACATTAGATCCAGTATCATGGTGCAAAACTTCACGAATCACACGATCAATTAGATTACGCTGTTCAATACTTGCAGTTTCATAATGCTCACAAAACAGAAACACTTGTTCTATTGGATCAATAGCATTTGCTTCGTCTGTTCTCTGCGAATACGTGGGAACTGGTAAACCAAGTTCTTGACATGACAAATTATGAACATTCAAAATATCTTCAATTTCTAATAGAGCTGTGTTAAAGGATACTTCTTCGTTGTAATCTCTCAAAAAATCTTCACTAAGATATACTTTAAATTCATTCCATAACGCCAATGCATTGGCTGGCACATTTAATGCACAAATGTAACCAAATAAATTTCGCATTTGTTTTGGTGAATGTAATTCTTTTGCTACATTTAAACATTCGCGCCATTCATTATCATTTGAAGCAATGCCGCGAGCATGGCACGCTTCAACAAAAGAAGTGTGTATAATTCCATTGTATGTTCTAACATCCTCAAATGATTTTGGACCACAGACATGTAATAAAAGCAATCGTAAATGGAAAAGTTCGATGTCTTTTGGTGATACTACATATATGCGTGTAATGATTTTATCACCTCCACGCCTTCTCTTCTTCCATTTTTTTCGGGAATCTTCCCACACATAATGCAAAGGAATTTGAATATACTTATATTCATGCGCTGATGGATCTGATCGATTTAATTCAAAAAATGCTAATAATTTTGTTTGTCTTGTATTTTCAATTGCTTGACGTTCTTGCCCTTCTCGAAAGTAAACATTCTGTCTACGCGGTAAATGAATGTCAAGTCTAACGATGATATGTCATTGAAAATGCATTGGTAATTCATAGATGCGCCATACAGCTTCAGTTGATCCGACATAACTGCCATTTAAAAAATTTTTAACTTCATCAATTTGTATTTCTTGACCTGGTTCATTTCTCTCTGAACCTAATTCAACAGATGCACTGTCAGAGCCTTTATACACGTATTTATAAATGTATTTAACACTTTTAACTGTAGTGCATACTTCAACATTTATATGGCAATTAAATTTGGCAAGTAAATACGGATTGTATGGTACAACATAACGATTGTCGAGGCAACTACCGCCAACTTCAGCATTAATACCATTATCACGCCTTCTGTATAATGCATATCCATTTAATGATTCACATGTAAATTCATTAAATCGTTTTGGATAATCTTTTGTGCATTTTCCATCTCTCATACATACAGAATTTGGATTAAGTACACCGCATGGACCATGCATCATGTGTTTTACAACATATTCATGTAATGTAGGATGTGTTTGAATGTTAGGAATCTCCGCAGATACAACTTTATCAATATCGGTAGCGTTATCAATTTTATCTTGCTCATTTAAAGAGAGTAAAATGTGAGCATGAGGCAATCCTGTCTTTTAAAACTCAATTCTATAAATGAGTACTTCAACTTTACCGAAGATTTTTTTTAGTGTAAGGCCCTCAATTAATGCTTTCAGTTTGGACTTGAATACACGCACAACAATATCAGGTCGAAAATTAGCTGACTCACCTACACCTACACTTTTTTTTAGGTCGAAAATTGCTAACTATTTCAGGCCAAATTGGATTGCAAGTCATTGTAAATAAACAAGGAAGGCTTTCCGAAATGTTGTACAATTGACATTGCATCTAAATAATTCTGATACATATTTCTTGGAGATCCATTGAATGAAGATGGTAAAATTACTCTACGGCCAACATTATTGGCATTGGGGTTCAATTCTAAATAATCTGTTAAATTGTTGTAAACTTCAGACCTAAGACTTGTTTGATTTTGCCGAATGAAATGTAACCTTGTGCCCTCTATTCTCACATACATATCAACTATCCACTGCAGAAATAATTTTTGTGAATGGTGCAACATGCTAAAATCTTCTCTAATTGCAAGTCGATAGGCTGCATACTGAAGCATGGTTAATTTATTTCTGGGCGCTCTTGAATTAGATGTAGTTGGTACATTATGAAAAATATTGATATGCCACCCAGTATCACCATTTGGAAAAAGTAATGGATACGCTAAAGGGTCTAATGATGAATCCAAAACAGAGATATTTTTAATGGTACCATTAACTTTTGAAAAAGAAACCATATTTCGTTCAAAGGGTGGCTCACCATCAACTGTACTAAATATTACTGCTACATCAGTTTGAAACTGCATAATTATAACGGCGTAGATCTAAATCACGATTTACATTAATGAGCATACAAATTTCTTTATTTTGATTTTCAACTCTCTGACAATGATCTTTCATTGCAATGAATGACCGAACGAAAGGATTAATGCGTTCCAATTCAAGAGAGATTTCGCGCATTTTATTGTTATTGCATGTTTGATTATAGTGTTCACGTAATCTATAATTGACAGCAGTGTCAACATCATAAAAATATAATTGCGCATAACATGGTGAGCGACCATATCCAGCGACCATGATCTGTGATAAAAAACATCATGTATTTTAAAACGATGCACTCCGCGCGTAACTTTATCCGAAATTTTAGCTTCTGAGCTAACCATAGCAAATGATGAATTGTATTTACGAATGTTTTCAAAATAATTTTTTGACTTTCTTTTTATTGAAGGTTCATTTGAAGTAAGTCCATCATACAATGATTTAAAGTGTTCATTTTGACTGAAGGCCGGTAATATTGCTTTACCCTTATGGCAACATGAAGTGAATGCAGTCCTTTCACCTAAAGTGACCTCAGATTCGAAATGTTTTGCATTGCAAAAGCTGCATTGTAAATGCATTAATCCACAATCATAAGTATTAAAATTTCTTGGAATGACATTCAGTGCGCATTTAAATGTATCCCTCAAAATAATTTCATCATTTTGTATACTATTTACACTATTTAAATTTTCATTTGGTCTATTATCATTTTGACTTTCACGCGAATATATATTCCTTCTTCTTTGTCTCTCACTCCGACCCGTCAATGTTATACTATTTACACTATTTAAATTTGCATTTGGTCTATTATCATTTTGACTTTCACGCGAATATATATTCCTTATTCTTTGTCTCTCACTCCGAACCGTCAATGTTCTATGTCGAGGCATAATGGAACTAGGTGCGAATATCTGTATTAAAAAAAAAAACATGTAATGAAATTACTGAAACTAAGATTAGACAGGGTTAATTTAAAAATAATAAAATGTACTCACTTTTTTGAAACCACCAATAATAATTAGGCGAGAGTAAGTCAATTCAAATTGCTGCTACAAAATTTTCCTTTTGCAACAGGTGTATATTAAGCAAGCTGTATTTCACTTTCAACTGCACATTAATATATAAAACACAGATATCTAATATACAAAATATAAAATAAACGCTTTTTTGCCTTGACATACACTTCACAGACTATTGAAAAAGGGACATTTAAAATCACACAAAATTCACAGCTCATTCAGTCAATCTGTCAGTAATTATTTGTTGGCAACATTTTAAAATTCTTTGGCGACAATATCTACTCTGTGTGACTGTTTGACCACAGACTATTATGTGTTTGACATTGGCAGTATGAACGTACACTAAAATGAAAAAATTATAAATTTATTGGCTGGCAACAAAATTATTTTTTTTTAACAATTACCATTGTTTGAAAAATTTTAAATGAATTGTCAAGTGCAAATGAATGTTTTATTTTATTTTATTTAATGTATTTGTAACACATATTATATACAAATTTTAGCTTTCTGCACTCTTTCTCCATATAAACTTTAACTATGCCAAATCTCACACTCCTCCGTGCGCTCAATATGCTTAAAAAGGGGTACAAAGTTTTCTCTTCACGTATTAATATATAGATTATCTGTTTCAATTCATGTTAACAAATAAATGTAGTTATTCCATTTGCTTCAATCACTAGTTAAATCCTATATTCCATACGTCTAATACGGCCACAACTTAATTGTCAAAAAAGTTTGGAAGGTATTTCATTATCTACTACCTTCAACCTATATTTTATTTTTGCTTTCCACCTGTAAGAGACAAGGTGAATTATAATATAGTATTTCTAAATTTTTGTCCACAGCATAGTGCATTGGTGCTGGTCGCACCACTGGAATTTTTTAAGGGATGTTTCAAGGCAATTTTTTCCATTCACATATTTCATATAGTTTTTTTCATTCAAGGCAATTTAAAGTCACATAGTTCTATCATTGGAGAGGGACGCTTCAGAAGATACAAAGAACAATGACATAATTGATTCGTTTGCTAAAACAACCAAATATACACAATCTCTGTTGCTGAATAACTGACTACAGAACCAGAGTAAACTAAATCATTGTTCACATACATCTTACTGTATGTTTCCAACAAATAAATTGTGTTTCAAAATTTAGTAGATGTTCTTTTGTAATACTAAACTTTTGCTGCCATTAATAATTATCTTCTTTCTTTTATAATCTTTTGTTGGAAGTAGAAGTTGCATAAATTTAAGCTAGTTGCGTAACCAGGCAATTAATTACCCCTTTAGAATCGTCGTAAATCAAATAAATCAGTAAAAAAAGAATGCAGTTACAAAATCAAGTTAGACCGTATGGATAAAACCTAATGTACTACTAATTATGTTAGGCCAGGTTTGACCAGGCGTTTAAAGTCTTAGTAATTTAGTTATTGGTTAGGCATACTAGAAAACATTTTGCTAATGATAAAAAGAATAACATTTGCTTTTTGATTCCAATAATTGCTTAAATACCTTCAGTTTTTCAAAAATTTTTGGATAAAGCCCCAAGATTTACCGTTAACTGTGAGTTATTCCACACCCCTATATTTTGATCCTCCCTACCCACGAAATCAAATTTTGGGGGGATTTCGGAATACTTGGGGGAGGGGGAACTGCACCATCGCCTTTGGATTGGATGGGCACCTCTGCTCTCGGAACTCTGTCCCAAATTGGTGGCGATGTTGAGATGATAATGGTCTCAGTCGATGTAAAGGAGGAAGCCTGGATCAAGCGCCGAATGCGGATCGTATAAGTATGAAGTCCCTGTGACTTTATTAGGTGACAACCCTTTCAACGGCTTATCTAGCCTCAATGTTGCATAGAGCAAACTGTGCTTATGCGAAAGACTTCCATTTTGAAGTAAATTGCAAATGTAAGTACTATGGTGTGCATGTGATGTCGCCGGTCGATTCGAGACCGTTAGTGCCGTTTCGGACGGAGTTTTGGCAAGGGCGCTATTATGTCGGGAGCATACAAGTCTGGCTGGCTGGATACCCCACGATGGTCTTACTGATGGTGTCAACTCTCGGCAGCTTTTCTTGGAATCAGTTTTTTCCAGAAAAAAAATGGTAAAAATTTTTTTAAAGATAAAATATGTATGTCAATGAGCGTTATGTGGATATTTGTGTATGCTCGCGCGTATGTCTGGCAAAAAGAGCTGGTTATGTATGTAATTTTTTATTAACAAAATATTTGTTTTAATAATGCAAACAGCAGAATTGATTCAAAAACCGTGGAATTAACAAGGTTTAAAAAAAAAAAGTCTTCATATTTGCGAGAAATTATACAGCAACAAGACAGAACAGAGAACGGAGGTACGAGAATAAAAGTAGAAAATTAAAAATTGCATATGCTTTACACAAAAATATTTATTCAAAATTCTAGACGTAAAAACTCAAAATTCAGCCATTATAAATAGAAATAAAATAGTCTGAAGTTTAATTTGCATGTTAAAAAATAATAAGTGTACATAGAAAAGTATTAAGAAAAAAATATGGTTTACAGAAGTAAACATTTTTAATTTAGTTTAAATATCAAATAATGAAAATTTATAAAAAGTTCTTTAAACTTTCCTTACAATTCAGAAAGAAGGCTGAAATTCTACAGCCATTTATTATACGTGCGAAACAATGTAATAACAAAACGGATATATTGAGATGTAAAAATCATGAAAACAAAATTGGTTTAGAAAAAAAGAAGAAAGATTTAGAATAGGTTTAAAATATAGGAACAATTAAAAAAGTTGAATAAGTACTAAAACACAGATCAGGAATCCAATCCTAAAGGAAATATAAAAAAAATGAAAGGCGAGGTAAAATTCCGGAAGGATGGAGAAAGAAGTAAGAGAATTAAAGTCTAATAGAAATCAAAATATAGATAAAAATGTGTTACGCGGTGAAAGTGCGCTTAAAAAAGAAAATGAGGTCTATCTTTTTGTTTGTATTTACCATGCAGTCAAAGGTTAATTTTCCGGTCGCCCTTGTATTGTTTAATACGACAAGTAGAGGAATCAGTTATTGTTTTGTTCGCAGATGTGTGACAGACGGAGCGTATTAACGGAAGGGGAGGGAGAGAGAAACAGCTTAAAATGTAACAATAATGCGTAGTAACGTATTATTGCGTAGTAACAACAGGCAAGACGCTTTCAGGTCTCTTATTATTTAGCCATAAATTAAATGTAATTTCCTTTCTAATGTTTACCAGCAAACACATTTCAGTTATTTATACCTATGCAAGCATAGTTCTAAAGAATAACCTTCAATACAGATTTTTCTTCTTACTTATTAAGTCTTCATTCCTGAGACTGATTTGCAGCCGTCTTCCATTGTGATCGATCTTGTTCTGTACGTTTAATAATTTGCATCATCCCTAATTTGCTTTATATAGTGCAGCCTTGGTCTTTCCTTATATCCTTTACCTTTTATTGTTCCTTCCGTCACCAATTTAATAGTCCTTTATGCCCCAGCGTATATCTAATACGTAAGTTCTACTCTTCTTCTAATTGTGCTCTTCAACAAGCACCTCGCATTGCCTATTCTGTTAAGCATCTCTTCGTTATAGAAGCGACCATTCGTTAGTTCAGCACCTCTTCGTTATAATTTTGTCAGACCATTTTACTTTTATGATCTTGTGATGACGCCATGTCTTAATAACACCATATCATTTATACCAATTGTCCACAACTTGCAACGATACACGACAATGCTGCATATAAAACTCATTAGGAAACGTCTCCTTGTTTTAAGGGAAATGCTACTAGTTATTAGTATTCTCCGTTTCCTGTTAAAAGCAATCTTAGCATGGTTTATCTTGCTAAAAATAACTCTTTCTCTTCGGCCATCCGTTGTAATTTTTACTGCCCAAGTATGTAAATTTCCCCACATCCCAAAGGGTTTCTCGTCTCAGTGCAATGTTTAGCTTCAAATTTTCTTTTATTCCACAAATCATAACTTTGGTTTTGTCATACTTATTTTCATAGCATATACTTCGGCCAATATTTTGTCCATACTGTGTGAAAGGTTACTCAGACTCTCCTCATTTTCTGTCACTACAATTGTGCCATCGTCAAAACGCAGCAAAGTTTATTCTTTCTTCGAGGATTATTATTCCCTCTTTGCATTCTTCGTTGACTACGTCGAGCACATCCTGTGTATGTGCATTAAACAGTGCTGCTGAGAAGTTACATCGTTGCCTAATATCTTTCTTTAAATTTTGCTTCTTTTCTTGCTGTTTTAGATCTCACTATTGCTCCTTCATCTTGTATATTTCCCATATCAATTTATAGTCACAGTACCCGATCCCCTATTTTTTGAGCACTTCAATAAATTTCAGGTTTGTCATTAACATAAAATTGTTGACTCATTAACTCTTTTACGCCATGTGTTGATTAACAACAGTCATGTGATTCAGTAATTTTTGAAAGGGTATTTTTACGTCTGTGGGTTATACAACTTGCACAGAAACCATAATGACAAGTTCAGCTGACGTCGCAGTATTGAACAAGCTCGTGTGTGTTTCTATGGCTTCTAGAGGCTTGTTGATTTTACTACACGCACCCGACACTTTAAAAACCTGTATCACAAATTTGTTTTACGTTTCTTCTTTATTTTATTATTCCGTTTCTAATAGTCAACGTCCTCTTGCCACTGTTTAGCGGGATCCCAGCGGCAATTTTGGCACTTTAATAGACGTCTTCTTGGTATAGTAATCTGTAGCGGTATAGCTCAACGGAAAAACGTATAATTGCAAAAAGTACAGTAAGGCAATGAGAACATAACAGTCTCTGGTAGCTCGTTTTTGGTTGCTATAGAAACAATAAATAAACAGATTGTTCTATAACCTTAATTAAACCATTCCGTCGTGCTGAAAACGACCACCCGGCATGTAGTTAAAACATAATTCCTGATTAGACTGAAGTAAGTTTTAGATACTTTAATGCAAAGATATTGAGATCATAAAGAAGTATGAAAGTACCGTTCAACTTGTTATATACAGGATGATGCAGTGAGAACACAACAATTTATGGTAGCTCGTTTTTGGTTACTATGGAACAATAAATAAACGGATTGTCCTATAACCTTAATTAAACTATGTCATTTGAGTAAACATGGATCATTGGTGAGTAGTACATTATGAGATTGTTGTAGACTTAATGGAAATCTGCAGTGCCGTAGCATGCTTTTAACAGTTTTTAGATTACGTGTGACAGCAGCTCTCACCTTTCCACATTCTATGGTGTGCGCACTGTTTTTACACTTCCTCTAATTGTTTTCTGTGTTGAAGCATTGGTGTTAAATGCTCTTACCCAGTTTGATACTGTTAGGCGATATGGAACTTTTCCATATTTTCCAAAGTTGAAATTACTTTTGAAAGGTATTCGTGTTGTTATGTAGGAATCAATACTTTTACAAAACATTTCTACAATAAACGCACGATATTCAGCTAGTCATTGAGCCATTTATACTGAAATATTATAGTTTCTTTTTAAAGTTATAAAACAATCTGTTTGTTTATTCATTGTTGCCATAGTAACTAAACACGAGGTAACACAAATTATTGTGTTCTCATTGACCCAGCTTATATATTATAACAAGTTGAACAGTATTTTAATACTTTTGATAATGCCAGCGCATTTGTATTGAAGTATATAAATATTCCTTTAATCTAATTAGTAATAAAGTTTAAACTCCACGCCGGGTCTTCATCATTAGCACGACGGATTTTTTTGCAAAAACGTCTTTGAAAAAGTAGTTCACCAGTAATATCAAAGAAGTCAAAACAGGTACTTAAAACCTTGAAAAGAATTTTAAAACAGTGAAAAGTATTGACAAGTGGTATTATTAAATTTGTGTAATTGTTGGTAATAATGAAAATGTATTCTCTTTACGCAAATTCAACTGTGCGAACAGACGTATATAAATTAGGTTTAATATACAAATATTTACTGAATAGTTTGAATAAATATTTACAATAAAACTTCTTTCTAGAATATATTTTATTTTACATATTTAGTTTGTAAGAAAAGTTAAATAATTATTCTCTACAGAACGCAAAACACACACACACACACACACACACACACACACACACGCACGGCAAAATCACTAGCTAAAAGCATTGGTGTACGTGTGGGAAGAGCAGAGGTCCTGGGCACTGCGCAGCATAACTAGTTTTGAAATAAATTTTTTCACAAAACTCCGTCCACCAGTTGTTACGTAAAATAATTAATGTGTTCACATGTTCCACCATGTAGCAATAAATTAAACGTAAGTTCTGCCCCAATGGTTACCAACGATGTTCGCTGTACAATGACATTCCTTTATTTCTCCACTGACTACAAACACATAAGCATGCTGAACGTCAGTCATTTGTGTGAGAAAAAAAATCACTGAACAGTCTCGTCCAAACGTAATGTAGACGAATGTGACTGATTGGGAGCAACTGAAGCAATTGTAGATTTCAGTAAGCTAATACAGTCTGAGAGGAAGGGATACAGCAATCAGATGAACAGACGACGAGGTGTACTTGTTTGTAGTGGGAAGAGGAAGTAAAAGCAAAATAACTGTTCATATAATATAATTTCGGTAGAAAACTAATTTAAGAATACCGTAAATACGGGAACGATGAGAATATATCATGGTGACTAGAGAAAGAAGACGTTTCAGAACAAAACTTCTTTTCTTCTTCTTCTTTTACATTTCAAGGATTAGGCTTGCAGCCTGTTTAGGTCTTCACAGAGTTACAAACCAACTGTTCTGACTGCCTCTGTCTCGTTCTCCAAGAGGCTTATACTAGATTATCTTTTTTTGTATTCTCGAGTCACCCACTTTATTTATGTGTTGCAACCAGTATTCTTTATTTTGTTTAATTTTATCTTTTATAGTATATATTTAGGCCTTGCCTTATACCTGCATTCCTTATGTAATCTTTTAGGGTCCATTATTTGACTTTCCTTCAGAACTTCTTTTTATATTCTTCAATTCGTTGTTTATGATTTTTGATGTGTGTCCACGATTCACCCCCTACATAAATACTGGTGCCGTCTTACTTAATAAAATTTCAACACTTTATCTTTTCGTATTTTTTCAGAGTTTTGCTTTCTTTATAATTTTTAAAATTTTGTCTTTATCACATTAAAAAAATATAATTTCCACGATGGGTTGAATAATAACAAAATTGGGCTCTGGTCAGGTGACTGTTCTAGTCGACTAGAGATCATTCTGCAAGGCAGAGTTTCTGTGATGTTTTGGATTTTTTTATATCTCTCTTCCTGACGTTACTCAACTACCCTAACAGCATCCAGACCCGCTATGTAACTACAATGCAAGAAGGCGAGGTTCAAATACTGGATTACGAAGCGACCGAGAGTCAGTTACACAAGGCGATTTTACAAGTGTCGATCGAAGTGACTGTTGCGGTTTATTAGGAAGTGATTATTGCGTTAATTATTGCAAAACTGTAATAGGTGAGAATTGTTGTTGTGTATTGGTGATTTGTATTGTATATGAGTACCCTTTGGTTGCTATCCAACTGTTCTTTATTTCTATGGGATTTGTGTAAGTTAGTGACTCCACTGGTGTGCGTTATTCTGTTTCCACTGTACAACACGATTGCATAATATATATGACCTTCGTAACAATTAGAGTATTTACACTTACGGTGACGTATTGGTGAATATACCATTGTTATGGTTACAATTAACAACTTCTTTGCCTTCTTTTGAGTTGTTGTTGTGAATGACTTAGTGAATTGTTGATGTAATTCTGTGTATTAAGTTTGTGCAAATTATTATTATTTTAGGTTTGAATATCTTTGACTTTATATATCTTGACGACTTGCTTAGAATACTTAATTACAGGATTCTTTCTGGCATTAAGTTAAATGACTTTACTGCAATAAATATGCTAGTTTTTTTCAAATGATATGGTTGTTATCAGGGCTAATGAGAAATCATTACAAAAAAGCTTATATGGCCCCCAACAAGAATATAATTTAAAAAATGTTGACTGCAAAATCAAAGGTTACGCTTATTAGTGGAAAATACCCTATTCCGTTTAAAACTAAGTTAAATGAGCAGCTCATAGAACAGGTCTTTACATTCAGTTAATGTGGTAAAGTCTTTAGTACTGTGAGTCTGACGTTTAACAACTCGCGTTCAGGTAGACCCGAATTGCTGGAATTCCACTGATGACGGCAGCCAGTGGTGCTGTCGAAACGTTTAGTTTGCCTGTAAACCCTGGACCACGGCCAAACAGCCCGGTACATACTTTTAATAGAACTGACACCGACCGTGAAAGCTTTAGAATGATAAAACACTGCTGTTAATGGCTAGCAGATGGTGCAAGAGCCGAGCAAACAATTGATGTTTCTGTTGCGTACAATTGTAATTGCTTATCTTTGTAATTTTAAATACAAATCGTTTGCCAAGTATGTTCAACATTAAATGGCTTCAGATAATATAATACAGTGTATAATAACAGGTCAATTATTGAATTTTTCGGTGTTGACTAAATAATTCCCTGTCTGAATGTAACGATTCATGGGTCTTCCGTATTGATAATAATAATTTAATGATTGAATTTTTTACAATTCTGGCAGCAGGATGAGTGTCGTAGCAATCCGAAAGGGAGAAGGAAGCAAAATGAACAAAGCGATAGAAAATAATTAACTACGTTAACTCAAGTTAACTGTTTTCATGGAACTTATAGTGTCAACGAGTACCTCACTGATAATATTTTTCGTAGAGTGAATTCCAGGAATGAAATATCATTTGCTATCGATTTTGTGTCAGTCATATGTGTTGCTGACAGTTTTGAAGTGTTGATAAGTGGCTACAAAGAGGCTTACTTTATACTCTGTCGCACACCGAAGTGTAGCCCTACGTGTTTGGACATGCAAAACCCCTGTAAATCCCAAAACATGGTACACTTTTGTTACAAGGTAACGCGCACTCACATTCCAACCTAATATAGAAAGCGGCTTAGTGAAGACTGTACTACTCCTGCTGCTGCTGCCACTGCTACTACTACTGCTACTACTACTACTACTACTACTACTACTACTACTACTACTACTACTACTACTACTACTACTACTGCCACTGCTACTACTACTAC
The DNA here is from genome assembly GCA_034769895.1 of Magicicada septendecula. Taxonomy (NCBI): domain Eukaryota; kingdom Metazoa; phylum Arthropoda; class Insecta; order Hemiptera; family Cicadidae; genus Magicicada; species Magicicada septendecula. The sequence continues at coordinate 356,552,183 of CM068375.1, forward strand.
TACTACTACTACTACTACTACTACTACTACTACTACTACTACTACTACTACTACTGAAACGCCCCCCGTAGTCCAGGAATTTTTCTTAACACCCTTTTCTAACCTCCAAAAAAAAATTTTTTTTTTTCTTTCTGGGAAGGCGTCACTTAATATTTAAGACTAGGCACGTGGCCTAGATGGAAATAAAATGTGCTGAGCCCATAGTGACAGGTCTTGCAAGAAAACACTTGATCAACAATAATAAGATTTTATTTATGAAGCTTGAATTTTGAACAATTGCTTTTAAAATCATCTTCGGTTTGAGTTCCCTTAATTCTTAACATCAATTCAAAAATTCAAATATCTCTTTAAAACCTCATGGTGGTTTAATTACAACAAGAATATTTCAAAGTATCTCCAACAATTAAATAATGACATGCCAACATACTGAATTTATTATATTTATTATAAACTTGTATTTCTGTATTTTACTTTCAAAAGAATTTTTTTTTTGCATTAGTAATGCATGAACCATTCATTAACATACGATAATTATAAGTATCTGGAGCTGACAATCCGTGATCATTAGATAATACGATAATAAATAAATTCAAAGAAAACTAATCACTTAAGTGTGTTGCAGTACTTTCATCTACCTATTCCCCAGCACTAGGATTAATCGCCTTAAAATCGAAACCAGTGATCACAGTAAACCGAGGTTGAAGTTTGTTAATTAAATATTAAAATATGTCGCTTCATTTTTTTTAAATTAAGTATAAGAATATTATAGTACTATTATAAATTGAACAGTCAAGCAGAACCGGATAATAAATAACTAAATCAACAGGAGTTTTAAATTTAGAATATAGGAAACAAAATTGGAACGTGCAGGATCACAAGTCATATGACAGGCAGATACAAGTACTCTCCGGGTATTACATTTTCTTAAGGTCTGGATTTTGTCAATAAATGAATTATAAATTTGGTTTTCTCTTTTGCAGTAATAGAAATAAATATTTATATTATACAATGGTAACCCTTGACTTTATGCAAATTCAATACACAACTACTTGTAAGTTATTCATATCACAGTCATCACTGTCCACACTTTAGCATGTCTTCACAAAACATGTTCAGTAATGTTAAGTCTGAAGCATGAGTCTACTTTCTAGAAATAGGTTTCTGCGTGTGTGTTACCCGATAACCCGCGGAGTATTTCGTGTGTGAAGTTTACAAAATAAAAGAAAAGTTCCCACCTGATCTTTCGGATTGCACTAAGAATGTTGCTGCATTTTCGGTGGGGTGTGAAGAGCGATGTCGGATGGCGTGACGGCGTTGGGGCTTCTTACGCAGGCTCTGCGGATGGGCGAAGATGTAGAGTGCCCATCTCGTCGACCTCTTTCCTCCCGACTAAAGCTGGGAAACGTGTGAAAAGTTTTACTTGTACATTCGATTTAGAGATATGCACATACCACCCCAACATTTTTTCGTCAATGCACTCAGATCACACACACCAATATAATTTCAATACCGCAAATGCCGATCATTAACTCCGGTCAAAATCACCCTTCAGACTTTTAATTTGAATTTTAAATTTCACCTTGTCACACAGAAATCATTACACTTTAAGCTTAAACAATTTTTCATGGGTTACCTGGTATGTTTAACTTCACATTACGATTGACTGACGAGCACGTGGTCTTTGCTACTACATTTATAATTATTTCAATTAATAACCAGACTTCATGGAACCACAATTATAAATTCATACTTCCTTTAATTCTTTTATTTTAAGCTTACTCTGTCTCTAACATTATTTCTTTAACTTTACTGCAAAATAATTTTACCACGTGCTTGTATTTTTACCGGCACGAACATGGACAGCCTGAGCCACACGCACACACTGTCGTTACATTTCACACACACAAACACCAATTAGATTAATATTTAAAATAAACCCTCAATACTGGCTCACCTGAAGCTCTTCATCGAATTATCTAGTCATAGTGGTATCACACGTTACACCGTCACAATCCAAGCCACACCAAGTTGAAAGAGAAAAGAGGCCGATGAAGACGCTGCGCGAACTTATAAAAACTAAAATATTGCTGTCTAAATCTCGTTGTCAAGCAGACGCCACTGCCAGCCAAATGACGTCACCAATCAAGGTCGCACCGGACGACTGATTCTAGATATCGTAAGCGGGCATCGTAACATGCAGCGGTAATGCACCAAACGCACGGAAAATACAATTAAACTGGCCGTGGTGTTTACCTTTCAATATAACTACGGCACACTACTACTACTACTACTACTACTACTACTTTTCCTTTTAGCTTATAATTCCATAGCTGTTTGGGGATGCCGCAGTTATTCATTTGATTAAAATATTCCAACCATTTTAGCCGATATTATGTTATGCTATCAATTATACTCACAATATTCAGTTTATGCCGTAGATCGAGAAATCTTTTGCGATATAGAAGAGCATATCCTACCACGTGCCTGAGAGATCTCATTTCGGCTGTGCTTGAATCTACGGGCTTGGGATTTGGGTAACGTGCAGTTCTTAGATCCAGGGGGTTGTTGGGAAGAACATGCAAAATTCACATTGCAGAACTTCAGGCGTGCTTTGTTTAGCGTTTACTTTGGTCTCGCACACATGGTTTTACTTGTGTAGCCTCTTTACCACTACATTGTAATGTAAGACAAATTACAGTCACATACTCAGAATTACTGGCCTTTTCTAGAACAATATCATATAGAACAACTTTTGCTTGTCTGAATATCAGCTCTATAAAAACCTGTCACCTAGATTTCAATATTGAGTTCTGAACCCGATGTCCTTGCACAAGCGAATCAAAGATTGTACAACTATCTGCAAGCAACATTCCGTGTTCGACAGGAGTGGCCGATCATTAGCAGATAACGACATGTTACTTGCAAAGTTACCAAAAGTTACAACACATTTGTAACGTTCGCCTGACAGTTGTGCATGGCATCGTCTATATATTGTTACTACGGTCTAACTGATCTTCGTATGGTACAGAGGAAAACAAAATACAAGACACCAATTATGTCACTAATTACCAGCTTTAAATATCACAATTAAATAGTTTGTAACCTACAAGATAGTCTCTTACAACAAATCGAATAAAAATTGTTCACACGGGATAAAAACATGTCAACTAATATAACACACAATTGTATTACAATTTTCCCGCACAATTATAAAACACATAACCCTTCGCCACAATACTTCGAATCGCACCGTGTAAACTGCCCGACAGTAACTTAACTAAGCGTCGCTGAAGACTTGTATGAATATCCCGCTGAATCACCAGAATATTCCATACTACGAAGAACGCTACTAGAAAACACCAGAACGTAATTGATGGTGACCTTGACACATTGCGCAAGGCCGGCGAATGTGGAACAGTCTGGCTAACGCATGTTGAGATCACGTACGCACACATTGCAGCCGGATTTTACTGAAATAGCCGAGAAATACGTACAATATTTTGTAATGATGTAACACTTTTCCGCGTTACGTAGCATATAAATTACAAGGAACGGTGTCAATGGGCACCCTTGTAGTACTCCAAACTTCATCTGGCACACAGAAGGTGTTGTGCTTTATCTTCCTGTTTCATGTAAGATTTTGTTTACTACATAAAGACTGTGTAGCTCCAATGAGGTGTTGCTTGATACGTTTCTTTGTCTACATTACCCACTGTCCGCTCCTAATCACATCTGCTTCTACGACTGCTTGTACATTTACATATAAATCGTTATTTTTAATTTTTGAATTATATGTACTATTAAAATAATAATTCAAAAGTAAATTGTGTTACCTATACGTAGTAGTGATCTTAACAATTAAAATATAGGATCAGCAACATCGTATTCTTTTTCTCTACAAGCATTAGAAGAGAACCTGTTCCGGCGCCCATGTCATTCTCGGACGACCCACGTCTCTTTTAACAATGGCTTTAAAGTTTAGTTCTGCTTTCGGCAATCGATCCTCTGTCATTCTTTACAAACGTTTTACCGTTGTCTTCTCTATGTTGAATTAATTTCACTTATGTCCTTTACTTTGAGTTTTGCTCTGATATCATCATTCTTTATTATACATTGCATGTATAATGTAAAGTACTTCAAAGAAACTGCGTTTCAGCACTCTGAATCTTGCCACAATCCTTTATTTTCATGACACATATCTACGTAGGTAGGTACTGCAATTGTGTAAGGAAATTGTTACGAATATCTTCTAATTTTAATGTAAACGCTGAACACCGGCGTAGACATTTCTACTTTAATATGATTAAATGAATTAAAATAGGTATTGCCTCACAAGTTTTAATAAAACAACGCTAAACGTATACGTCATTTGTTTTTATGAATACACCGAGAGGAATTAAAATTTCTATTTTGTTAGAACAGCTCCCACGAGTAACGTCAACCGCGGCAAAACTACTTTATTTATTATTCCACCTTGTGGCTTTTATGTCTGCGGTTTCATGTGCAAATGACAGCCTAATTATACTATTATCCGTCGCCGGCGATATTGTATTCTAAAACATTCCACAGAAGGAAGCATAAAACTTTATATACTGCTTGATTTTTTAAAAGATTTAAAGATTATGGGAAGGGTTTTTTCTTATTTATAGGCAGGATGATCAATTTTTTTTTTACAGGTTAGAAAATAATATAAATTACATCCTATATGGTCGGCTAAGTTCTTTGACATTACAAAGTAAGTTACTTTACTCTAGTGAGAACAAATAATAAACTATATAAGGAAGGTTATCACGGCCGGAGAAAATAGTTTACCAACTGAAAACTACAGGGTTGTTGGGCCACGTTCGATTGATTACATGACTCACACATTTTTCTGATGTTTTAACAAACTAACGGGGGCCGACTTCAGTTGAAACGCGTTTAGAAAAGATGAAAAGACAAACGAAACTCAACCAGAAGTATAAGAAATTATTCATATTGTTACAACGATCACTGTGATCGTCGCATGATATAGTAGGAAACAAAAATTACAGTCACCAATAAAGTCGCTAATCATCAGCTATAATTAATTACAAATACCAGTTTGTAATCGACAAGTTAATCAACAAGACTGTACTCGTACAATAATGTAAGTTAAATTGTGCATACGTAATAATAATGTCAACTATTAAGAGTTCCACACTAACACAATAACACTTCACACAGTACTTCGACCAACACTCGATCCAAGCTAAAGGAATTGCTCACTGTCAACTGATCAACAAAGCCATCCACTGTCCTTTACATACTTAGCGCAAGTGTTAATCTTTCCAACCTGAACTGCACGTCACTTAATGCGTAATTCAAGTGTTCTTTAGAGGACTCTGAAACGTACTTGAGCAAGGCCTTCACTGAAGTTATACCTGCTTGACTGAGGGGGTCGGGTAGAGGAAGTTTAAGGTTGTTCAATAGCGTTCTCGATACATAAATAAGCTTTTTACCCACACACCGGAAGCCACCGGTGGTAGCCACCGGAGGTGGTAGCTGAAACGTAAAAAAATATGAATAAACTTGTAAGCATTGATCACGGCCCACAAAGCTGGTAGTTTATAAAAACGAAATATATATGAATTTTCTAGAAGTTAGTGAATTACCACAGAACAATTTTAAAAATATTTGTTTTTACTTTTTGGCACGTTATAAATCAGGTAACAACAACTAACACGCTTATATATGGACTTAATTTTTTGTGTGGATTATGCACAGGTATGATATATAATACAAAATAATGATTAGTATACTCACAATATAACTATTTTCACATTTATATAAGAATATTATACCTTTTCCAATATATTAACTTTCGTTTAGTATGTATTGGTTGTTTCTGTATTGCCTCTATATAGGGTTTGATTTTGACAATTATTGTTGGACAAAATTCCACAGAATTATTTTACCACTGTGTGTAATTGATCAAACCAGAAAAAACTTTTTTACTAAAATATTGTTACTACGGTCTCACGGATCGTCGTACTCTCGACAAAGACGAAGACGAAGAAGAAGAAGAAGAAGAAGAAGAAGAAGAAGAAGAAGAAGAAGAAGAAGAAGAACAACAACAACAACAACAACAACAACAACAACAACAACAAGCATATTGTCATTGCATAGATTGTCGCTTTTAACAGTGGGACAAATATTTGTTTACCAGAAAGTTGTACGCCCAAATTTAGTACCAGTTTCAGTGAGGCAAGACTACTACGAGGTCTATTGTACATTTTTTCGAGTGTATTATTGTATATTAGCCTTTATTGTTACAAACAATCAATGGCACATAATGAACACTATTACAAGGAGTAATGCTAGTCATCAGTATAGATATCTGTACATATTAAATAACAAAATCTCATTGTAATAAACCAATGTCAAACGTACGCTCCCGATAGAAACTCACAACAAGGACTAAACACTTGACGCTTCAACTTTGTAATGTCAGACTGACCTACTGGCTACTTCAACAAAACCGCTTTTAACTTACCGTGTGTGTTGTAATTTTGTGGCAAAGTTTTCTTGGATACCGGCAGGATATTAGACCACCGTCTTGATGGCGGAGAAGCGTGTGGAACGTGCAAGAGTGTTGCGTCATCCTACTCTCACATAATGCGTGCAAAGCAGTAGCAACGCATGTTACTTCTCTCCTCAGCGTAAGTTTATAAAAAGATAACACGAAAACGGATAGACATGAACCTGTTAAGTAAAGTCACGCAAAGTCACAGAATTATAAAAATTACAAAGATTTGCGTATATAGAAAAGTATTAAGTATGGGAATATTCAAGTAAGGTATGGAAAATATTTTTGAGTATAGTCTCCTAGGTATTGGGCCGTTATCTACTAATGTCGTTAATCACAGATGTTTCGGCCTCACCTCTCAAGCCCATCTTCATTAAAATGTTCCACCAATTGACACGATGTTTGTCAGTTAACTACAGTAATGTAGCAAATATTGTTCGTTGTACCAAAAAGGATCGTTTATATACCCATACAGAGTTGGGACGTTGCAAGCTATAATCCAACATCGGCCAATAAGAGTCCAGAAAACTGGGATTGTTCGAGGAGCACAGGATGCCACATTCTACTTAAATCAAGGCTTCCGATACGCCAATTCATTTCAACGGAAGCATGATTGTGTATTTACACGGACTCCAGTCGAAGAAAGTAAGCACTCACCGAGGATAAGATACTGGTTTCGTCGACTAGAACGCGATGATCGGCGTTAGCGAGTGCATGTTCGACCACCGTATACTACACCAGCTGCCACAGACGACAACAACGGTTGTGTTGACCAACGCGGGTGAGGACGCTGCGCCTTGTGTGCTAATGCAAATTTTGCCGCATGTGTAATATTATAGAAAATGTATTACTCAAACCCAATACGTTTGATTAGCTTTTATGGCACGTGTCTTTATGTTTGTTACACTTGCAGACTATTCGGTTGTGGCTGTTTGTAGTAAACGTTTGTTGCTTTGGGACATACACAACTGCTAACTACCTCTTACCGTAGCTGTCTCCCTAGTCAACAAAACGTAAAACTGCAAGCGTTTGGAGATTATGCCCGACCAAGTAAAACTGTACCTCCTTTTGCTCTTCTAAGACTCTGATCTGAAACGGTTTGGCTCATTACTTTGGGCTAGGCTTACTGTTGTTTATCAGTAAGCCTCACGTATGTCTTATTATTCTTCATCTATATAATGTGGATTTGCCCGAAAAATCGCGTCTGCGAAAAACGCGACACTGAGTTTGAGGTGTCCGTCCTTCGAAGCATTATTTCGACGATGTTGTCCGGGCAGATAACATATTTGATATACTCTTACTACGATCTCGTGTGTTGCTTACATCTGTCGTAGACAAAGAAGGTTTTTGGAAATAATCAGACGCTCCAAGGAAATAGAGCCGGTGTTGTGACTCGATTTTTCCATAATTTTACAGATAAGACCTAAAATACCGTGTCCAGTCAGAAAATTAGGTAAGGTAGTAGTTGATCATTCCATGCTGCCACTCCACCCATGGTTATGCTTGATGAGCCTCCTCGCCCAGCGGCCTCGCATTTCTTGCTCCCAAACACTATGCCACCTCTCCATCATCTGGCTTCGTGCCACTCGGAGTGCAACTTCACCACGTAACTCCTTCTTCCTCGAGTAGTAGTAGTAGCAGCAGCAGCAACAGCTGTAGTAGTAGTGGTGGTAGTAGTAGTAGTAGTAGTAGTAGTAGTAGTGGTGGTGGTAGTAGTAGTAGTAGTAGTAGTAGTAGTAGTAGTAGTAGTAGTAGTAGTAGTAGTAGTAGTATGCAAAGACGATTCTGTACTCAAATTGCCTATCGGCGCCGTAAATGCACACAATATGACCTATATCATTCTCATTAATGTTCACTACATACGTTTTTAATTTCGTATTCCTACAAAACCAGGAATAGCTTTACTAGTAGAAGTAGTAGTGGTAGTAGTAGTAGTAGTAGTAGTAGCAGTAGTAGCAGTAGTAGTAGTTGTTGTTGTTGATGACGTTGTTGTCGTGTTGTTATTGTTGTTGTTTGTGATGCTGTTGCCGTTGTTGTTATTATAGATTCCACACAATTCAGCTTTCGGTATTGGGTTGAAATGTCGTTGCGCGAAAACGAATAATAATGTATAATTGAACCAATAATTGGTGCAATAACAATTAACCAATTTATGTGATATAAAGGGATTCACGTATATGTCCCCGTTCTCCTAGAAGTACAATGGAGTGTAATGTGATCCTCTCAAACACAGCTACTAATTGACCTTTAAAAATCGTCAAAACCTCGTATTACTGAGACGGAATCGATAGCAGTTGACTTTCCATTCCTGGAATACGCTGTACGAAATATTGTTATCAGTGACATACTGACAGACACTGAAAATTCCAGGAACAATGTGATGTTCGGTTAAAATATAAATTTCCTTTCATTTTTAATTCGTTTTGTTTCTCTCTCTGTCTGTCTCTCTCTCTCTCTCTCTCTCTCTCTCTCTCTCTCTCTCTCTCTCTCTCTCTCTCTCTCTCTCTCTCTCTCTCTGTCATTCCGACTGCTGTCTCATTGAGCTAGTTGACTGTAGAACAGAAAATTTACAAATAATAATAACAATATTGCCATCAATGCTAATGTCCCATGGATGATATGATTAATACATTGGAATACAAAAGTGAATACACAAAAAATAGATACTTATCCTATTGTATCTTCTGTATGCCAACAATGGGGACTCGTCTAATTTGCAAACACGCTTTCTAAACAACCAATATTAAAAATCATAATTTTTATCATTATATCCACTTCACACATCATATCCTGTTCCGGAACCTATCTCGTCCTCTGACACCCCACACTTCAATATGCTGTGGGTTTACACCATGAAGGTTTGGGAAGGCTACCGTGCTGCATTTCTTCGAAATGCTTACATTAGTTCCTCTTGTATTTCGTAGTTACTCTTGTAATTGAAAAGTTTATAATTCTTGTCTTATCTGTTCATTACTTATACTGTCTCGGAACGTGCAGCCTTTGACCAACCTGAGAAATTTTATTTCTACTGGTAAAACTACCTCTGTCTCTCTCTCTCTCTCTCTCTCTGTCTGTCTGTCTGTTTCTCTCTCCCTCTCTGTGAAAGTACCCATGTCTCACACCCACAGAGCGCCACTGTTACAGCCATAGTCTTATAAAACCTAACCCTAGTGTCTTTATTAGTTCTGTACTTTATATTTCTATAGATTGTCTTACATATATTTTTATGTTTAAATTTATTAAGTTTATTGAAATATATTGAAAACCACAACATTTAATTCTTACTATAGTACGCAACAGAAATAACATTTGGTTACAACATATTGTCATTATCAGTTAACGACATTATCAGGAAGCATTATCAGGAATCTCCTATCGATTGAAACTGTAAGTTCTCAGAACCATTTCAGTGATTCGCTGCTAATAGTAGATGTACGGTCTTTGTACCCTAATCCGTTGGCAACTCATCTGTTTCCTATCGTTGACGGGAAATTGCTCATATCTGTGACTACTTTGTCAGACACTGACAGAAACTGAATAGCCTGCTGAACAAAGTAGACTTTACCTCAGCATTCACCGTATTTGCAATATTCTTTAGCTTGTCTCATTGACAATAATATGCTACAATTTTTACAGTATTAAACAATATTTTTTTTATTAGTGTTTCATTAACTTATGTTGTACGATTACCACAATAAAATTTTTGTGTATTCATTTAATAGAATTAGTTCACTTTACAATAATATTTACTCATAGTAATATAAGAAAAAATTACAGGACAGATTTATGTTACAGATTTAACATGACTGAGAAGTTTAACATTACATTTTTTATCCACAGTATATAAGGTAAATTTATGCACACAATGTCTAATTAATTGAAATTATTTTGGAAATAAGAATGTTATAGTATGTACTAATAATCCTTTATAGATAAATAATCACTTACACATATAATCTAGTGTAAGTTAGATTACCTTACAGTAGGTTTATATAAATATAACATTATGAGAGTTAATTACTAAATATTGTACTATAAAAATAAAAGAATAGGTTAAACAGAAGCACGGCACATTGACCGACTAGGCTGAAACACAAACTGAAATAAAGGTAAACAGATGCTTAATGTTGACAAGCATTTATCGATAAGTCGACGTCAGAGTACATAGAAAAATATATTTACTTTGTTGAAGTATAAGCAAGAGAAAACTGCTTTTAAGTTGACAATTGTTCAAATTTGTTTTGAAAAAAAAAATAGCAAACAGCAGCAGCAATCAACCAGCTAACCAGCTCATAGGCACACTACGAGATTCCAAACTAGCATGGCTGACAATGAGTATACGACCTGATGTTTGATGTCTGTTCCCTGGTAGAAGAAAACCACTGTTTACATTAGTGTAGTATAAGCGTAAACCATATGTAATAAATTATATACACGTGTTCTAATTCATTTAACAGAATTGTTTCAGTTTCATTGAAAAATATTTATTACACAATAAGGAAAAATTAAATGATACATATGTTTAACATTACAGTGATATTCTAAAACTTAAATCGGTAAGGCACGTTCAATTCTACAATCTCTAAATAACAAAAATAAATTATTCTGCATATACAAATTCAAATGTTAAGCTAATATAAATTCCTAAAATAAACACATCGCAACATCTTAATGGACACAAGTAAAAGAGAAGTAACATCTTATATCATTGTCATCTTCTTCTTATGTTCCTTTTCCACAGTCCACCTTATCTTAGGTCTACCAAGTTTTCTTCTGCCATCTTCGGTATTCTACTTTCTTCCATTCTATATATGTGTTTAATCCATTTTCTTTTCCATTCAGCCACAACACACCCTTTCAAGGTGGTCCTATAACCGATCACGACGGATCTAGACCAGAGAAGGACGATAAAGAATGTAACCTGCATACGGTTAGTTGCCCTATACGGTGGTTTCAATCAACAACTCACAATTCCAACAGTAGCCTCGGAAACCAGAACATCTTATATCAAACACAAACTCGAATAAAAACAAATTTATAATAGTGTCTAATTTTCCTCATAAGTCACCGTCAGCGTAGATATTACTATATATTTTCTTAAAGAGAACAAACCAGAAAAGTTTTTATTTTAAACATTCTTTTTGACATGCACTTGTCTCTGAAGTTCTAGATGACAAAATTTAACCTTTTCCGTATTTACGGCATTTAAAACTGTTTTCGTTCCTACATTCTCTTCTGTAGGCTGTGGTTTTGCTTTTATCTAACATAATATTTCCGTTTCCATCTCCAAACGGATAAACCTTGACTTCTGTTCTTGCCTTTGCGGTATTCCTTCTTTCCAAACTATTTCAGTTTATTTAACTCTACATTTGCTTCCACTGGATTCAGTTAGTCGTATTCGTCTACAGTAGTCATGGATCTGTCGGATCAATGTTTTTCTTCCTCCCACAAATTACTGCAGTATTGTGTGAGTATGGGTTTCCAGTCCGTGGAGAAGCACAGTTACATAACCGTAGGGCGCACATCGCTGGTAAGCATTAGGGAGAAATTTAGGTTTAATTTATCGCTACATTTTTGGGGATACATGAAAAGATTAATTATGTTATGTCACAACTGGCTGACGGAGTCTTGTATAAATTCTATTCAAAAATAAAATTACGCTGCGCAGTGTCAAGGACAGAGAGAAGCTCGTCTGTGTGGTCTTCCTACACCACTAGAATATTTGTACTGTCCTAATAAGGGTATGCGCACTCATTTTTGATATGACGATAATGCGATTATTGACATCGATATACGAGTATAGTGAGTGCTGCATATAATTTTAGTGGGAATAATTGAAATTGTGAAAATTTATTTGTGTATTTTATAAAAAAGGTTTTTTGACGATTTCAGTTGTTTCATTATCATTGTTTACGAAAAATATTTCTAGCAAAAATATAATTTCCTGTGTACGTGTGACGCCAAAAGTTAGCGTTGTTAGGTAAATATCTAAATTACAATTACACTTAAAAATCAATATGCCTTTAAATGTATACTCGATTTTTGTGAAATCTAGTTAAAAGAAATTACGCAACTCGAAGTAACTATACAACTTGCTTATTACTTCACATGTCTCTATTTTATGGCAGAACTTGTTTTCCACTAATAGGTCTACTAGTTTTTTTTTAGTAATCTTGGTTTTTCTGCAGATCTCTGGAAAAGCAACCAACTCGAAATAAATCGAGATTTTGCACAAAATTCGCTTCCAATATAGTTTTCGAGATTTTACTGAATAATATAAAATAATAGTGACTACCTAACAAATAACAAACCTTGCTTTCTTTTTTTTACGTTGTTCTTTCGTTTTAATTTCGCCCTTTAGAAATAATTGTATTTTTTTGCTTTTTTCTGTCGTTGTTTATTGTTAAAAATACGTACTCTTCTTTGTTTTTAATTTTTCTGCCTTTCAATCATTGTGTGGAAACATAAAATGCCATATTATTCTCAATCATGAATATTATTTCTTTAAAGCTAAAAACCAAAAACTATTATTACCTAATCTTACAAACAAAACCAACACGTATTTTTCTTTTACATTAAGCGACATGTGTATAATAAATACCATTAATACACTTCTTCTTTACATTGTAGTACATCGGTACTCTACATTGAATTGTTGTAAATTCAGAATTTTTTCAGCTAATATTTGTGTTTATATGTATCTGGGCCATATAGAACAATTACTTGACTTTACTTGGATGTAAAATATTACCTGTAGTATTGTGTTTAAATATTTACAGGAAATTTTCAATAAATGCTTGGATAGAGACATCATATCGTACACACTCACACACACACACACGCACACATTTTAATTTACGTGTTTCCTTTAAATGTTTCACTATTCCTGGTGTGAAGAAGTAGGCCGGCCGCACAATGGAGAGAAATTTTGTTTTGGAAGCGTCGTGTCGCAGATTGTCGCAGAAGACTCTACTGGCAGTAGGATCTACAAAAAGCCACACACTGGCTGCAGCATTGTCTATAGGTGTCGCCAAGCCCCTCGCACTAAAGAAAAAGCACCTTCAATGTACGTATGTCTTGCGCTCGCTACAAAACAGCTTGCGGCAGTTTGTACTGCGCGTATGCTGGATTATAACCACACAAAGCGAGGAGTTTATGTTACTCTTACTTAGTTCTTCCTGGAATGTTAATGCATGGCCCTTTTTTTCTGTTCCTCACATATTGTACTTTATTATTATTAGTATTATTAATAATGTAAGTAGTAGTAGTTTCTATTCAGTATAAAATGGAAACAAGTGTATGTGTAGTTGAACCTGAAATAGATGCTAAATAATGCCTGTCATGATCAGACGAACCACATCCGTTTAAAGCTCAAAAACAGTTGACCAAAAATTTGGTTTGTGTGAGCCAACGTCTGAAGCATGTATCCACCGAAGCGACGCTGTTCAACACGATGCATCAAAACGGTTCTGTTAAGAAACAAATTGTCGCTTTAGTGTGCGGCCTGCTTTACATCATTTTAATTGAACCTTTTATCAATATTGTAAGCTGTAATAAATTTGCCACACAAATGTATTTGGGAGCTTACTGTGTCCCTTGTTCGCTAGTGCTCAACTACTTCGACAAAACAATATCTTGTAATTCTGTTGTAGCCAAAGAAATTGTGTTGAACAAGTGACAAAGGCTTGGTGTGCCATTAAAGCTCTACCTGTGATTAAATTAAAGTAATGTTTCAATACGAAAGTACATAATATTAACATATAGTCCAAAAGTATGTGAATCGCTGTTGAAGTTATTACACATTTTTTGCAAGTACATTATTCACGGTCAAGTTTATATTGCCGAGTGTCTAGAGTATTACACGTCAAGATTTAGAAAAGGAGTACCCATGAAGAGGACGTGTTACATCAGCTCCAGTATCGGATGAATTGTTGGGAACATCTTTGCCGAAAGGATGACTGCAGCATCCCCAAACAACTATGGAACTATAAGCCGTGGAGATGGAGAGGTGAGGGACGTCCGAAGAGCTGGAGTGACCAGCTCTAATCTTTGCCTGATTGATAAAAGAACAAACCATCCTTGGTTTAATACTTAAAGAAGAAGAAGAAGAGGAAGAAGAAGAAGAAGAAGAAGAAGAAGAAGAAGAAGAAGAAGAAGAAGAAGAAGAAGGAGGAGGAGGAGGAGGAGGAGGAGGAGGAGGAGGAGGAGGAGGAGGAGAAGGAGGAGGAGGAGGAGGAGGAGGAGGAGGAGGAGGAGGAGGAGGAGGAGGAGGAGGAGGAGGAGGAGGAGGAGGAGGAGGAGGAGGAGGAGAAGATGATGATGATGATAAAATCCGCTATTGATTAATGTATATTGAAGCCACTTGAACAAACCGTTTAAACTAAGAAGAGTACATCACGATGTTATACTGATACGAATTAACAAATATGCTTGATCAGGTTATTTATTATTTAACAATATACCACGTAATTCATGAACGTACATGTGTGTGTATATATATATATATATATATATATAAACAGAAAACAAAAGACAGACTATTACCAGGAGAAATACAAATCATCTCAAAAGACGGCACAATTTCCAAAACACGTAACATTGAAAAAAAAACACACATGCACCACAATAAGACCAACTTAAAACTACCATAAGCCAACAGGAATCCATAGTTACAACTAACCAGAGCAGAGCACAAATATTTAACAAAATTAAAAACCAAGAACGCTGAGAATGGGAAATATATTTAATTCTTGAAACCTATTCCAGGTAAGGAAACGATATATCTTGATTGCAAAAATAGTAGTAAATAAGTATATTAAATAATGAATGTGTCATCATCATCATCATTTTGAAGGAGTAAACCAAGATTAACTCTCAAACAATCAAATATTACAGAGCTGGTCCAGCGCTTCCTCGGCCGTCCCACAACCTCCATACATTTGGCTTCTAGTTTCTTAGTTGTTTTAGGGAATCCTGTCATGTATACTCATAATAATCAGTTTCTCCCGTATACCTGTGTTTTTTCAGTGATCATGGAGAGTATACCCTGCCATATGCCTGAGAAATCTCATTTCAGCCGCTTGGATACGACTGGCCTGTCTTTACATTAAAGTCCAATTGTCACACCCATGGAGAAATGTGGAAAGAGCCATCACCTTGTACAATTTTAGGTTTATTTCTTTAATTGCTGACTTAAGAATTCGGCTGATGGTCCCGCACATAATGTTGAACTTATGCAACTTATCCACTACGTCGTTGCTTGTATTATAAGACACACTGTAGCCCAGTTATTCAAAATTGCTGAATTGTTCCAGGACAGTACCATCTATAACAATTTTTGCCCGGCCGAGATCAGTTCCACGAAAAGCCATCACCTTTGTCTTAAGTGTTGGTATTTTGTAATCCACAGTCTAAGCAAATTCAATGTAACAAATGTGTACCCAATAATAAATAGTTAATACACACACGCTCTCTATCTCTCTCTCTCGCTGTCTCTATCTCACATACACACACACACATACGTATGTATATATACATGTGTGTGTGTTTGTGTCATTATTTATTCTATTTTATACTGTAAAATTTAGAAAATTTCCTCCAACGGAGATCCAAGTAATTCTGAGTACTTAAAATATCTGCCAAAATTTTAAAATCAATAATTGAAGTAATATAAAAGTTAACGGATCTTAAAAGAGAAAAGATCTTATCTTCAGCACTACAAAACATTCAGAAGATACCTGCTGACGAAAGGAATGATCTTGCAAGTGATCTTGCCCTTACAAGTTTGGCAGAGAAAGTACTAACGAAAAGCGGCATTAATCAAAAATCATAAAACAGAGATGATTGGCATTAAAACAGCAAATATTCATTTACGAGTAGACTGATGGGTGATAACAGTTGCAAGCTACCGTAGAGGAAAGTTATAGGTCATAGAACCAATAAACGCCTAATTGTTAATACCTAACCTCTGACGAAGCGCTTAATAAGAATAGACTAATTGTCAAAAATAACCGTTGTGATTATTGTATATCCTTGACATTTTCAGTCTAACCAGCTAGCACGCAGTTGGGTGTTTCATACTTGTTTCAGTTATATTTGTACCTTTGTACAATAAATACCAATGTCAGTTTTTTCATGAAAATTGCATTAGTAGATCCTTTAAACTGCTGAAGGTATGTATTTTCATGTGTAAAAGCCACCAATGTCAACCTTTAACATCTTACAAGTTAACAGTATCAATAGTTGCCAAAGTCAGGAACAGTTTTTGGATTCAGAACCACCAATGTCACATTTATTTTAGAAACTAAAAGGTATTTTTCACAATTAAACTTAAGTGGGGCATGCCCTTACGTATGTAAATATTTATCAATCCATGAAACATGATCTTGACCATGACGCCATGTAGTGAGTAAAAAAAACTGACCAATTTTAAAACTTAATTTTCAAAGAACACTGTTTTATGATATTGGTGATTGTTATTCTTGCACCAAGCCACAAATATATAGACGCAATTTGCTGTTTTGGTGTAATTGCTTACGCAGTGTATTGAAGCTACAACGTTTGTCACTGTCTAATCGGATTCATATTTTACTGAAAATTATTTGTACGCTACATATTTTACATTTTATTTTATGCGTGGTGCGGTCAAGAAAATGTTGCCCTTATATACCGTTATACACATTGTTAGGATGGCCACATAGACCGTTATATGAAGACGGTGTAATAAATTTTGTAAACGCAATATAGATTGATACAATTTATACATTAAACTTAATTATAAACATTGTTAGCGTAATGAAACTCGAGGTATAATATTATTACGATAATTACGTAATACTCTCGACTTTAAATAAACGTCATTCTGCCCACGTCTCGGCTAGGCGAGCAGTGCGGCGTCTATATCAAGTCCGTCCACTCACGTAGCGCTTTCAGATTGAGTATTTTTAGCTACGAAAATTGTGGTGGTACGCCGCCAAACAAATGGAAAATTACTCTGGAATATCTGTGGGATTTATATAAGCAAGAGCGGCCCGGCCGTCTTAGAAGTCAGTTATACCTCGCTATGTTGTAGAGTGCGGATGAAGCGATTGTTCCGGATTATTGGAAAGAGATTTTTGTGCTATAAGTAGTAAGAACTCTATTAGCTGACATTATAATTGCGTGTGGAAAAATTTAACTTGAATTAATTCGTGAAAGTACCTTGTTGATGTCACATTACAGAATTAAGAACTTGTACCAATTAAAGATGTTAATTAGTGACTTAGTGTTCGTATTTGGATTCTAGTGTATAATACGACGATCCGTGAGACCTATTACACTATTCGCTAGGTTCGTGTAATAAACGTAAGGTATGGAGCATTACGAAGGTAGCAAAAGCCGGATGCTCATTTTATATACCAGTTAACAATAAGTAAAAGTTAACAGCAGTGAGAAATAAAAGGATAAGCGGACTGTCAGATTTTAAAACATTACATAAGTCTTTTTAAATGTGTTTACTACAACAACCAACACAAATTTTTCTACCTAGCATGTTATCTATCTAATACGTTACTGTTTAATAGATAGCCATCTGTCAGTAGCTTCTAAAATAAAATTAACCACACGAATATTGGACAATACTACAGAACTGGCAATAAGTCTCATAGTTTCGCTATCCGAAAATGTCTCACCAAAGCACTGCTATTAAACATCTGAATTACTTGAATATTTCGCATTGATGCAGTAGCTTGTTGTGTTCCACAGCAAATCTCCTGACTTCATCAACAAATATTTCTATGTCACGGCTTCTATAATCGTCATTCTACCGTGAAGCTTTAACAATAATAATAAATTGATGCTTATAAGTTTAAATATTTCACTACTACTACTTTCTTATTCGCAAAAAGCAATAGGTTTACGTGTTGTTTCCTTGTAGTAATATATCCCACTGCAATTTCGTTACCATAGCTCACTTATGTTGTGTGTTAAAAATCTCCAGCGAAATGGGACAGTCGTCCATGTATCTAACTTACAAGACGAGTTTTAGCTTTGACGTACAGATTGCCTTGTTTTTGAAGTTGTTCAAAAACTTGTTTGCGTTGGACGGTGATAACGGTGAGCCCAATGGAGCCCATCTAGTTCCTTGTAGAAGTGGTTGATATATTATGTAAAACAAGTAGAGGACAGAAGGTGTTTTGATAGTTCCACAATGTGCTGAGGCAATTATTAAGTATCTTGAATTATCTGGAGTGTTAGTGTAATCTGTGTTCTGTATTTTGGTGAAAAGCGAGACCACGACAAATCTGACCACGACAATCTGACATATATGAAGAAGAAATGGTGAAGTCCGAGCCGTTCTTTTAGTGGACATGACTTTGTCCACCCAAAAAATTTTTCAGTTAATCTTTAACAAAATAATACTGTTACAACGTCCTCATGGATCTTCATAGTGTACAGTGGAAACAAAACGCAGCCACGAATAAAGCCGTTATTAACCATCTTTAATTAGTCATAAATACCAACTTGAAATGAACAAGGTACTCTCAGACAATAAATCTAGTTAAATTTGTCTACACGCAATACTAATGTCAATAATTATAGTTCGGACTATTCTATCACAATAATCACATTCTACTAATCAGCATCAACCAATTGATGGGCATTGTATAATTTCGCCAGGTTTAACTGACTTCTAAGCCGGCCACTGTTACTTACACAGGTCCCGTAGATGTTCCAGAATAATTTACCATTCTTTTGGTGGCGTGCCAGTATAATTTGCATAGTTACAAGTACTCAAACAGCCTAGAGAGTACCTGTCTGCACGGCCTTGACATAGACACTGCACCTGCTTGGCTAGCCGTGAAACATGTCGAACTTACACGTAATGGCACCTGCCAATTTGCATAGTTACAAGTTACTCAAACAGCTTAGAGAGTACCTGACAGCGCGGCCTTGACATAGATACTGCACCTGCTTGGCTAGCCGTGAAACATGTCGAACTTTCACGCAAAGGCACCTGCCAATTTGCATAGTTACAAGTTACTCAAACAGCCTAGAGAGTACCTGTCTGCACGGCCTTGACATAGACACTGCACCTGCTTGGCTAGCCGTGAAACATATCGAACTTTCACGTAATGGCACCTGCCAATTTGCATAGTTACAAGTTACTCAAACAGCCTAGAGGGTACCTGTCTGCGCGGCCTTGACATGGACACTGCACCTGCTTGGCTAGCCGTGAAACATGTCGAACTTTCACGTAATGGCACCTGTCAAGTTTTCGAGAGCGATACGTAATTTCGTAGCAAAGAACTATATTACCGTCACGGCTTAATCGCGGACTGACACAGTTTTTCTAATTTTATTAATAGAAATGCATATTAAACGTTTTCGATTTTGATTACTAAACTTACGTTTTACACAATAAGTAATAATACAGTAGAAGCTAAATTGTAATTTCTATGGACTGTTATTCCTTACACGCTTACCGTTTTAGTTAACAAGACTAACTAATTGCTAGAGAAGAAGTTGTGGTGGCACGGGGGATTTCATTCATTGGGATCCACGGCTTTGTCCGCTGCCAGGAAGGCACGGGGGTGTTAGACAATTTGCGACGCGCCGCCTCGGCTTTTTTTTTTTTACTTTTGCTCTTTCCTTTATTGATTACCTCGTTCTGGCATTTGTTTCTACCTCAGTCACGTAATTCAGGGCCACCTGCACTGCTTGCTAACGCCTTATCGGTATGATCGGGATTGTGGTCAGTTGAGTACACACGTTGTCCTAAAGTTTACAACTACGTTCTCGAGAACTAAAAACAAACTGTTAAATAAATTGACTGACGATTCAAAGAGAATTATGCTTGACTGATGATAGCCTCAGCACTGTTCCTGTGCAGTATACTAAAACTCAAAATTAACACTTCTAAAGTGCTGCCGATACTATGAACTGCCAAACAGTAGATTTTGTTATACTGTTGTGGAAAACATTAAAATGTTCCCTGTACATTTGTCTATGAAATATTTGTATAATATATTATACATATTATAACATGTATACTAACGGTAGAAGTAAACACTTTTATTTATATTTTGGCAATATTATGTAACGTGTATATTATTTTGATTTTAACATCACATACACTCAAATAATACTTGGCAGTATTAAAATTGTATTTTAATAGTTTTACTATTTATGTATAAAAACACAAAATGAACAACAGACGAAGACAGAAAACAACAAATTCATAACACTAACATACATCAATAACCAAACTGAAAAAATAGCCCACAAATTCAAAAAAGCAGGATACATAATCGCATACAAAACTAAAAACAAAACTGAACACACACACACACACACACACAAAGCACAAAAGGAATTCAATCTACCTGGTGTTTACAAACTGAACTGCTCATATTGCAAAAATTCCACATAATCCAGACAGGACGTAGCTTCAAACAAAGATACATTGAACTCACAAAGGCACTACACTCCATTACAGAATCCACCTTTGCAAACCACCTCATACCACAACAAACCACACATACAAAAACATCGACAATAACATGAAAGTTCTACACGTACACAAAAAAGGCCGAAACTAGACACTCTTGAACGACTGAAAATATAGGAACACACGAAAACACATAAAAACGACATCCTAAACGAACAGACATAATTCAAATGACAAGCATTATTCGAAGATATCACACTCCACACACACAGCATCGATCTTTCAAAAGTCGATACTGTCGCCAAGAACAAGACGGACAGTGCTCCCAACGGCAGCCTCTGAAGAAACTTTTTAAAAGCGAAAACTGGTTCAGGCTCTAAGGTAAAACTTTTACGTTTTTACCCATAGAAAGCTTTGTGTTCCGAGTCGGTAGTGAATTAAATATATTTAGTGAAGTAACGGACACGTCATGGACAACGAAATCCAAGAATAAAAAATTCTTTTGCATTGGTTGTGAGATTTTGGAAGACGTTATTTTAATTGACTAAAGAACAATCATCTGTTGAACACAGGTTGCTATACTTCTTTCTATTTTATACATAACATTAATTGACTGTAGAACAAACGAATACAGTTTATTCTTACAAGTTCTTAAAAGTGGATAATCTGTAAACTTTTACAGTAATAGCAATTTATAATTCTTATCCTCTGCCAGGGTTCTGCTGCCACATTTTCTTTATTGCAAGACTATTTTTGGTACTATAAGTATCATATTGACAGAATATTGATTGCTGAAAACGGGAGTGAATGGTAAAGGAGTTGGAAGAAGAGACGTGTGTTATCCGAGGATGAAATGGGTACCGGAACGAGTTTATATAACCTGATCTTTAAAGTGAAAAAAAAAATAAAAAAAGAAGAAGAAAAGAAGAAGAAGAAGAAGAAGAAGAAGAAGAAGAAGGAGAAGGAGAAGGAGAAGGAGAAGGAGAAGGAGAAGGAGAAGGAGAAGGAGAAGGAGGAGAAGAAGAAGAAGAAGAAGAAGAAGAAGAAGAAGAAGAAGAAGAAGAAGAAGAAGAAGAAGAAGAAGAAGAAGAAGAAGAAGAAGAAGAAGAAGAAGAAGAAGAAGAAATTTATAAATCGAATGAACAATGAGGCAAGCAAAAGCAGCTACAACTCAATCGAATAACCTAGTATGGATTATACCAACTACAAAGAGCGTATAAAACCATAATAGGAGGGCATATGCTTATGTGGGGCAGAAATGTGGAAAGACATGTTTGAAATGGTATCCAAGTCACTTATTGACAAAATCTGTATAATATTTACCTTATTTCTTCCGTCGTATGACTTCGTTTTGCGTTTTGATTTGCTTTACGCGTTTCGAAGACATATGTCTCGCCATCAGAAATAAATAAAATAAAAATTCACTCTTAGCGAGGTCGTTACATATTAAAATACAAATATTCGAAAACGATTACACACATACCCGCTTTACTTGAGTTCGCACTCGAGTCGGACCGATCGGACACTCGAGTGCGATCGGTCCGCACTATAACTTAATTAAAACTTATAATTTTATAAAGTTTTTTTAAGGAAAATGAATGCAAATTTATTTTTACAGAAAAAAGTACAAAACTTTAGTTTGGCCGTTTATTATAATATTCTGACCGGTTAGCTATCTTGACAGAAAAAGGGGACGATGAAGCAGTCTTACCATTTGAGGAAGACCAAGGAACAAGGGCACATGGTCGTAATCTGCAAAGACAGACGATATACTAAGATAATGAGATTAGCTGTAAAAAAAAGAAAGTATAATGCTCACCATTATTGCAGACACAAAAATTCAAAACGCAAAGAAATGGAGAGGAAAATATAATAAGTAGGCAAATTTAGAAGGAAGAAATAAAAAGTAAAAAGTAAAGAAGTGTAAAAAGAAAACGAAAAAACAAAAAGGGAAGCATTCAAAGCGAAAATAACAAAAATCCCTAATTTTCGCCCCCTAAATATTTTTGAGACGAAGAGAGAAAACAAAAATAAAGCCAAGAAGGAAAACAACAATAATAAAAATAAAAAGCTAGAAGAATAATAAAGTGAAAAAGAAACAACGAGAAAGCGTCAAATACAGAAGAACAGGCAAATTTTCATTTTTGTATTTAAAATTAGTAAAAGGCATTTAAAGTACTCTTTAAAAACGGCGCGTAATCAAAACATGATGATAAAATTGGTTTTAATAATTTTAACTAAAGCTAAAAAAGTGCTTAGGAATTATATAGTAGTCTAATTACTTAACAACTAGTTTTTATTCGCTTAAAACTACATTTACAGTCAGCAAGCTAGGTAAGTAGAATATTTTTGTTTGAAAAGGAAACGGGAAAGCTGAAATACTTTCTTTATAGCTCTAACAAATTAAGCGATAGGAACCAGACAGACTCTTCTGAATTTTAATATACATGTTACAATATAAAGCAATCATAATTGAAGGATTCCAGAGGTTGTATATGAGCCCTGATATTATTAAAAACAGAATTTCTTCATACACGAGACTAAGGCTAGTGTATGAAGAAACGTTATTTAGAAATTTTTCCTTCCCAAAGAATTTTCTTCAGAATATTAGGCACATTGTATATGCATGGTTGGTATAGAATTAATTTAGCTATTGCAGTAGCTTCATTTACAGTTTACTAGAGAACTGCTTTGTAATATGTATAATCTTATGTATTAGGGCTTCATAAAATTGTTATGACGCTGTAATATTGCTTTGAATATTAAACATACAGTTTTCTTATTCCCCTTCTTCTTCTTCTTCTTCTTCTTCTTCTTCTTCTTCTTCTTCTTCTTCTTCTTCTTCTTCTTACTTACATTTTTTTATTTTTATTTTCTGTAACGTCGCTGTGCTGTTTGGCCTGCCCATTAAATCAATATCTGATGATATCCTCTTTCGCATTCCTAAGATTCGATTCTCTCCTCCTGTACGGTCTTCCATCATCTCTTCCATGGATTATTATGCCACATCCATTACTTCTTCACGATATATAAAATTCATCAGTAATCAATTTCTTTCTACTGTGATCTATCAGTGTTTGGTGTTCTTAAAAATGTTATTAATTTATTAACTTTTTTTGAAATATGAG
This sequence comes from Magicicada septendecula, assembly GCA_034769895.1. Classification (NCBI taxonomy): domain Eukaryota; kingdom Metazoa; phylum Arthropoda; class Insecta; order Hemiptera; family Cicadidae; genus Magicicada; species Magicicada septendecula. The sequence goes on from CM068375.1 coordinate 356,576,286, forward strand.
TTTGGATGGACCGACATCTCTCTATTGTGCAAGAGTTCTGAAACGACCTTATAAAATTTAATGAATAGATTTTGTACTTTTCGTTTATAATGGTCTACTAATTTACTATATATTACTATATACATATTACATTTCATATCTGTAGCACTACCATTGCGGACACTTATTATATTGTTTGAATAATAATTATTATTTAACACAAATTAAAAAAAGTTACAACTATTATTTGGTTAAGGACCAGGAGACAATATCATAGAACTTTCACCACATGACCGAGACTATATAGATTAGATAGCAATGGAAGAATACCGAAGGTATAATACTTGTTCCGAAAGCATTATAAAAATTAAGCGTCTTTTGTATTGACAACTTAGATAATAAAAATTCAAGCTGTAGTACTGGAGGAACTAAAGCCATTGTTTTGTTGATGTACTATGTATTCCAGAAACGAATACTAAAGAGATAAAAAACCTGTAAGTTAAGAGTATTCAAAAAACTAGAGAACTAGAAAGAAATTTCCTTGGCTATATAAATATCTTACGGATGTCGGAAAATAGAATCACTAAATTAATGTAGGCGTGTTAGCCACAAGGAAGTGAATTGTTATCGGCAGGAACAATATTTTGTGTATATCAGTTCTAATGTGGTTGAAATTGGAAAAGACAAAATTGCCTAAGCCAAACTGCTATATGACAAACATGGTTTTATCATCAACTTAATCGTAAACACCTCAGTGACTTCCCTTACTTCCTCAATGTTGTCAGGGATTTGTGAGGATTGCGGTTTTCCAGTTGGTTTTCGTTTTGTTGCTGCTACTGTGTCCTTAAATCCTCCACCCACAAGAGTGCCGTGTTCCCAGTAGGCACACGGTCATTGTTTGAATTGTGACGAGATCTTGAATGGGAACACAATAAATTATCTCTCTCCTCTGGCACTACAGTCCCTGTAGAACGCTGGCCTGCTCAAATATTCTCCTCCATTTTCCCTGTCCAGAGTCTTAGTCCTCCAACCTCCCACTCGCAACTCCTTCAAATCGCCTTCAGCGTCTTTACACCATCTCCTATGGAAGAATAATTTCATTGTAAAAAAAGTTTTAACATAGAAAGTTCGATGCATTTCGTCCCACATTTTAAAGGCAACTCATATGGCTGAGCGCGTGGCCCAACCGTCGCACGATCCTTTCACGTGATACAATAACAAAACGAAAACGGTGAAATATTTTTGCCGCACACTAGAACTAGACTACAAATTTTAGACACACATGTTCAGAGAATTTATTTATTTGTGTGCTTTAATTTTATTTGTTCTGTACTAGAAACTACTTATTATCCTTGGCAATAAATTACCATGGGAAAATCATATACAGACACCAAAATTCAAACTAAGGAAAGCGTTAAGACAATTTTATTTTCTACAGAATACATGTATTGTTGCTCTGGTAAAATTTCTATATTATGATTTAGTTCCTCAGCGCCTTAGTGTGTATATATTCCTCAACGCATTGTGTTATATTAAAGTAATCCGTTTACCGGTTGTAGTTTCGTGACCTCAACATAAACTTTTGTTGCTTGGACTTTTAATTTCCAAGACACTTTTGCTACAGCGTTCCTTGTATTGGCTAAAATAAAAACCTCTAAGAAGCTTATTCGTCTGTAAAGCCCTGACGGTATTTTATGAGACTCTGAACTTTTATTTTCTCGGGAATATTACGTAACTGAAACCAACAATTATATTATTACACCGAAAGTAGATCAGAATTTTTAAATGTTTATTTTTATCTGTGGAACTAAAAGATTTTGTATTACTGCCTGTTGTTATTAAACAAATAAATATTTTTAAAAAACTCTAAACTTGATTGTCAGGTAAAGTTATGTTTCATACTTGATACATTTAGAAACCTAGTATTCATCTCAAGTTAGAGTTAATAGATTTAATAATAAAAAATTTGACCATAAATGTTAAAATAATAGGTTTGTATCATGTTGCCAATCGTTTGTTGGAAAGGTTTATTTGTATGCTGAATTATAAAATTGGGTTTATGGGTTACAACACCCTTACAAATGTTGCTTATATAGTATGTTAAAACATTTGTTTTTGTTTGTGAATTCTAATATTGCAGTAAGTTTAAGACGAACTGAATATCATGAGTATACTCGACAGGATCGCCCAGTATCGGGTGAATTGGTGGGAACATCTTTGCCGAATGGACGTCTTCTGGATCCCTAACTACTACGGAACTCTAATACGAGGGGGCGGAGAGGTGTGGGGCGTCTGAGGAAGCGCTGGAGTGACCAGCTTTAATCTTTGCCTATTTGAGACCTGAATAAACAAACCTTGGTTTAATCCTTGAAGATGATTATGATGATGGTGATGACGTTTCAGGCCACGATTTTGCTGCTGAATATGGTTTATTTGTTCTCATGGTTTGATGCAGTTTTCCATATCGTGAAATAGGTGGTTACTGAAATTGTAATCAAAATTTGCGCACTTTTAACGATACAAAAGATTTATTATATTGTATATATCTATCTATATATCTTTGTATATAACTAAATTATATATATATATATATATATATATATATATTGTAGCATGACAGATAATCCACTAAATCATAATTCCAATCTGATCATAATTTAATATAAAATACATTTAATAAAAGAAAATTCAAATGAAAATAAATAAACATCCAAGTGAAATACCACCATAAAAGAAAAAAATAAAATTTAATCATCAGAATGCAACAAAAATGTATCAAGAGAAATAAATCCTACAAAACTAAAATAAAATCAGGATAATACCCAGGTAGGATTTTAGCAGGTAAAGAAGTTACCCCGAAATAACCAACCAACCATAAAACCGGATTACCTTGGAGAACCCAAGATGGAAGAATTGTGAAGAGAAGAAAATTTAGAATAGGAAGAACTACAAGATATACCCAAAAAAAACCTATTACAAAGAATAACAAACCCCAAAAAAGATTAAATGTCACCCATGAAAGTATAACAACCCAAAACCTAATATAAAAATGTAAAATAGTTATAAACAAAAGTGTTTAGGGTAGTAAATAGAAGTGCACCCACTAAAGCTATTATGTAATGAAATAAACAAATCTTCATTATCCCTTATAATTAAGATTTTGGTCTTGGAGTATTGTAAAACTCAAGTGTCAATAAGAACCAAAAATATAAGTGAACCAGTGCAAGTTATTTCAATATAATAAATAAAACTTCAAGTAAAGTGTAACTAACTTCAACTATGTACAATTAAACAACTTTCATGTTTGCTATAAATACAGATATAAAATGTTAGGAAGTATTCTTATGAAAACGTTCCTAATTACTAATAAATCAAGGAAGATGCCACTTTTTATCAAAAAACATTCTTTGAAATGTGAATGATAGAGAGAGCAGGTGGGAAATAAATACGGTGACAAGGGGATTAAAATGTAATAATAATATATAAACAGAAAGGACTGTAAACAAATTAAATTTAAGAAAAATAAAAATAAATGGCTGATTATGTTCGTGTTAAAGCCTAAGAACACCATATTTCAAGGTGGTGTATAGAATAAGGATTTATTATTATTATAAATTGTTTATTATGTCTTACAGTGTTAGTGTAGACTAAAATGTATTAGTATGAATACCATACTGTTTTTATAAAATGTTTGTTATGTATTATTATTAATAGTTGAAACCAAAATGTCTGAATTTAAAGACGAATAATTAATTTTGAATATTGTGTTTGTTTTATAAGCATGAATACAATGCTACATGTTCCAATAGTTATTTAAGGAGATTGTATTTAATATTATATTAACTTCAGAAAGTCAGAAGGGGTATAGACATAGTATTATTCAAAAAACAGTATATGTAAAACCAGAAAATCTAGGCCAAATAGGAAATTTCAATAACATTATATTGGAATAATTAAGTTAAAATAAACCAAGTAAAATGATGAGATTTATGTAAGGTGAATCAACCACCAAATACTATAAATAAAACTGTACTTTAAAGGAATAATATAAAAAGATGTATAAAATTATTCAAAAATTTGCAAATGTAATATTTAACAATTTCAGAAGAGGAATCAGAAATTTATTAATTATATTTAAAAGGATAATCAATTGATAAATTTACAAGAAATTGATGGAAGATAAACATTTATACCAATCTGAGATTTAATATCATCATAATTATAACACATAAAATGGCTAAATTTTGGACAAGGACAGGAAACAGAATATTGTGCCTACTTTTCCAAAATGACAGAAATATAGCAATTTTGATAAAAAGCTTTATAAAGATAAATTATTGTATATCAAATTAAGCAGAAGGAGTTAAAAAAACCGATTATGTATTTGCTATTACATGAAATTAATTAATAATGAACATATATTCTATGATATAATGTACTTCATATTGAATGCATCGGAAGTAGATAAAACATGAACAATACTTTCCTAATATTAAATCGGCTAAGAGATTTCAGAAACGAAGGAAGTAAAACAGTTCTTAATTAACATTCAAAGTGTACGGGTGAATTAAGCTCGTGCTAATAACAGTATACCGGAAGGATTAATGGCTGATAACAGTTGAAACATAGCCTACTATAAATTTTGAGAATTTGGACAGAACACTATTAAACAATAAATACAGTGAAAATTACCAACAAGGAACATAGAAACAAGTGAATACACCACACAAACTAGTGAATTAACAATTTGAACCACCAACACTAATAATTTCCAGACAACTAAAACGAACTTTTACAACACTAATATCTTAAAAGTAAAACACACATTTTCTCGAGTGAACAACGGAAGAGTGAACGAGAGGTAATCCAACAACCCAAGAAACATTATTCACTATTACGGAAACTAGGAAGCAGTTGTGAAGGCATCTTTATTGTAAGAAAATTTCACTACGACGGTTCCAGTTTTACAGAACACGAAGAGAGCGGCCATGATGGTTCCCAGCATGCAAAGCGCCCACAAGAAATAAGATTCGTCGCCACAGCCAATTGGTCTGATTTTTTACTTAATAAACATTAAATATCATAACTAACTTTGTAATTATTAATTATTGACGTTTTTTATTGTAATGTTTTACTTTCGAGCCTTGCCCCGTCTCTGACTATATAAACGTAACCGTTTAAAGAACCCTGAAAATATTTATATCAAATAACATATGTAACAACAATCGATTCGCCCTGTGAAAGAGTCAAACAATATAACCTAATTGATTTTTAATCGATCTTTTTTCAATAATTGTTAATAAAATATAGTAATTCAACAATTTTGGTATTAAATTTATTTCTAAACTATAAATAGAGTTTAGTGAACAACATCAGCTGCAAGAAAGGCAGCCATTACTCCAGTGAAAGTAATATATTGGAGAAAGAAGAATAATCGCAAATCGATTAGTGAACGAGACAATCCAATTAACGCTGAATTTACTTACAGTAACCCACAAGTGATATTATACATAAAAATAACTCAAAGGAATTTAAAATTTCAACACGATCACACTACAAGAATTATTTATTAAATATTGAACCTAAAAAACGAAACATATAATTTTTTTTTTTAAATTTTTAAAATAAATAAATTTTTTTTTATTTTTGTACACGAACAAAAAAAATAATTATTTGTAACCACGATCAGTTACAAATTGGCGTCCAACTAGAGGGCTTCAATTAGCGATTGAAAGGCCACAATAATTTGCCCAATTACTAATTAAGCTTGGCAGCGGTTACACCGTCGGAGGAAGAAGCAACATTGCAGCGTCGTGCGACTTCGAAGAAAAGGGCGGCAGAGGCCGAAAAGGAAATCGATATGGAAGACAAGGAGGCAACGCCCGTGGAAGAGGTAGAATTGTTATTAGCCCCAGTGGAACCTAAACAACCCGCACCACTAGAAAAACAACCGGAATTACCAACACAACCTGGGGAGTTTAATCTCCAGGAAAAGGAGGTAGAGAAAACCAAAGTAACAGAAGATAGTAAAATGGGCAAAATAATGGAAATGTTCCTGCAAATGAGAGAGGACATTGGAGGAACCAATAGGAAAATAGAGGAAAATAGCAAGAAAATGGATCAAGAATTCAAATCTACAAAAGAAGATTTGAAGAAGGACAACCAATACACGAAGGAAGAATTAAGCAAGAAAATGGATGACAACAACCAGTCCACAAAGGAAGAATTGAATGAAATGAATAAGAACATAGAATCCAAGATGGAAGAAAACACTAAGAAGATGGAAGAAGAAATGGGAAAAAGGTTAGGAGAATTGAAGGAAGAAAGCAGTTGTTAAAGGAAGAATTCAAAACAACCAAGGAAGAATTGGGTAATAAAATTGAGGATAGAAATAAGAGGATTGAAGAAAATATCAAGAAAATTGAAGAGAAGATGGGGGAGAAGTTGGAAGAATTGAGAGAGGAAAACCAACTCGTGAGAGAAGAATTAAGAGAAGTCAACCAGGAGAACATGAACAAAGTAGACGAGAGAATCGAGTTGGCGAAGGAAGAGTTGAGCAGGAAAATTAATGACAATAAGAGATCTATGAATAAAAAATTGGAAGAAGAACAATAATAATAAACCAACAAATCAGAGAAGTTAACGAAAGATTTCGCCAAACTGAGTGCGAAGTACCGGAAGTCAAGGAAATAGTAAATTCCAAGATGACCAAGATCGAAGAACAACATCAAAAGAAATTGGAAGAAAACCGGAAGAAAGCACAGGAGAAACTAAGTAAGGTGCGTAACCAAGTTACGGAGAGGTGTGATGGAATGGAGGTAGCCATGACGAATATCACCGGTCAAGTGCGGCAGAGCCAGGAAGAGATGGAAGTGATCCGAAACCGTCCAAATACCGTTCACACATTTCCCCATAAATGAGAATCGAGAGTGGTTAACCTTTCGGCAGTATAAAAGAAAGCCCATGGAGTTCTTGCCCCGAATAAAGGAGTATATTGCCAAACATAGGGGCAACAGATGGGTCAACAACCGGGAGCTGTTAGATGAATCATTCCGGGAAATGACAGATCATTGGTGGATGGCCAACCGGAGCGAAATCGAGGATTACCAGCAGTTCAAAAGCTTGTTTAAAGCAAAATACTGGTATGAAACTACCCAGAATTTAATACGTGACAACATATGTCACGGCCGATACAAACCACAGATCGGTAGCTCAATGACTGCATACTTCCTCGGGAAGATATGTATGGCTAAGCATTTGGAACCAGCCATACCAGAAGCATGCCTCATAAACAAATTATCGTATCATTACAATGAAGAGGTAATCCGGTCCAGGAGAGGCAGCCAAATCAAGACGATACAGGCTATGACCGAACTGCTCGAAAATTACGAAAATGAGGAATATTACAGACAAAGCCGGAGGAGGAATGATCGGCCAGAACCCAGGAACCAGCAGTACACCAACAACGGGAATAATAACAACAATAATGGCTACCAGGGAAACCGTGCCAATCCATCGAATAATACCAACAATAGTAATAATAATAATAATAATAACAATAACAACATTCCTACTAACCAAAATAACAATCGAACGAATAACGGTTACCAGGGTAATAGAAACCAGTATTACCCAAACCCCAACGTTAATAGTCAGAGAAACCCCAATTATAATAACACGGAACGTTATTATAACCAAAATCGAGGGTATCCACCAAACCAGAATAATGGTAAAAATAGGTTTTCCCGACCGCGGGTGAACTTCAGCTGAAGACGGTCGCCCACGAAGATACTACCATCAGCGACGTAACAGCTACCACGATTATGAGGATCGGCGGAGGAGCCGATAACGTGATGATCCAAGGTGTAGTCAGACAAGACGGAGTACCAGTCTAGACAATACAGAACGGTTAACAAAACGAAATCAACCGTTGGATCATCGTGCAGAGCGGCAAGGACCTACTCAAGGTCTCCTGACTGATGCATCAGTCAGTGCGACTAATACAAATAATGAAATCGAACATTTAAACGGGAGGAGGCAGTAATAAATCACCTTCACCCTTTACTGCTCCTATCTCCTAGGTATCTAAACGAGTTGCCAAGAGCAACTGATACAAATAGTATAACAATAATAGGTTGCAACTACTTGAAAAACATTCGACACGAGCTATTGGAGGAGGACGACACTAGCCTCAATAAAATAAACAATGAAATTATACATATCAATGCGGAAGTAGAAGAAGTCCCCGCAAATTTAATGATCGATACTGGTTCGAATGTATCAATAATAAATACAACAGAGTTGGAGAGAATCCAAAGGGAATGTGGAAGAGTATTGCCGACATTGCCGTTAAATAATATTGTTTTACTAAGTGCCACCGGCCGCCAAAACAAGACGATAAGAAGACAAGTTTCGACCAACGTGATTAGCTGTGGTATAGCAATTGACATGGAATTCGTAGTTGCGACCGGGTTGCCTTTTAACATGCCTTTTAGGGTGCGATGTGCTCAGGCGGAACTCCGCCATAATTGATTTACGCACGGAGAAAATATCACTATTTACAAACGGACAAACCTGGACGGCTGACTTGGTCGGTAGCGATACAGTAATTCCCAGCGATATCCGCCAACAAATCCGTAAAATAAACCATATCACCAATACTTCTATGATTACACAAATAACATACGATAATTCGAATGAGGATTCATGGTCCCAAAAGATCCAGGAAATCAGGGATTTCCGGAGCGGAATTAATAAAGAAAGGTTGCCGATACACCAAGCGAATCAATTAATAAACATATATGAACGATACCGCTCAGTATTCTCTGACGAACCTGGTAAGGTAAAAAACTACAAGTGTACGCTACAGTTTAGAGATACGGTGGATTTTAACCGGAAGTCATACCCCATCGCGCATTCACTAAAGGAAGCTGTAAGAGCTAAAATAAATAAAATGATTAACGGTGACATAATACAGAGTAGCCAATCCCCATACACCAGTCCTATCGTGGCTATTCCTAAGAAAAACGGACAAGTCCGTCTTTGCCTAGATGCGCGAGAAATAAATAAGTTGATCGTTAATGACAGGACCTCGCCCGGTGAGATAGAAGAGATCTTAAAACGTTTCCACGGTACCAAGTACTTTAGTACCTGGGACACGGTGTGCGGCTACTGGCAGGTGGAATTGCACCCACAGAGTCGCCAGTATCTGGCATTCATATTCGAAGGGAGTAATTACCAGTTTAAGAGACTGCCTTTCGGACTCGTGAATTCGGTCGCCGTTTTTGTGAACTCCATGGACCAGATAGTTGGCCAGGAAGCACTACAATTCACCACCGTGTATGTAGATGATTTGCTTGTTACCTCAGAAACATGGAAGGAACACTGCTACCGTGTGGAACGTGTACTGGAGAAATTGGCTGCAAAAAACATCACCCTCACACTGGAAAAATCTCATTTCATTGCCAAGGAAATTCAGTTCTTAGGTTTTAACTTAAACGACCAAGGAATCTCACCGTCGGCCGAAAAGGTAGAAGCGATCCAGAAATTTCCGGCACCAAAGAATAGAAAGCAATTACAGTCATTCCTGGGACTATGTAATTATTACCGCAAGTTCCAGGAAAAGTATTCTGAATTGACCGCCAGATTTCAACCGCAATTGTCATCTAAAAATAAATGGATCTGGGGTAAAGGGCAGAACGAAACCTTACAACTAATTAAGGACGAATTTTTGGAACCCATAATACTTCGCCACCCAGATTTCAAAAAACCTTTCTTTCTAAATTGCGATGCCAGCGACATTAGCCTTGGAACGACGCTATATCAAGAAGATGAGGAGGGCGAACATCTAGTGATTTACTTCGCAAGTAGAGCTTTAAACCAGTGCGAAAGGAACTACCACGTCACTGAGAAGGAACTGTTAAGTGTCGTATTCGCGTGTGGCAAATTCCGCACCTACATCCTAGGTTACCCCGTTACCGTCCGGACAGACCATAAATCCATATCGTTCCTGAGGAGCTGCAAATTGAGTCACGGAAGGCTGACCAGGTGGATACTTGTACTTCAAGAATACAACCTTAAGTGGGAGTACATCCCAGGAAAGAAGAATGTCGTTGTAGATGCCTTATCACGTATTGACGTGGAAAAGCAAACATTCGAGGGGGAGCAAGAAAGTGTACTCAAAATATACCACATTCTTAGCACCAGAGCCGATCTAGCCACATTACTAACAAACCTGAGCACCCACCAACAAGCAGACCCGAAATTAAGAAATATTAAGACTCAATTAGAAGCATGGGACGTAATTATCGCCCAATATTATCAGCTAAATAAAGATATATTGTTCGTTACACCATCTTTAAGGAATCAGACATGGAAGGTAATCATTCCAACTAATATCGAAAAGGAGATAATAATTAATTATCATACACCATATGGGCGCCTTAAAGGTGATAAAGGCTCTGGAGGAGAGCTGCCACATGAAAAACGTCAACCGGAAGGTCCGTATGTATATCAGAGGTTGCCATATTTGTCAACTAGTTAAATCCAATAATGAGAAAAAGGAAGGCCAATATAACATCACAGGCAAAGTTGGAAAAAGTATTCTTGGACATATGCGGACCATTTCCCCGTAGGGGCGGTCGTCACAGATAATAGTACCTGACAATCGTGATGGACCATTTCACTAAGTTCGTTAAGCTATACCCAGCTAATCGGGCAACTACAAATAAAATTCTGGGAATATTAACCGACCAGTACTTCCCAAACGTCGGAAAACCAGTTTCGATCATTACAGATCATGGAACCCAGTTTAAGGGGAAAAAATGGCGGGATACCCTACTATCTATGGGTGTTCGTACTTACAAAACCTCGGTCTACCACCCGAGCAGTAATCCGTCAGAGAGGGTGTTACAAGAAGTGGGGAGGATACTAAGAACATATTGCCACAATCAACAGAGGAGGTGGCAAGACTATCTAGAAGCCACAGAAGAATTCCTCAACTTGGCATACCACCCAGCCATAGGAATTACCCCATACTCCGCCATCGAAACAACCCCCACGAGATATCGAAGAAATACTACAGTTCCCAAGAGATAATGTTTATACTTTCGACAAGATTAAAATTTACAACAAGGTGGCCGAAGACCAGGAGAAACGGCGAAACAAATATCAAAGGCATAGTGGTAAAGTAATAAACTATACAAGTGGAGAAAAAATATTATTAAAAAATCGAGAATTACCCAGCACACTGGAAGGAATAACAAAGAAGTTGTTACTACTATACACTGGACCCTATATAGTCTCCATGGACAAAAACAATAATACTTATGAAATAAAAGAGATGGGTTCTGGTAGAATCAAAGGTGTATATAACCAGGCTTCCATGAAGAAATATTATGAGGAGTAGAAATTAAAAAAAAGAAAAAAGAAAAATTCACAAAATTCAAAATATAGTAAGATCCACTTACTACCAGTATTTATGAAAACTATTTATGAAAAATAAAAGAAAATGAATTTGGAATTTACAAAAAATCACAAAATTCAAAATATAGTAAGATCCATTTACTACCAGTATTTATGAAAACTATTTATAAAAAAAAAAAAAAGAATTTGGAATTTACCTAAAATCTCAACATTCAAAATAATAAGATCCACTTACTACCAGTATTTATGAAAACTATTTATGAAAAATAAAAGAAAAAGAATTTGGAATTTACATAAAATCAAACAAAGTTAAAAATAAATAAGATCCACTTACTACCAAATATTTATGCAACCATTTGAGAATAAAAAAAGAGAATTTTGAATTTAAAATCCACAAAAATTCAAAAAAATGAAGTAAGTTCACCTTATCAAAAAGTGTTTATGAAAAATATTTATGGAATTAAAGAAAAGAAAGTAAGAACCACGGATACGATTAAATGAATAAACTTGTGTGGAAATAAAAATAATAAAACTTTGAAGTAATACAAGGAGAAACAATAAACACAATAATATGATAATTAAAGAATTCATTTGAATAAAAAACCATAGCGAAGTAATTTGTGAAAAAGAACAAAATATATAAATGTAATTAAATAAATCACTAATGAATATGATCATAAAATAAATGTCTAGTGTAATAAAGACAATTAGAAGAAAGTGCTAGAACATGGAACTAGTGGAATTAAGGAGAACTAAGAAACAAACAAAAAATAATAAAATATATGCTACCAATGACCAGAAGCATATTGCAATAACAACCAAAGAAAAATAGAGATTTAATACCAAAAACTTTATAATTTCATAAATAATGATAATTATATAAATAAAAGAGCTCCCCACCATAATAAAAAATGAGATAACAATAAAGCTAACAAGTCAGAAGAATAACTAAGATAGAAATATTAACAGATCTGAGCAATATACGAAGTGAAGTATCCAAAGATATTTTTTAAATAGTCATAAAATGGACTATTCTTAAATAATTTTTATTAATAACAGTCTGTAGATAAGGCCAGCAGTATTAATATGTTTTTTGAGCAGAGATGATTTGCCTCTGTACTCAAATAGAAGTGATGTATTGCCAGCAGAGTATGTAGCCTACAGTGCCACTCTGAACTGCCCCAGGTCACGTGTTAGGGAATGATATGGAATAAATATTCCAGGGATAACACACCAAGTTAAGAAAAATGAAAATAAAATAATAAATATGAAACTCAGATGACCATAACTATCAAAGAAGATCAGTTAAGAATAAAATATATGTAAGCCCGAATATGTAGAAGAAAATATAGAAATGGAAGGAAGTCAAGAATTATAAAAATGTAATAATTATCATAAGCAATTATTTCAGACAAAAAAAGTATAGTCTGAACTAATCACTTCTGGAGGAGGGCAATCTGTAGCAAGACAGATAATCCACTAAATCATAATTCCAATCTGATCATAATTTAATATATATTACATTAAATAAAAAGAAAATTCAAATGTAAATAATTAAATATCGAAGTGAAATACCACCATAAAAGGAAAAAATAAAATTTAATCATCATAATGCAACAAAAATGTATCAAGAGAAATAAATCCTACAAAACTAAAATAAAATCAGGTAGGATTTTAGCAGGTAAAGAAGTTACCCCGAAATAACCAACCAACCATAAAACCGGATTACCTTGGAGAACCCAAGATGGAAGAATTGTGAAGAGAAGAAAATGTAGAATAGGAGGAACTACAAGATATACCCAAAAAAAAACCTATTACAAATAATAACAAACCCCAAAAAAGATTAAATGTCACCCATGAAAGTATAACAACCCAAAACCTAATATAAAAATGTAAAATAGTTATAAACAAAAGTGTTTAGGGTAGTAAATAGAAGTGGACCCACTAAAGCTATTATGTAATGAAATAAACAAATCTTCATTATCCCTTATAATTAAGATTTTGGTCTTGGAGTATTGTAAAACTCAAGTGTCAATAAGAACCAAAAATATAAGTGAACCAGTGCAAGTTATTTCAATATAATAAATAAAACTTCAAGTAAAGTGTAACTAACTTCAACTATGTACAATTAAACAACTTTCATGTTTGCTATAAATACAGATATAAAATGTTAGGAAGTATTCTTATGAAAACGTTCCTAATTACTAATAAATCAAGGAAGATGCCACTTTTTATCAAAAAACATTCTTTGAAATGTGAATGATAGAGAGAGCAGGTGGGGAATAAATACGGTGACAAGGGGATTAAAATGTAATAATAATATATAAACAGAAAGGACTGTAAACAAATTAAATTTAAGAAAAATAAAAATAAATGGCTGATTATGTTTGTGTTAAAGCCTAAGAACACCATATTTCAAGGTGGTGTATAGAATAAGGATTTATTATTATTATAAATTGTTTATTATGTCTTACAGTGTTAGTGTAGACTAAAATGTATTAGTATGAATACCATACTGTTTTTATAAAATGTTTGTTATGTATTATTATTAATAGTTGAAACCAAAATGTCTGAATTTAAAGACGAATAATTAATTTTGAATATTGTGTTTGTTTTATAAGCATGAATACAATGCTACATGTTCCAATAGTTATTTAAGGAGATTGTATTTAATATTATATTAACTTCAGAAAGTCAGAAGGGGTATAGACATAGTATTATTCAAAAAACAGTATATGTAAAACCAGAAAATCTAGGCCAAATAGGAAATTTCAATAACATTATATTGGAATAATTAAGTTAAAATAAACCAAGTAAAATGATGAGATTTATGTAAGGTGAATCAATCACCAAATACTATAACTAAAACTGTACTTTAAAGGAATAATATAAAAAGATGTATAAAATTATTCAAAAATTTGCAAATGTAATATTTAACAATTTCAGAAGGGGAATCAGAAATTCATTAATTATATTTAAAAGGATGATCAATTGATAAATTTACAAGAAATTGATGGAAGATAAACATTTATACCAATCTGAGATTTAATATCATCATAATTATAACACATAAAATGGCTAAATTTTGGACAAGGACAGGAAACAGAATATTGAGCCTACTTTTCCAAAATGACAGAAATATAGCAATTTTGATAAAAAGCTGTATAAAGATAAATTATTGTATATCAAATTAAGCAGAAGGAGTTAAAAAAACCGATTATGTATTTGCTATTACATGAAATTAATTAATAATGAACATATATTCTATGATATAATGTACTTCATATTGAATGCATCGGAAGTAGATAAAACATGAACAATACTTTCCTAATATTAAATCGGCTAAGAGATTTCAGAAACGAAGGAAGTAAAACAGTTCTTAATTAACATTCAAAGTGTACGGGTGAATTAAGCTCGTGCTAATAACAGTATACCGGAAGGATTAATGGCTGATAACAGTTGAAACATAGCCTACTATAAATTTTGAGAATTTGGACAGAACACTATTAAACAATAAATACAGTGAAAATTACCAACAACGGACATAGAAACAAGTGAATACACCACACAAACTAGTGAATTAACAATTTGAACCACCAACACTAATAATTTCCAGACAACTAAAACGAACTTTTACAACACTAATATCTTAAAAGTAAAACACACATTTTCTCGAGTGAACAACGGAAGAGTGAACGAGAGGTAATCCAACAACCCAAGAAACATTATTCACTATTACGGAAACTAGGAAGCAGTTGTGAAGGCATCTTTATTGTAAGAAAATTTCACTACGACGGTTCCAGTTTTACAGAACACGAAGAGAGCGGCCATGATGGTTCCCAGCATGCAAAGCGCCCACAAGAAATAAGATTCGTCGCCACAGCCAATTGGTCTGATTTTTTACTTAATAAACATTAAATATCATAACTAACTTTGTAATTATTAATTATTGACGTTTTTTATTGTAATGTTTTACTTTCGAGCCTTGCCCTGTCTCTGACTATATAAACGTAACCGTTTAAAGAATCCTGAAAATATTTATATCAAGTAACATATGTAACAACAATCGATTCGCCCTGTGAAAGAGTCGAACAATATAACCTAATTGATTTTTAATCGATCTTTTTTCAATAATTGTTAATAAAATATAGTAATACAACATTCTTGGTATTAAATTTAATTCTAATCTATAAATAGAGTTTAGTGAACAACATCAGCTGCAAGAAAGGCAGCCATTACTCCAGTGAAAGTAATATATTGGAGAAAGAAGAATAATCGCAAATCGATTAGTGAACGAGACAATCCAATTAACTTATCGTAACCCACAAGTGATATTACAGTATATATAAAAATAACTCAAAGGAATTTAAATTTTCAACACGATCACATTACAAGAATTATTTATTAAATATTGAACCTAAAAAACCTTATTTATTTTTATTGAACATACATTTATTTTTGAAAATTTTTATATTAAAATAAAATTTTTTTTATTTTTGTACTCGAACAAAAAAAAATTACCGTATAATTACGATCAGTTACAATATATATATATGTATATATATATTGTAATATAATCGTTTTATGGCTGTTTAAATGTTACCCGTTGTAATCGTATTTTAATTATGTGTGACGAGCGTTTCTGTTTCGCTCGTGGCGTTCTTAGTATAAGTGTGTAATTGTGGGTAATAATCTGTCAAATACTCTGTAAAGAGTTAATCGTATGTAACGAGTCGGAATATACTTTTTCTTAATACTTACGGGCAAACCGTATCTCTCGTGGTTCGATTCGAATCTTGCCGATTAGTTACCTCGATTGGCCCACGCTGTCTTGCAGTGTCGATTTCACTAACTTCCGTAAGTAGGCGTTTTCAGTTCAGTATTTGTTTATATTACTTTATTTTCTATGAATCAAACATACAGCGTTGAGGAACATTAAAATTTATTAACCCTTCTTTCTTTTATCCCTTCAATTACATTTAATGAATAGTACAGGTTTTTATATTAATCCCGGCTTTTACAAATTTCTCAGTTGGTATCGCTCAGTCATATATCGAGACGCCAGCATGGCTTATAATGTTTGTTTACAATTATTATTTCGTCACAAGGTGTTAAGTCCTTTTGACACAGAAGTTTGGATTATCGGCTAAAATGCACAAAATTATAATATTTCCTAAAATTAGGTACACGATGTTTAATACACTAATACATACAAGTAAGTTATCGGCAATGAGAATTAGAATAGTGTTTGGTTAGACTTTTGTCAGCAAGTTATGTTCATTAACAATTTATTATAAATCAATTTCAAAGGTTGTTAATTGATTAAGTTTTATTAATAGTGATATTTAATTAACATCAGTTCTTGTTTCAAAATTGTGATCAGTGAAGTGAAAATTTTACCTCATTATTATGGATAAAGGCGAATTCATTTTTAAGTGAAAATATTAGTTTATACTCTTCGGGTTCTCGTTGTGGCTTCTTCGATGTTCGTCTACTTCTTCCGGATAGGTCTAGTCGTCTTCTCTTCCTCGGATGGTTCTCAATTCCCGTTCAGATGGTTTCAATTAAAGTTCGGCTTCCCTCTTGTTCCGTAGTTGTTCGTATCCTCAGGTTGAAGTAGGTCGATTCCCTTCTTCCTTCGGGATGAGTCGTCCGCTACGTTCCTTCGGAGTATTCTTCTTTTAGAGTTATTTTTATTTTTATTTTTAAATATTTTATTACTGGTTATTCCATCAGGTGTCGTATGGGATGCTTCTCCAATACTTCTTCCTTCTTGGTTTATAAAAAATTTAAGTTTTTATAGTTAATTTCGGATTGAGAGCTGCATACATCCGCCCTCCGCGTCAGTCAATAATGAAGTCATTAGAATTCCAACGGTTTTTTGGTAATAAATCTCAGTTGCTATGGTTACTTATTAAATTATGCTAATTCTCATTGGTCGTTATTTTATGTCATTGTTATATTCTAACGTTTTATTTTGGTTTAAATCTATAAAATATCTTCAAATTAAGATTTCTTTCTTATATTAGTAGTTATATTAATTACATGAATACCATTGTTCTTCTTTTTTGTTAAAGATTATTTTGATACCCCTCACGGTTACTTTTGAATAGTGAATAACATTTTCCTTGTTTTCTTATTTATAATTCTTATATATTTAATCTAAAACCGGATATTATTTATACATTTTTGTATTAGGTATACTTACTTAACTGTTAAAACATTTGGTATACTCATGATTGATACTGAACCTTTATTGGTTTGCTTTTAAATTTACAAAGTTTAAGCCTAGAGCCTAGACTTCCCCATACTACTATTTAACATTCCTTGTAACTTATTAACTTTATATATGGTATATTAAAACAATTTTTATATAAACAGATAATAAAACATTGGTGATTATAACTACACCTCCTATTATAAAAATATTCCTTGCCAGGTTCAAGCCTGAAATTAAACTTCTAACTAGTTTTCTATTTTTTATTATCATCTTGCTTATCTTATAATTTACTACATTCTATGGTTTTTTGTACAATAA
Source organism: Magicicada septendecula (assembly GCA_034769895.1). Classification (NCBI taxonomy): domain Eukaryota; kingdom Metazoa; phylum Arthropoda; class Insecta; order Hemiptera; family Cicadidae; genus Magicicada; species Magicicada septendecula. The sequence continues at coordinate 356,594,227 of CM068375.1, forward strand.
CAAAACTCTTATAATACTACTGTTAAACTGTACCTTACACGATATTTCTGACTTACTAATCCCTTCACTTAAATACAGTGTCTGTCCTTCTTATTTTTCTATACATTCTAATAACATAATTTTTACCTTATTTTAAAATTCTTACTTCCTATTACCTAAATTAATAATAGCACAATCAGTTTAATCTTACTTGCTAACATAAAGTTTATCAAAGATTGTTTAGCTATTGTATTATAGTCTGCTTATAAAATACTTTATTCTGCACACCCACTGCACTTTTCCCTTCATAGAAGGTTTCTTTATCTGTTATCACTATCACTTTTTTTATTACATGCTATACATAGCATTTCACCACTTATTTATTTTTATACACTTTTTATTTCACTCACTTATTTATTCACACGGTTTGTCTGATTATTTTGATATCACTGTGTGATTATGGGTCATGAATAATTTTGCTTTCAAATCACCTTGATCACATTTGGCTATTATTTAATTATTGCCTTTGTTTGGCTCAAAGCATCTTTTATTGGCTTTTACTATTATTATCACTATTAATTTGGGTATGGTTATTTTTTAGCTCCCTACCTTATATTTATAAGTACATCTTTCTTCTCCTTTCACATAATATACATTTAACATCACTATCTTACTTGTTATTGTCAATATGGTTATCTCTTGTTTATGCCCTAACTATTTTAGTGCATTGGTTTACATAAATATTATAGTCATCATTCGGAGATTACAATGTTCGTTATTATATTCTTGGTTGCATTTAGTTTCTTATTCCTCCTTCCTTGTTACATTATACTTTCCTTGTTGTTTTCCAATCTATTGGGTCAATTCATTGTCAGTTTCTCAGTCATTTGTTATCGTAATTTGGTCATTAATCTTTGATTTATAAGTTTTTGGCCTTTCTTCTCGTTTTCAGCTTTTTTGTTTGTTATTAATCATCAGTATATTTTCACCATCTTATGTCATTTACATAATGCATCGCCGCCACCAAAATTGATTATTTCGAAAATACAGATTTATCTTTTCTGAAATTATCAATATAGTTCATTCAATCAAGTTGTTATTATTAAGGACTTAATCAACTTATTATTAAGTTGTTATTATTATTTTATTTTTATTAAGTCATGGTTCATGATATGGTACTTGGTATTATTCTTCTTATTTACTCTTTCCTTACGAGTGTTATCCCTTGTATGTTCTATCTCCCTAAAATTATCTTCTCTCCTATTCATATAAATTGGTACTAGCCAGAGTTCACGTGTGGCTCTATTACTCTGCTATCCATTTATACACATTTTGAGTTCAGAGGTCTTGCCTATCTGCTCAATAATATAAAATAATTGTTGGACGTATCTCAACATAAAATCATCAAATATTAATATTAATAGTAATCATAATAATAGTCGTCTATTTTCAACTCATATAATATCAATACAATAAAACACTTTTGGGACTAATTATTCTCTCTTTTATACATCTCATGACCTTTTCTTCTCAGTGACTTATTTGGATTCCTTTTCTATGCTTATGGCGATATTTAATAGATATTTTGCATTGTTTCATCAACTTACTTCATATGATAGTTATTTTATTTGTTATCACATTCTTTCTCATTTATAATCAATATTAACATTGTAGCTGGTTTCTGGCTTACTTATATTTTTCATCATTGATTGTCCATTTAATATGTCATTGTCATTTTTTATTTGATTGTTTTGTCTTTTCTTTTTGTGAAACGTTAATTCTTTATTCTTCCCTTTTGTAATAGGGTTAGTCAATGATGTTATGTAGCGTCATCATTATTTGTTTTATATTTTATTATTTTATGTCAGTTTTTTGGTTTTTAATTATGTATATTCTTTTTCAAAATTACATTGGTTTACACATTTTGTTTCACACTTGGTTGTAAGTTGTACTTACTTTTTTTCGAATTTAGATAATCTTTCTTCTAAATTATTTTTCATTCATTCATTCATTAATTTCAATCAAATATTTATTTGTAAGCTGTACTTACTTTGATTTTTGAATTTAGATAATGTTTACTCTCCAAATTCTTTTCTTCTCATTTATACATTAATTGGTTCGCATGGTCGGTCTACCTAAAATCAGTCCCATTTCTCAGTGTTCCTCCGCACTTGGTTTAGCCATGGTCCATGATTATATGAGTTACCCCTGTTGTACGGATTGCTGTCGTTTTCAGAATGACTTCTGTTTTTGTCCACTTTCTTGCTACTATCTTGTATTTAAATGTTTCTGTCATAAAATTTTCACTTGTTTCCATTCCTATCTCAATCATTTCATTATTTTGTTTGTACAACGAATAGGTCAATGCTATTTCCATCGTAGATGCTATCGTTGATATTGGATTATGCATGTCTATTAAGTGTCTTCTCCTTCTTATTCTGTTACACACTGTTTTGTAGTGATTCCTTTCTAAAGTTTCTAGTAAGTTCCTTCTGTTATTTTTAAAATTCATTATTTCATTCTGGTCGTTAATCGGTATATTAAACATCTCAAGTAGTCCATTCTTCATCATCTCCAACTCTTCTCTTGTATTTATGAGTTTCCTTGGATACCTCTTCTTAGTCTTCACCTCCATGGTTTGGATATCCTCCTTGTGGCTGTTATTTTTATTTGCAGATAACAGTATGCTTTTGTCTTCTTTTAATTCTGTTTCCTCCCTACCATCTTCTACCTTCTGGTCTACTGGTTCCCTGTTCTCCTTCACGGTTTCTTCAATACCTTCAGAAATTCTGTCTAGTGTTTCATTCACCTTCTTGAAACCATTATCTAATGTTTCCTTGATCTCATCGGTTTTGTAATTTGTTTCTTCCCATCTCTGATTCATTTCCGTTTTTGTCTGCTTTACTTCTTTACGATACGCTATTATTTGTCGTTGTATAGTTTCACTGTTACTATCGATTATATTGTTCAACGTTTGAATATCCTCTTTCATTAGTCTCAAGGTTTTGCTGGTTTTCTCATTACTTTTCTCTACCTTCTCACTTATCAATTTATTCTCCTTCTTCATTTCCTGTCTTAATTTCTCGTTATTTCCATTAATGGTCCGCCTTAAATCTTCCTTAGTGCTGTCCAATTTTTCATTCATTTCTTTAAGCTTTCATTAGTTTTCTCATTATTTTTGTCCATTTTTACATCCTGTTTCTTGAAATTGTTATTAATTGACTCAAACTTCTTATCTAATTCTTCCTTATGTCTGTCCGATTTTTCGTCCTGTTTCTTAAAATTGTCACTTAATTCTTCCTTCATTAATTCCCGTAATCGTAGTAAGTCTATTCCTCCTCTGTTTTCCTCCTGTTGTGTGAGTTTATCTGGTTCCATAGGTGTTAATAATTCTTCTACATCTTCCACCGAAGTTATTTCCCTTTCTTCCATTCTGACGTCTTTCTCGATCTCTTTTTCCAACGCCTCTGCTTCCTTTTCCGCCTCCTTCTCGCGCAGCTTAGTCTGGTGCCTTGTGCCGTATTTTGCCGGTTCCATTTTCTACAGCCGCCGCTAGAATCTGTAAGGTTTAATGGTATAATTTCTTAATTATTCTAGCCCTACTAGTTGGCGCGCCACTTTGTAATATCGACGTTTATTGGTGTTAGGATAAAATGATGTGTTATTTGCCAGTCGTGTTGTTTTGCCACACGTTGGATGCGTCACTTTGTATAAGAACGTTTTATGGGTGTTTATAAATGTCACCCGTTGTAATTATGTGTGACGAGCGTTTTTGTTTCGCTCGTGGCGTTCTTAGTATAAGTGTGTAATTGTGGGTAATAATCTGTCAAATAATCTGTGAAGAGATAATTGTATGTAACGAATCGGAATATACTTTTTCTTAATACTTACGGGCAAACCGTGTCTCTCGTGGTTCGATTCGAATCTTGCCGCATCGTTACCTCGATTGGCCCACGCTGTCTTGCAGTGTCGATTTCACTAACTGCCGTATGTAGGCGTTTTCAGTTTAGTATTTGTTTATATTACTTTATTTTCTATGAATCAAACATATAGCGTTGAGGAACATTAAAATTTATTAACCCTTCTTTCTATTATCCCTTCAATTACATTTAATGAATAGTACAGATTTTTATATTAATCCCGGCTTTTACAAATTTCTCAGTTGATATCGCTCAGTCATATATCGAGACGCCAGAATGGCTTATAATGTTTGTTTACAATTATTATTTCGTCTCAAGGTGTTAAGTCCTTTTGACTACAGAAGTTTGGATTATCGGCTAAAATGCACAAAATTATAATATTTCTTAAAACTAGGTACACAATGTTTAATACACTAATACATACAAGTAAGTTATCGGCAATGAGAATTAGAATAGTGTTTGGTTAGACTTTTGTCAGCAAGTTATGTTCATTAACAATTATTATAAATCAATTTCAAAGGTTGTTAATTGATTAAGTTTTATTAATAGTGATATTTAATTAACTTCAGTTCTTGTTTCAAAATTGTGATCAGTGAAGTGAAAATTTTACCTCGTTATTATGGATAAAGGGGAATTCATTTTTAAGTGAAAATATTAGTTTATACTCTTCGGGTTCTCGTTGTGGCTTCTTCGATGTTCGTCTACTTCTTCCGGATAGGTCTAGTCGTCTTCTCTTCCTCGGATGGTTCTCAATTGCCGTTCAGATGGTTTCAATTAAAGTTCGGCTTCCCTCTTGTTCCGTAGTTGTTCGTAGCCTCAGGTTGAAGTAGGTCGATTCCCTTCTTCCTTCGGGATGAGTCGTCCGTTACGTTCCTTCGGAGTATTCTTCTTTTAGAGTTATTTTTATTTTTATTTTTAAATATTTTATTACTGGTTATTCCATCAGGTGTCGTATGGGATGCTTCTCCAATACTTCTTCCTTCTTGGTTTATAAAAAATTTAAGTTTTTATAGTTAATTTCGGATTGAGAGCTGCATACATCCGCCCTCCGCGTCAGTCAATAATGAAGTCATTAGAATTCCAACGGTTTTTTGGTAATAAATCTCAGTTGCTATGGTTACTTATTAAATTATGCTAATTCGCATTGGTCGTTATTTTATGTCATTGTTATATTCTAACGTTTTATTTTGGTTTAAATCTATAAAATATCTTCAAATTAAGATTTCTTTCTTATATTAGTAGTTATATTAATTACATGAATACCATTGTTCTTCTTTTTTGTTAAAGATTATTTTGATACCCCTCACGGTTACTTTTGAATAGTGAATAACATTTTCCTTGTTTCCTTATTTATAATTCTTATATATTTAATCTAAAACCGGATATTATTTATACATTTTTGTATTAGGTATACTTACTTAACTGTTTAAACATTTGGTATACTCATGATTGATACTGAACCTTTATTGGTTTGCTTTTAAATTTACAAAGTTTAAGCCTAGAGCCTAGACTTCCCCATACTACTATTTAACATTCTTTGTAAATTATTAACTTTATATATGGTACATTAAAACAATTTTTATATAAACAGGTAATAAAACATTGGTGATTCTAACTACACCTCCTTTTATAAAATTTTCCTTGCCAGGTTCAAGCCTGAAATTAAACTTCTAATTAGTTTTCTGTTTTTTACTATCATCTTGCTTATCTTATAATTTACTACATTCTATGGTTTTTTGTACAATAACAAAACTCTTATAATACTACTGTTAAACTGTACCTTACACGATATGTCTTACTTACTAATCCCTTCACTTAAATACAGTGTCTGTCCTTCTTATGTTTCTATTCATTTTAATAACTTAATTTTTACCTTATTTTATAATTCTTACTTCCTATTACCTAAATTAATAATAGCACAATCAGTTTAATCTTACTTGCTAACATAAAGTTTATCAAAGGTTGTTTAGCTATTGTATTATAGTCTGCTTATAAAATACTTTATTCTGCACACCCACTGCACTTTTCCCTTCATAGAAGGTTTCTTTATCTGTTATCACTATCACTTTTTTTATTACATGCTATACATAGCATTTCACCACTTATTTATTTTTATACTCTTTTTATTTTACTCACTTATTTATTCACCCGGTTTGTCTGATTATTTTGATATCACTGTGTGATTATGGGTCATGAATAATTAGTTTGTTTCAAATCACCTTGATCACATTTGGCTATTATTTAATTATTGCCTTTGTTTCGCTCAAAGCATCTTTTATTGGCTTTTACTATTATTATCACTATTAATTTGGGTATGGTTACTTTTTAGCTTCCTACCTTATATTTATAAGTACATCTTTCTTCTCCTTTCACATAATATACATTTAACATCACTATCTTACTTGTTATTGTCAATATGGTTATCTCTTGTTTATGCCCTAACTATTTTAGTGCATTGTTTTACATAAATATTATAGTCATAATTCGGAGATTACAATGTTCGTTATTACATTCTTGGTTGCATTTAGTATCTTATTCCTCCTTCCTTGTTACATTATACTTTCCTTGTTGTTTTCCAATCTATTGGGTCAAGTCATTGTCAGTTTCTCAGTCATTTGTTATCGTAATTTGGTCATTAATCTTTGATTTATAAGTTTTTGGCCTTTCTTCTCGTTTTCAGCTTTTTTGTTTATTATTAATCATCAGTGTATTTTCACCATCTTATATCATTTACATAATGCATCGCCACCAACAGAATTGATTATTTCGAAAATACAGATTTATCTTTTCTGAAATTTTCAATATAGTTCATTCAATCAAGTTGTTATTATTAAGGACTTAATCAACTTATTATTAAGTTGTTATTATTATTTTATTTTTATTAAGTCATGGTTCATGATATGGTACTTGGTATTATTCTTCTTATTTACTCTTTCCTTACGAGTGTTATCCCTTGTATGTTCTATCTCCCTAAAATTTTCTTCTCTCCTATTCATATAAATTGGTACTAGTTAGAGGGCACGTGTGGCTCTATTACTCTGCTATCCATTTATACACATTTTGAGTTCAGAGGTCTTGCCTATCTGCTCAATAACATAAAATAATTGTTGGACGTATCTCAACATTAAATCATCAAATAATAATATTAATAGTAATCATAATAATAGTCGTCTATTTTCGACTCATATAATATCAATACATTAAAACACTTTTGGGATTAATTATTCTCTCTTTTATACATCTCATGACCTTTTCTTCTCAGTGACTTATTTGGATTCCTTTTCTATGCTTATGGCGATATTTAATAGATATTTTGCATTGTTTCATCAACTTATTTCATATGATAGTTATTTTATTTGTTATCACATTCTTTTTCATTTATAATCAATATTAACATTGTAGCTGGTTTCTGGCTTACTTATATTTTTCATCATTGATTGTCCATTTAATATGTCATTGTCATTTTTTATTTGATTGTTTTGTCTTTTCTTTTTTGAAACGTTAATTCTTTATTCTTCCCTTTTGTAATCGGGTTAGTCAATGATGTTATGTAGCGACATCATTGTTTGTTTTATATTTTATTATTTTATGTCAGTTTTTTGGTTTTTTATTAAATATATTTATTTTTCAAAATTACATTGGTTTACACATTTTGTTTCACACTTGGTTGTAAGTTGTACTTACTTTGTTTCGAATTTAGCTAATCTTTCTTCTAAATTATTTTTCATTCATTCATTAATTTCAATCAAATATTTATTTGTAAGCTGTACTTACTTTCATTTTTGAATTTAGATAATGTTTACTCTCCAAATTCTTTTCTTCTCATTTATACATTAATTGGTTCGCATGGTCGGTCTACCTAAAATCAGTCCCATTTCTCAGTGTTCCTCCGCACTTGGTTTAGCCATGGTCCATGATTATATGAGTTACCCCAGTTGTACGGATTGCTGTCGTTTTCAGAATGACTTCTGTTCTCGTCCACTTTCTTGCTACTATCTTGTATTTAAATGTTTCTGTCATAAAATTTTCACTTGTTTCCATTCCTATCTCAAACATTTCATTATTTTGTTTATACAACGAATAGGTCAATGCTATTTCCATCGTAGATGCTATCGTTGATATTGGATTATGCATGTCTATTAAGTCTCTTATCCTTCTTATTCTGTTACACACTGTTTTGTAGTGATTCCTTTCTAAAGTTTCTAGTCAGGTCCTTCTGTTATTTTAAAATTCATTATTCCATTCTGGTCGTTAATCGGTATATTAAACATCTCAAATAGTCCATTCTTCATCATCTCCAACTCTTCTCTTGTATTTATGAGTTTCCTTGGATACCTTTTCTTAGTCTTCACCTCCATGGTTTGGATATCCTCCTTGTGGCTGTTATTTTTATTTGCAGATAACAGTATGCTTCCGTCTTCTTTTAATTCTGTTTCCTCCCTACCATCTTCTACCTTCTGGTCTACTGGTTCCCTGTTCTCCTTCACGGTTTCTTCAATACCTTCAGAAATTCTGTCTAGTGTTTCATTCACCTTCTTGAAACCATTATCTAATGTTTCCTTGATCTCATCGGTTTTGTAATTTGTTTCTTGCCATCTCTGATTCATTTCCGATTTGTCTGCTTTACTTCTTTACGATACGCTATTATTTGTCGTTGTATAGTTTCACTGTTACTATCGATTATATTGTTCGACGTTTCAATATCCTCTTTCATTAGTCTCAAGGTTTTGCTGGTTTTCCCATTACTTCTCTCTATCTTCTCACTTATCAATTTATTCTCCTTCTTCATTTCCTGTCTTAATTTCTCGTTATTTCCATTAATGGTCCGCCTTAAATCTTCCTTAGTGCTGTCCAATTTTTCATTCATTTCTTTTAATGTTTCATTTGTTTTCTCATTATTTTTGTCCATTTTTACATCCTGTTTCTTGAAATTGTTATTAATTGACTCAAACTTCTTATCTAATTCTTCCTTATGTCTGTCCGATTTTTCGTCCTGTTTCTTAAAATTGTCACTTAATTCTTCCTTCATTAATTCCCATAATCGTAGTAAGTCCATTCCTCCTCTGTTTTCCTCCTGTTGTGTGGGCTTATCTGGTTCCATAGGTGTTAATAATTCTTCTACATCTTAAACCGAAGTTATTTCCCTTTCTTCCATTCTGACGTCTTTCTCGATCTCTTTTTCCAACGTCTCTGCTTCCTTTTCCGCCTCCTTCTCGCTCAGCTTAGTCTGGTGCCTTGTGCCGTATTTTGCCGGTTCCATTTTCTGCAGCCGCCGCTAGAATCTGTAAGGTTTAATGGTATAATTTCTTAATTATTCTAGCCCTACTAGTTGGCGCGCCACTTTGTAATATCGACGTTTATTGGTGTTAGGATAAAATGATGTGTTATTTGCCAGGCGTGTTGTTTTGCCACACGTTGGATGCGTCACTTTGCATAAGAACGTTTTATGGGTGTTTATATATGTCACCCGTTGTAATCGTATTGTAATTATGTGTGACGAGCGTTTTTGTTTCGCTCGTGGCGTTCTTAGTATAAGTGTGTAATTGTGGGTAATAATCTGTCAAATAATCTGTGAAGAGATAATTGTATGTAACGAGTCGGAATATACTTTTTCTTAATACTTACGGGCAAACCGTGTCTCTCGTGGTTCGATTCGAATCTTGCCGCATCGTTACCTCGATTGGCCCACGCTGTCTTGCAGTGTCGATTTCACTAACTGCCGTATGTAGGCGTTTTCAGTTTAGTATTTGTTTATATTACTTTATTTTCTTTGAATCAAACATATAGCGTTGAGGAACATTAAAATTTATTAACCCTTCTTTCTATTATCCCTTCAATTACATTTAATGAATAGTACAGATTTTTATATTAATCCCGGCTTTTACAAATTTCTCAGTTGATATCGCTCAGTCATATATCGAGACGCCAGAATGGCTTATAATGTTTGTTTACAATTATTATTTCGTCTCAAGGTGTTAAGTCCTTTTGACTACAGAAGTTTGGATTATCGGCTAAAATGCACAAAATTATAATATTTCTTAAAACTAGGTACACAATGTTTAATACACTAATACATACAAGTAAGTTATCGGCAATGAGAATTAGAATAGTGTTTGGTTAGACTTTTGTCAGCAAGTTATGTTCATTAACAATTATTATAAATCAATTTCAAAGGTTGTTAATTGATTAAGTTTTATTAATAGTGATATTTAATTAACTTCAGTTCTTGTTTCAAAATTGTGATCAGTGAAGTGAAAATTTTACCTCGTTATTATGGATAAAGGGGAATTCATTTTTAAGTGAAAATATTAGTTTATACTCTTCGGGTTCTCGTTGTGGCTTCTTCGATGTTCGTCTACTTCTTCCGGATAGGTCTAGTCGTCTTCTCTTCCTCGGATGGTTCTCAATTGCCGTTCAGATGGTTTCAATTAAAGTTCGGCTTCCCTCTTGTTCCGTAGTTGTTCGTAGCCTCAGGTTGAAGTAGGTCGATTCCCTTCTTCCTTCGGGATGAGTCGTCCGTTACGTTCCTTCGGAGTATTCTTCTTTTAGAGTTATTTTTATTTTTAAATATTTTGTTACTGGTTATTCCATCAGGTGTCGTCTGGGATGCTTCTCCAATACTTCTTCCTTCTTTGTTTATAAAAAATTTAAGTTTTTATAGTTAATTTCGGATTGAGAGCTGCATACATCCGCCCTCCGCGTCAGTCAATAATGAAGTCATTAGAATTCCAACGGTTTTTTGGTAATAAATCTCAGTTGCTATGGTTACTTATTAAATTATGCTAATTCTCATTGGTCGTTATTTTATGTCATTGTTATATTCTAACGTTTTATTTTGGTTTAAATCTATAAAATATCTTCAAATTAAGATTTCTTTCTTATATTAGTAGTTATATTAATTACATGAAGACCATTGTTCTTCTTTTTTGTTAAAGATTATATTGATACCCCTCACGGTTACTTTTGAATAGTGAATAACATTTTCCGTGTTTTCTTATTTATAATTCTTATATATATAATCTAAAACAGGATATTATTTATACATTTTTGTATTAGGTATACTTGCTTAACTGTTTAAACATTTGGTATACTCATGATTGATACTGAACCTTTATTGGTTTGCTTTTAAATTTACAAAGTTTAAGCCTAGAGCCTAGACTTCCCCATACTACTATTTAGCATTCTTTGTTACTTATTAACTTTATATATGGTACATTAAAACAATTTTTATATAACCAGGTAATAAAACATTGGTGATTCTAACTACACCTCCTATTATAAAAATATTCCTTGCCAGGTTCAAGCCTGAAATTAAACTTCTAACTAGTTTTCTGTTTTTTACTATCATCTTGCTTATCTTATAATTTACTACATTCTATGGTTTTTTGTACAATAACAAAACTCTTATAATACTACTGTTAAACTGTACCTTACACGTTATGTCTTACTTACTAATCCCTTCACTTAAATACAGTGTCTGTCCTTCTTATGTTTCTATTCATTTTAATAACTTAATTTTTACCTTATTTTATAATTCTTACTTCCTATTACCTAAATTAATAATAGCACAATCAGTTTAAACTTACTTGCTAACATAAAGTTTATCAAAGATTGTTTAGCTATTGTATTATAGTCTGCTTATAAAATACTTTATTCTGCACACCCACTGCACTTTTCCCTTCATAGAAGGTTTCTTTATCTGTTATCACTATCACTTTTTTTATTACATGCTATACATAGCATTTCACCACTTATTTATTTTTATACACTTTTGATTTCACTCACTTATTTATTCACACGGTTTGTCTGATTATTTTGATATCACTGTGTGATTATGGGTCATGAATAATTAGTTTGCTTTCAAATCACCTTGATCACATTTGGTTATTATTTAATTATTGCCTTTGTTTGGCTCAAAGCATCTTTTAATGGCTTTTACTATTATTATCACTATTAATTTGGGTATGGTTATTTTTTAGCTTCCTACCTTATATTTATAAGTACATCTTTCTTCTCCTTTCACATAATATACATTTAACATCACTATCTTACTTGTTATTGTCAATATGGTTATCTCTTGTTTATGCCCTAACTATTTTAGTGCATTGGTTTACATAAATATTATAGTCATAATTCGGAGATTACAATGTTCGTTATTACATTCTTGGTTGCATTTAGTTTCTTATTCCTCCTTCCTTGTTACATTATACTTTCCTTGTTGTTTTCCAATCTATTGGGTCAAGTCATTGTCAGTTTCTCAGTCATTTGTTATCGTAATTTGGTCATTAATCTTTGATTTATAAGTTTTTGGCCTTTCTTCTCGTTTTCAGCTTTTTTGTTTATTATTAATCATCAGTGTATTTTCACCATCTTATGTCATTTACATAATGCATCGCCGCCACCAGAATTGATTATTTCGAAAATACAGATTTATCTTTTCTGAAATTATCAATATAGTTCATTCAATCAAGTTGTTATTATTAAGGACTTAATCAACTTATTATTAAGTTGTTATTATCATTTTATTTTTATTAAATCATGTTTCATGATATGGTACTTGGTATTATTCTTCTTATTTACTCTTTCCTTACGAGTGTTATCCCTTGTATGTTCTATCTCCCTAAAATTTTCTTCTCTCCTATTCATATAAATTGGTACTAGTTAGAGGGCACGTGTGGCTCTATTACTCTGCTATCCATTTATACACATTTTGAGTTCAGAGGTCTTGCCTATCTGCTCAATAACATAAAATAATTGTTGGACGTTTCTCAACATTAAATCATCAAATAATAATATTAATAGTAATCATAATAATAGTCGTCTATTTTCGACTCATATAATATCAATACATTAAAACACTTTTGGGATTAATTATTCTCTCTTTTATACATCTCATGACCTTTTCTTCTCAGTGACTTATTTGGATTCTTTTTCTATGCTTATGGCGATATTTAATAGATATTTTGCATTGTTTCATCAACTTACTTCATATGATATTTATTTTATTTGTTATCACATTCTTTCTCATTTATAATCAATATTAACATTGTAGCTGGTTTCTGGCTTACTTATATTTTTGATCATTGATTGTCCATTTAATATGTCCATGTCATTTTTTATTTGATTGTTTTGTCTTTTCTTTTTGTGAAACGTTAATTCTTTATTCTTCCCTTTTGTAATAGGTTTAGTCAATGATGTTATGTAGCGTCATCATTGTTTGTTTTATAATTTATTATTTTATGTCAGTTTTTGGTTTTTTATTATATATATTCTTTTTCAAAATTACATTGGTTTACACATTTTGTTTCACACTTGGTTGTAAGTTGTACTTACTTTGTTTCGAATTTAGCTAACCTTTCTTCTAAATTATTTTTCATTCATTCATTAATTTCAATCAAATATTTATTTGTAAGCTGTACTTACTTTGATTTTTGAATTTAGATAATGTTTACTCTCTAAATTCTTTTCTTCTCATTTATACATTAATTGGTTCGCATGGTCGGTCTACCTAAAATCAGTCCCATTTCTCAGTGTTCCTCCGCACTTGGTTTAGCCATGGTCCATGATTATATGAGTTACCCCTGTTGTACGGATTGCTGTCGTTTTCAGAATGACTTCTGTTCTCGTCGACTTTCTTGCTACTATCTTGTATTTAAATGTTTCTGTCATAAAAGTTTCACTTGTTTCCATTCCTATCTCAATCATTTCATTATTTTGTTTATACAACGAATAGGTCAATGCTATTTCCATCGTAGATGCTATCGTTGATATTGGATTATGCATGTCTATTAAGTGTCTTATCCTTCTTATTCTGTTACACACTGTTTTGTAGTGATTCCTTTCTAAAGTTTCTAGTAAGTTCCTTCTGTTATTTTTAAAATTCATTATTTCATTCTGGTCGTTAATCGGTATATTAAACATCTCAAGTAGTCCATTCTTCATCATCTCCAACTCTTCTCTTGTATTTATGAGTGTCCTTGGATACCTCTTCTTAGTCTTCACCTCCATGGTTTGGATATCCTCCTTGTGGCTGTTATTTTTATTTGCAGATAACAGTATGCTTTTGTCTTCTTTTAATTCTGTTTCCTCCCTACCATCTTCTACCTTCTGGTCTACTGGTTCTCTGTTCTCCTTCACGGTTTCTTCAATACCTTCAGAAATTCTGTCTAGTGTTTCATTCACCTTCTTGAAACCATTATCTAATGTTTCCTTGATCTCATCGGTTTTGTAATTTGTTTCTTGCCATCTCTGATTCATTTCCGATTTGTCTGCTTTACTTCTTTACGATACGCTATTATTTGTCGTTGTATAGTTTCACTGTTACTATCGATTATATTGTTCGACGTTTCAATATCCTCTTTCATTAGTCTCAAGGTTTTGCTGGTTTTCCCATTACTTCTCTCTATCTTCTCACTTATCAATTTATTCTCCTTCTTCATTTCCTGTCTTAATTTCTCGTTATTTCCATTAATGGTCCGCCTTAAATCTTCCTTAGTGCTGTCCAATTTTTCATTCATTTCTTTTAATGTTTCATTTGTTTTCTCATTATTTTTGTCCATTTTTACATCCTGTTTCTTGAAATTGTTATTAATTGACTCAAACTTCTTATCTAATTCTTCCTTATGTCTGTCCGATTTTTCGTCCTGTTTCTTAAAATTGTCACTTAATTCTTCCTTCATTAATTCCCATAATCGTAGTAAGTCCATTCCTCCTCTGTTTTCCTCCTGTTGTGTGGGTTTATCTGGTTCCATAGGTGTTAATAATTCTTCTACATCTTCCACCGAAGTTATTTCCCTTTCTTCCATTCTGACGTCTTTCTCGATCTCTTTTTCCAACGTCTCTGCTTCCTTTTCCGCCTCCTTCTCGCTCAGTTTAGTCTGGTGCCTTGTGCCGTATATTGCCGGTTCCATTTTCTGCAGCCGCCGCTAGAATCTGTAAGGTTTAATGGTATAATTTATTAATTATTCTGGCCCCACTAGTTGGCGCGCCACTTTGTAATATCGACGTTTATTGGTGTTAGGATAAAATGATGTGTTATTTGCCAGGCGTGTTGTTTTGCCACACGTTGGATGCGTCACTTTGCATAAGAACGTTTTATGGGTGTTTATAAATGTCACCCGTTGTAATCGTATTGCAATTATGCGTGACGAGCGTTTTTGTTTCGCTCGTGGCGTTCTTAGTATAAGTGTGTAATTGTGGGTAATAATCTGTCAAATACTCTGTGAAGAGATAATTGTATGTAACGAGTCGGAATATACTTTTTCTTAATACTTACGGGCAAACCGTGTCTCTCGTGGTTCGATTCGAATCTTGCCGCATCGTTACCTCGATTGGCCCACGCTGTCTTGCAGTGTCGATTTCACTAACTGCCGTATGTAGGCGTTTTCAGTTTAGTATTTGTTTATATTACTTTATTTTCTATGAATCAAGCATATAGCGCTGAGGAACATTAAAATTTATTAACCCTTCTTTCTATTATCCCTTCAATTACATTTAATGAATAGTACAGATTTTTATATTAATCCCGGCTTTTACAAATTTCTCAGTTGATATCGCTCAGTCATATATCGAGACGCCAGAATGGCTTATAATGTTTGTTTACAATTATTATTTCGTCTCAAGGTGTTAAGTCCTTTTGACTACAGAAGTTTGGATTATCGGCTAAAATGCACAAAATTATAATATTTCTTAAAACTAGGTACACAATGTTTAATACACTAATACATACAAGTAAGTTATCGGCAATGAGAATTAGAATAGTGTTTGGTTAGACTTTTGTCAGCAAGTTATGTTCATTAACAATTATTATA
The DNA here is from genome assembly GCA_034769895.1 of Magicicada septendecula. NCBI lineage: Eukaryota > Metazoa > Arthropoda > Insecta > Hemiptera > Cicadidae > Magicicada > Magicicada septendecula. Next base: position 356,609,936 of record CM068375.1, read on the forward strand.
AATCAATTTCAAAGGTTGTTAATTGATTAAGTTTTATTAATAGTGATATTTAATTAACTTCAGTTCTTGTTTCAAAATTGTGATCAGTGAAGTGAAAATTTTACCTCGTTATTATGGATAAAGGGGAATTCATTTTTAAGTGAAAATATTAGTTTATACTCTTCGGGTTCTCGTTGTGGCTTCTTCGATGTTCGTCTACTTCTTCCGGATAGGTCTAGTCGTCTTCTCTTCCTCGGATGGTTCTCAATTGCCGTTCAGATGGTTTCAATTAAAGTTCGGCTTCCCTCTTGTTCCGTAGTTGTTCGTAGCCTCAGGTTGAAGTAGGTCGATTCCCTTCTTCCTTCGGGATGAGTCGTCCGTTACGTTCCTTCGGAGTATTCTTCTTTTAGAGTTATTTTTATTTTTATTTTTAAATATTTTATTACTGGTTATTCCATCAGGTGTCGTATGGGATGCTTCTCCAATACTTCTTCCTTCTTCGTTTATAAAAAATTTAAGTTTTTATAGTTAATTTCGGATTGAGAGCTGCATACATCCGCCCTCCGCGTCAGTCAATAATGAAGTTATTAGAATTCCAACGGTTTTTTGATAATAAATCTCAGTTGCTATGGTTACTTATTAAATTATGCTAATTCTCATTGGTCGTTATTTTATGTCATTGTTATATTCTAACGTTTTATTTTGGTTTAAATCTATAAAATATCTTCAAATTAAGATCTTCCTTATATTAGTAGTTATATTAATTACAAGAAGACCATTGTTCTTCTTTTTTGTTAAAGATTATTTTGATACCCCTCACGGTTACTTTTGAATAGTGAATAACATTTTCCTTGTTTTCGTATTTATAATTCTTATATATATAATCTAAAACAGGATATTATTTATACATTTTTGTATTAGGTATACTTACTTAACTGTTTAAACATTTGGTATACTCATGATTGATACTGAAACTTTATTGGTTTGCTTTTAAATTTACAAAGTTTAAGCCTAGAGCCTAGACTTCCCCATACTACTATTTAGCATTCTTTGTAACTTATTAACTTTATATATGGTACATTAAAACAATTTTTATATAAACAGGTAATAAAACATTGGTGATTCTAACTACACCTCCTATTATAAAAATATTCCTTGCCAGGTTCAAGCCTGAAATTAAACTTCTAACTAGTTTTCTGTTTTTTACTATCATCTTGCTTATCTTATAATTTACTACATTCTATGGTTTTTTGTACAATAACAAAACTCTTATAATACTACTGTTAAACTGTACCTTACACGATATGTCTTACTTACTAATCCCTTCACTTAAATACAGTGTCTGTCCTTCTTATGTTTCTATTCATTTTAATAACTTAATTTTTACCTTATTTTATAATTCTTACTTCCTATTACCTAAATTAATAATAGCACAATCAGTTTAAACTTACTTGCTAACATAAAGTTTATCAAAGATTGTTTAGCTATTGTATTATAGTCTGCTTATAAAATACTTTATTCTGCACACCCACTGCACTTTTCCCTTCATAGAAGGTTTCTTTATCTGTTATCACTATCACTTTTTTTATTACATGCTATACATAGCATTTCACCACTTATTTATTTTTATACACTTTTGATTTCACTCACTTATTTATTCACACGGTTTGTCTGATTATTTTGATATCACTGTGTGATTATGGGTCATGAATAATTAGTTTGCTTTCAAATCACCTTGATCACATTTGGCTATTATTTAATTATTGCCTTTGTTTGGCTCAAAGCATCTTTTATTGGCTTTTACTATTATTATCACCATTAATTTGGGTATGGTTATTTTTAAGCTTCCTACCTTATATTTATAAGTACATCTTTCTTCTCCTTTCACATAATATACATTTAACATCACTATCTTACTTGTTATTGTCAATATGGTTATCTCTTGTTTATGCCGTAACTATTTTAGTGCATTGGTTTACATAAATATTATAGTCATAATTCGGAGATTACAATGTTCGTTATTACATTCTTGGTTGCATTTAGTTTCTTATTCCTCCTTCCTTGTTACATTATACTTTCCTTGTTGTTTTCCAATCTATTGGGTCAAGTCATTGTCAGTTTCTCAGTCATTTGTTATCGTAATTTGGTCATTAATCTTTGATTTATAAGTTTTTGGCCTTTCTTCTCGTTTTCAGCTTTTTTGTTTATTATTAATCATCAGTGTATTTTCACCATCTTATGTCATTTATATAATGCATCGCCGCCACCAGAATTGATTATTTCGAAAATACAGATTTATCTTTTCTGAAATTATCAATATAGTTCATTCAATCAAGTTGTTATTATTAAGGACTTAATCAACTTATTATTAAGTTGTTATTATTATTTTATTTTTATTAAATCATGTTTCATGATATGGTACTTGGTATTATTCTTCTTATTTACTCTTTCCTTACGAGTGTTATCCCTTGTATGTTCTATCTCCCTAAAATTTTCTTCTCTCCTATTCATATAAATTGGTACTAGTTAGAGGGCACGTGTGGCTCTATTACTCTGCTATCCATTTATACACATTTTGAGTTCAGAGGTCTTGCCTATCTGCTCAATAACATAAAATAATTGTTGGACGTTTCTCAACATTAAATCATCAAATAATAATATTAATAGTAATCATAATAATAGTCGTCTATTTTCGACTCATATAATATCAATACATTAAAACACTTTTGGGATTAATTATTCTCTCTTTTATACATCTCATGACCTTTTCTTCTCAGTGACTTATTTGGATTCCTTTTCTATGCTTATGGCGATATTTAATAGATATTTTGCATTGTTTCATCAACTTACTTCATATGATATTTATTTTATTTGTTATCACATTCTTTCTCATTTATAATCAATATTAACATTGTAGCTGGTTTCTGGCTTACTTATATTTTTGATCATTGATTGTCCATTTAATATGTCCATGTCATTTTTTATTTGATTGTTTTGTCTTTTCTTTTTGTGAAACGTTAATTCTTTATTCTTCCCTTTTGTAATAGGTTTAGTCAATGATGTTATGTAGCGTCATCATTGTTTGTTTTATAATTTATTATTTTATGTCAGTTTTTGGTTTTTTATTATATATATTCTTTTTCAAAATTACATTGGTTTACACATTTTGTTTCACACTTGGTTGTAAGTTGTACTTACTTTGTTTCGAATTTAGCTAATCTTTCTTCTACATTATTTTTCATTCAAACATTAATTTCAATCAAATATTTATTTGTAAGCTGTACTTACTTTGATTTTTGAATTTAGATAATGTTTACTCTCTAAATTCTTTTCTTCTCATTTATACATTAATTGGTTCGCATGGTCGGTCTACCTAAAATCAGTCCCATTTCTCAGTGTTCCTCCGCACTTGGTTTAGCCATGGTCCATGATTATATGAGTTACCCCTGTTGTACGGATTGCTGTCGTTTTCAGAATGACTTCTGTTCTCGTCGACTTTCTTGCTACTATCTTGTATTTAAATGTTTCTGTCATAAAAGTTTCACTTGTTTCCATTCCTATCTCAATCATTTCATTATTTTGTTTATACAACGAATAGGTCAATGCTATTTCCATCGTAGATGCTATCGTTGATATTGGATTATGCATGTCTATTAAGTGTCTTATCCTTCTTATTCTGTTACACACTGTTTTGTAGTGATTCCTTTCTAAAGTTTCTAGTAAGTTCCTTCTGTTATTTTTAAAATTCATTATTTCATTCTGGTCGTTATTCGGTATATTAAACATCTCAAGTAGTCCATTCTTCATCATCTCCAACTCTTCTCTTGTATTTATGAGTGTCCTTGGATACCTCTTCTTAGTCTTCACCTCCATGGTTTGGATATCCTCCTTGTGGCTGTTATTTTTATTTGCAGATAACAGTATGCTTTTGTCTTCTTTTAATTCTGTTTCCTCCCTACCATCTTCTACCTTCTGGTCTACTGGTTCTCTGTTCTCCTTCACGGTTTCTTCAATACCTTCAGAAATTCTGTCTAGTGTTTCATTCACCTTCTTGAAACCATTATCTAATGTTTCCTTGATCTCATCGGTTTTGTAATTTGTTTCTTGCCATCTCTGATTCATTTCCGATTTGTCTGCTTTACTTCTTTACGATACGCTATTATTTGTCGTTGTATAGTTTCACTGTTACTATCGATTATGTTGTTCGACGTTTCAATATCCTCTTTCATTAGTCTCAAGGTTTTGCTGGTTTTCCCATTACTTCTCTCTATCTTCTCACTTATCAATTTATTCTCCTTCTTCATTTCCTGTCTTAATTTCTCGTTATTTCCATTAATGGTCCGCCTTAAATCTTCCTTAGCGCTGTCCAATTTTTCATTCATTTCTTTTAATGTTTCATTTGTTTTCTCATTATTTTTGTCCATTTTTATATCCTGTTTCTTGAAATTGTTATTAATTGACTCAAACTTCTTATCTAATTCTTCCTTATGTCTGTCCGATTTTTCGTCCTGTTTCTTAAAATTGTCACTTAATTCTTCCTTCATTAATTCCCATAATCGTAGTAAGTCCATTCCTCCTCTGTTTTCCTCCTGTTGTGTGGGTTTATCTGGTTCCATAGGTGTTAATAATTCTTCTACATCTTCCACCGAAGTTATTTCCCTTTCTTCCATTCTGACGTCTTTCTCGATCTCTTTTTCCAACGCCTCTGCTTCCTTTTCCGCCTCCTTCTCGCTCAGTTTAGTCTGGTGCCTTGTGCCGTATTTTGCCGGTTCCATTTTCTGCAGCCGCCGCTAGAATCTGTAAGGTTTAATGGTATAATTTCTTAATTATTCTAGCCCTACTAGTTGGCGCGCCACTTTGTAATATCGACGTTTATTGGTGTTAGGATAAAATGATGTGTTATTTGCCAGGCGTGTTGTTTTGCCACACGTTGGATGCGTCACTTTGTATAAGAACGTTTTATGGGTGTTTATAAATTTCACCCGTTGTAATCGTATTGTAATTATGTGTGACGAGCGTTTTTGTTTCGCTCGTGGCGTTCTTAGTATAAGTGTGTAATTGTGGGTAATAATCTTTCAAATACTCTGTGAAGAGTTAATTGTATGTAACGAGTCGGAATATACTTTTTCTTAATACTTACGGGCAAACCGTGTCTCTCGTGGTTCGATTCGAATCTTGCCGCATCGTTACCTCGATTGGCCCACGCTGTCTTGCAGTGTCGATTTCACTAACTGCCGTATGTAGGCGTTTTCAGTTTAGTATTTGTTTATATTACTTTATTTTCTATGAATCAAACATATAGCGCTGAGGAACATTAAAATTTATTAACCCTTCTCTCTATTATCCCTTCAATTACATTTAATGAATAGTACAGATTTTTATATTAATCCCGGCTTTTACAAATTTCTCAGTTGATATCGCTCAGTCATATATCGAGACGCCAGAATGGCTTATAATGTTTGTTTACAATTATTATTTCGTCTCAAGGTGTAATTAATATAACTATTAATATAAGAAAGAAATCTTAATTTGAAGATGTTTTATAGATTTAAACCAAAATAAAACGTTAGAATATAACAATGACATAAAATAACGACCAATGAGTATTAGCATAATTTAATAAGTAACCATAGCAACTTTGATTTATTACCAAAAAACCGTTGGAATTCTAATGACTTCATTATTGACTGACGCGGAGGGCGGATGTATGCAGCTCTCAATCCGAAATTAACTATAAAAACTTAAATGTTTATAAACCAAGAAGGAAGAAGTATTGGAGAAGCATCCCAGACGACACCTGATGGAATAACCAGTAATAAAATATTTAAAAATAAAAATAAAAATAACTCTAAAAGAAGAATACTCCGAAGGAACGTAACGGACGACTCATCCCGAAGGAAGAAGGGAATCGACCTACTTCAACCTGAGGATACGAACAATAATACATTCTTATTCTATATATACTTTATATCTTTTTACGGCTTTATAATCATTTTAACACAATTAATTGATTATTTTCAATGACTCTACGTTATGTGCTTTTACTAAGAAAAAGGTAAATAAATTAATTACTTGTTCACTTTCTAAGCAAGGATTTAACTTATCGTTACACTGACTGTTCATTCATTAAAGAAAAATAATTAAAGATTATTCTGATTACACATAAATTACATTGGTTTTATCTCTGTCTACATACGTGTTATTATTCTTACAAAAATGTTTTTTTTTTTTTTTATTAAAGTCTTTCAATGTCTTTTTCTTTGATAATTATATATTGGTTTTTCGTCACCTTAAATTCTGCAGAGTTGTCCCATGTCCTCCAGTGATTCCGTCGGTTCGATCCTCCTGGATGTCCTCTTGTCCTCACTGCAAAATGCAATCTTCTGTCGGCGGAGTTGCGAGCCTTGAGGGAATTAAAAGGGATGAATCCATTGTCATTATGCCGGCGGATAAGGGGAGTGCCACTGTGGTCTTGAACACCGAAGACTACCAGCGGAAGATTGAAGGTTTGTTAGATCCGGCCACTTATCGGAGGCTGAACAAAGATCCGACTACAACTGTTTTGAGAAAAACGGATTCTTTGATTAAGCAATCTTCTCTGGCGCCTGATGTGAAGACGGCCGTCCGGTGTTCGAAGGCCCTTCCCCCTCGTCTCTATGGTTTACCGAAGATTTACAAGGAAGACGTTCCGCTGAGGCCCATCGTCAGTGCTATTGGCTCGCCTACTTACACCTTGGCAAAGCACCTCACTGGATTGCTCAAGCCGCACATCGGGCAGACGGACTCTTTCGTCCGGGACTCTTCTGATTTCCTTCGGAGGATCCGGGAGTTGGTGCTGGAGCCTGGCGATGTTCTCGTGAGTTTTGATGTGGTCTCTCTTTTCACCTTGGTCCCTGTTCAGGAGGTCTTGGGGTATTTGGGTGACCTGTTCTCGGCGGACATCACTGCTTTGTTCCGGCAGGTCCTAACAACGACCTACTTCCAGTGGAATGGCGGCTTCTATGAACAGTTGGATGGCGTCGCCATGGGAAGTCCTCTCAGCCCTGTGGTTGCAAACTTCTATATGGAGAAATTTGAAGAGTTGGCAATTTCATCTGCGCCTCTGAAGCCGAAGTGTTGGTTGCGGTATGTGGACGACACTTTCGTGGTCTGGAGCCATGGGGATGAAGAGTTGGAACGCTTCCTTGGACATCTGAACGCTGTACACCCGCGCATACAGTTTACGATGGAGCGCGAGAGTGGTGATCAATTGGCTTTTCTGGATGTGTTGGTCCTGAAAAGGACCGATGGCAGCTTGGGACATAAAGTTTATAGGAAGCCAACGCACACCGACAGATATCTGCACAAGACCTCCAATCATCATCCTAGGCAGAAGAGGGCGGTGCTGAAGACTCTGGTAGACCGGGCAAAAATAATCTGTGAGCCCCAGTATCTCGAAGATGAGTTTCGGCATCTCGAGGAAGCACTGCAGTCCAACGGCTATTCTGCTGCGGAGGTTAGGAGAGCTGCCCGGCCGAGAAGATCTGGTAGGCCGGACCAGTCGGAGTTGCCTGAGGTTGTTGGCTCTGCTGTCTTGCCCTACATCCGTGGCGTGACTGATCGCATCGGCAGGTTGCTGAGTAAGCGGGGCGTCAGGACGATCTTTAAGCCAACCAAAAAGATCCAACAGTTCCTGCGACCGATGAAAGACGCCAGGGATCCACTCTCGTCGTGCGGGGTGTACAGTATTCCTTGTACGTGTGGCCAGGTCTACATAGGCACCACGAAGCGTAGTGTCCGGACGCGCCTCTCTGAACATCGGAGATACTGCCGCCTGGGCCAGCCGGAGAAGTCCGCAGTTGCTGAACACGCTCTGTCCCACGACGATCACCGGGTGATGTTTGATGAAGCCCGCGTGTTGTCTTCTGTCCGGGGTTACTTCACTCGCCTGCATCTGGAGTCCATCCATATTCATAAGAATGCGTCCGTCGCTATGAACCGCCGAGGAGAAAGCATCTCCTTAAATAGTGTCTGGCATGGTCTATTTTCCATGGCCAATCAGAATTGAGTATGACGAGCTGGCTTCTCATTGGTCCGTGCGATACACCTGAAGCGGACAAAATGTTATAAATAGAGGCATCGTAGCAGGTACTCACTGTTGCTTGTTCCCAGTCCATTGGGAGACGTGTTCGGCGTATCATCTATCGAACACTTTTCTTTTTCTTTTGCTACTGAAGATGGCCACCGGTGGTGCGGCCGAAACGTTTAGCAGCATCTTAAGCAATCGACCACGGCCTCTCAGCCCGGAAGTTTTAGTAAATAATCGTTATTTGCCGTAACACTTTATATGGTAGGCTTAAAAAAAGTCATACTGATGTTAGACCTAACGTCTAACTTTGTCCAGAGTAGTTAGAAAATTCGCGTCTCTGACGGACATAGCGTACCGCCGCGACTGTGGAATGTTAGAAGAGAGCGTTCGTCTCTCCTGGGCTCATATTTATATCCACCCAGTAAACTGCAGCTGTCGATTCAGGAATCAGCCTGTCGACAGTTGAACCATGGGATGATAGCCCCCACCCTCTTCTCATTTCACATAATTGCACTTTTTCGCCAATCGCACTGTTTAACGCAGATTTTACGTAGATAAAATATTGTCTAATTTAATGACCTATGTGATGTGCAATTATCATGATGCTCACACCACTAGTGTAATTATAATGCTTCAAAATCGCACTGGATTCGCACTGATTGTCAGAATTACGTAAAATTCGCACTGCACTTGTGTCTGATTTTTACACATTTTTAGAAGTTTTTACCTTCTCGCTAACATTTATGGTTTGCTTAATACTAAATATATTCTTAATTTAGCATTGACTTGGGGTGGGGTTGCAAACTTTCAGGATCAAACAGGCTTCACGCCCACACTCTATTTACTTGTATACACACATGCAGTGGTAATCGCGTGATGTTTACCTGGTTGTACCTGCTTGAAAGCCAGCTTCCAATCTCACACCTCCTCGTCTTTTATATATTATTGAAATTAACTTAAATATTTATAATATATTATCTGTGCGCATTACAACCTATGCTTGTATTGTCGCAATATATATATATATATACCATATCTTTACTTTTAGTACTTTACTATATCTTCCTTCCTCTCTCTCTCTCTCTCTCTCTCTCTCTCTCTCTCTCTCTCTCTCTCTCTCTCTCTCTCTCTCTCTCTCTCTCTCTCTCTCTCTCTCTCTCTCACATTCTTTCTATCTCTCTCTTGTCTATATCTTTCTGCTTTCCTCTGCCTATTCTTATCACGTGCCTGACGTCTTTCCTTTCTACATTTATTGTCATTTCAGACACCGTTTTTTAACCCTCTTGAATCTAACAAAATGCAAATAGCCTCCAACGTTTTGGCTTTCAAGAAATTGAAAACTAGCATTGCTATGTCGAAACCAGTACTCCTTTTCTTAATTTTCTCTGAATGTTGCCAATATTCTAATTGCGGCAACATTCGAGCCCTCCTACCAAACAGTAGGAGGGCTACCTGAGAATAATACCTCAGTAGTAAAATACGTACCTCAGAAATCTACGACTTAAGTTGATACATTTTTATTTTCAGTTTGGTTAGTTATTAGCAGCTATCTAACACAAACTGTGTCACTACTTATTGCCACACTGCTAAATACTTTGTTCGTTTAAGGTCCTACTTTTAATTTAATTTACCTGAAGGTGGTAGAGTCACCGAAAGGCTTTGTCAAGAAAGAAGTATTTAGTAGTGTGGTAATAAGAAGTGACAACATTGGTTTAAATTCATTACTTTTAAGTTCAGAGATTTTAGACAAACTGGACCATTAGGAATAGAGTCTGTTATGTTAGTGAAAAGCTGTGATAGGGTATGCAACCATTAGACAAGAATTAAACATTCTATCGCTTGCACTACAGGCAGAAATGTACGAAAGTGAAAATTTACAGACAACAAAAAACATGTATTCAACACACAGAAAAAAAGGATTCTAAAGCAAGCTCTGAATTATCACCCAACAAGCAGAAAACACGTGCCATAGCCGAAAAGAAACAATTGGATGGAGTTTAAAATAAAACTGTAAAAATTCAATAATTTCGTGTACCAACTAGTACAGACTATGAGATTGTGTGTGTGTGTGTGTATGTGTGTGTGTGTGTGTGTACGCGCGTTATGAGGGCAATTTTCAGGTTTGTTTTTTCGACAATTGTTAGTCAGCAAGATGGTTACGTGTAGAGCAAGTTGTTAAGTAATGGAAAAGCAATATTTGAAGACAAAAACGGAAATCAATAAAACGGAACACAGAAATCAATAAATGCTAAACAAAAACGAAAGAAAAATGAGGAAAAGCTGAGAGAAAATTTGCTGCAAAATTTGTCTGACTGGCATTAGACAAAGCTACGAAATTGCGCGCCAAGTAAAATTTGTGCTGTTAATTTACTTTCAGTTACATAATTACATTGTGCTAGAGTTTAGTTCTGTTTACAAACGTTACAAGGTTTACGTGAAATGTTTTGCAAAAAATTAAATGAGTCTGTTTCAACTCACATAAAATTTACTAATAAAGTAAATTCACCCAGTTCATTTTAAACTAAGGAATATGTAATGATAATTCTGTACTAATATTAACGCTACCACTTATACTTTTTTTAAAAGGACGATAAATGCATTTACACAAAGTGTGGGAATTCCATCTCAACTAGACTATTTACTAAAACACCTCCTCCAACGATCGAGCACTAGCTTGTGGCCGTTTATTACACTACTTGAGACTAGATTACTTTGCTGTTCCCAATAGGCTGACAATTACGTTAATCTACTCTATAGACGCTCAAGGTCTCGCTCCGTCATCTCGATGATGCCGTCTGCATAAAATGCTAGATGCTTACAGACGTCCTTCTCTCTTAGTGTGGCTCCGACGGTTTTATACGGAACTGTCATTCTTACATCATTATTCCAACCAGGCATGCTTTTTTCGTAGCCCATTTACCACAGTTGAAAAAGGCGTGTTTTGCGTTATTTTGTGTACCCGGGCAGTGCAGGCAATCTGCAAGCAATCTGCGTATTATGGGTTTTTCATCTTACGCAGGTAGGATCGCAAATATCCACGACCATTCAGGAACCGACCTCCCATGCTCTCTGTCAATCAGCGGTGTTACGTGTTTGATCAGCAACGCGGTCCAGCCCCCTATCGTCTTTTCGTCCCAAGCCAAACTATTATCCACCTCTCAACGGTGTCAAGGGTGCACAGCCTCTCTTAGTGTTTTGCTATCTCCTTGTCGACCTCGGCTTTCCCAAGGAGCACTGCTCCCCGCTACTTGGCAAGAAGATCAATATGGATAACCCCCGCGACCACTATGACAGCTGGTCCAGAAACGGCGCGGTAAGGAGTGGCTACCCTCCGAGCGCTCCTCCTCAGCACCTGGTTATACCTTTTTGTTCAGGGTATACGCCCACACTTCTGCGCCCTACAAGACGACTGATTGGATCGCCGTCATCAGCAGACGATGCTCGCAGGGTCCGGCCCACTCATATTAGTCATCAATTTGGTGAGCGCCATCAAAGCTTTAGCAGCCTTATCCGTCGTATGCCGTATTTTGTCGGGGGCGGGGATGAAACTTATATTTTATCTTTCTATTAGTTAACACTTGTTAACAACAATTTTTCTATTTGGTTACATTCATTATTTGCAGGACCACTTCTCCGACACTTAGAAGCAAGATACTACTATTACTACCACTACTACTAGTTCTACGAAAACCAAGTTACCGGGTTTAATAAAGTCGTTTGCCTTTAAGGGCCATTTTCGGCGCTTATAGGCAATTGGAGTACAGAATCACAATTGCATACATATCAAGGGCGGCTTTACACTGACTAACTACGGCACATTAAATTTACTACTAATATCTTAAAAACTTTGCGCCTGATGATGCTCTACTACTACTACTACTACTACTACTACTGCTACTACTACTACTACTACTACTACTACTACTATTACTACTACTACTACACCACGGTTTCCAGGAGCGCACCGAACACGAATACAGAAATAATAGGCAAAATTCGAAAATCCAACGGAGACTCTGCTCATAAAACAAATGCAATGGTTTCTGAACATATTATGTAACAATATACCTGGAAGAGACATTATGTAATTCTTTTTCGTAGAATGATCTGAGAACATCTTAAACAGCGTCGTGTGTCTCGGGGTGCCAGAAGTCCCGTAGGCATTCAGAGATGGAATTTTCTTAAATTTCCTGAGCGCAGTAATATACATGAAGCGTGCATGAGCACAGTGAAATAATACATGTATAAAATTTCTGTCATTTTATTTTTGTTTCCTATTACTTTTAATTTATCCGTTTATATTTTTGTTTTAAGTTTTGATCATTTTTACTTTATTTATACAACAGCAGTTGGCTTTGTCAATTAGATTATTTTGTCGGGCAATTTACTCAGTGCGCCTCAATGGTGTATTATTGAAAAGTGAGTATTGTGCGGGACTCTATTAGTTGACATTATTATTGTGCGTCGACTCATTTTAGTTAAATTATTGTACAAGTACAATCTTGCGAAATAACGTATTGATTGCAAGCTACTATTTGTGATTAAGTAAAGCTGGTAATTAGTGGCCTCATTGGTGTCTGTATATTGTTACTGTCACTCTACTATATGACGATCAGTGAGACCGTAGTAAAGATATTATTGTTTTTTAAAACTTACAATAATCCACGACGATACAGCCCTCAAATAAGCCAGCATTTTTTTAGCAAACTGTATATAACAACTACTTCATTAGCTTTAGCCTACTTACCAAACGCTGTTCCATATAGCTAGAAATATTTTTATCAAAAGCGTTTTTGATGAATTTAAAATTCACACTCCAGCAAGTATTTCCAACTAAAAGCGTAATCCTTGTTTATAAACTGTGTTTGTGTTAATCCTCTAAACTATATCTGTAACGTTTCCTCACATCCCTATAGAATTTCTTAAGTTATGCGGTAGGTGAAACAGCTGTGAAGACAATCCCTATAATCCACTTAAGGCGCCAGAAAGCAGGGCAGCTTATCGTCGACTCAGATAAGGAATTAAGGTGGCATTGAAAGGCGAAACCCAAAAATCAATAACAAGCTCAAGCAGTAAATTGCAGAGAGCTTGTAGGCTTATCTATATCTTGTAACCAAGAGACAGGCGTACACAATCGGAAAATTTATAAATTTTTCATAAGAAGTACCGTACATACTTTATACAAGTAAAATAAAAGAGTATTAAGATATAATTGTTACCTGAGAACGAAAAGGCACAGAAATACAAATAATGATTGGTCTAAATTTCACCCAAACTTGAATTACAAAACATGTTCTAAACATAAAGTGTATATAATAAAATTAAACTATGTTATTAATGACTAAATAGTTTTATTAATGTTTGAGTGTTTTAACAACTGTTTACATATATATTGCTACGACATCACAGAACAGTCTACGTGCTTATCGAACATTCCAGAGAGATCCAGAATGTAAGAGTGTGGCGTACGTGCTCTAGACGCATTTTGCGAGAATCTTCTCGACCTTGCCGGGCTTCACTCGGGCGCTCGGACTGTGTCAAGGCCGCAGTTAATTACGTAGTTCACACGAGAGATAAGACGCAGTTTGGAAGCTTCTGGTGTGTGAGCGGGACTATAAATACATGGCCGTAGCGTCCTTAGTTTTCAGTATTAGTACGAATTATTTACAGAGCGGTTCGAGAGTTATAGTAGCGATATTACTGTGCGCGTTCAAGCGGTTATTAGTTAAGTGTTGTGTTTTATAATCGGACGGTATATTGTAATACAATTGAGTTTTAATATTAGTGGACATCTTACTGCGTGTGAACAATTTATATTTGATTTGTTGTAGTAGACTCTGTTGTTAATTACGATCTATTTAACTGTAAAAATTAAAGCTGGTGATTAGTGACTTAATTGGCGTCTTGTACTTATTTTGTTTCCACTGTACGTACGACGGTCAAGTGACCGTCGTAACAAAATTTTATAGTCAAGATATTTGTTCTGTCAAGTAGGAGTCTTTTGCAGATACAGCTCTAAGTCTAAAATCAATTTACCCTAGGCTAGCAAAACCTTCTATAAAACTAAAAAACAACTTACCTTACACGATTTACCATACTTTAAGCAAATCTTACTTCATTATAATCAAGCGATGAGGTTCCAACTAAACGAGGATTTGCAAACCATTGTTTGCTGAGCGACAACATCTCCTGATGCATTGACTATTTTCTTGTACATTTCAATTGACGATAAACCTTTTTTATTAAAAAATTATATCACAGCATGTTATTTGATTTTTTCTACTTTTAAAAACACACGTAGCATGTACATTTTTAACAGCTGATAAGCAATGAATAAATTAAAATGCAGAGTTCAAATTTAACTTGTATTTACATTTGAGTACAAATTGTCAAAACACAATAAATTTTATTCTCCCACGGAGCTACTGATATCGCTCCCTCAACTTTATACTAATCTTTGTAATGATCATAAAACATATAGTTGTTTATAAGTTCTAATTTTTAATACGTATACTTAATTTTATATCCAATATATTATTGACTTAAATACGCTGTGTCTTGTCGTAACATGCAGTAATAAATTTTATAGAAATGTTTGGATTAACCTGCATTGAACCGTCTATGCATTGCAGCAGATGCTCAGGATGTATGGTCTGAAACTTTCTATTATCAAGAGTAAGTCTATAGCTTTTAAAGGTTGCTTTCCTGTAAGGTGTAAACTAGTACTGAATGGTCAACTATTTGAGGAACGACAAGAACCCTGAATGGAAAGGTCAGAAGGAATACTCTATTAAAATTTTATAAAATGACGGAAATGCCGTGCAGTCTTTATGACAGTGATGTCTGGACACTAAACGCAAAGACACAAAGCCTGATACAGGCTGGCAAAGCTAAAATTTACGATCAGTACTAGGAGTATCACGGAGTGACCGGCTAAAAAATGATGATATAAGAAATATTCTTTGAATATACAATCTAAATAAAAGTATGAAGCACTACAGACAGGATTTTGCAGACCACGTTGATAGGTTCCATAAGAAAAGGATACCAAAACAAATTTTGGTTTATAATTTCAAAGGACGGCGGAATATTGGTAGACCAGAGAAGAGATGGTCAGACCAAGAAGTAAAGACCATACGGATCCTAAAGACCATAGGCTGAAGAAGAAGGAGAAAGAGGAGAAGAAGAAGGAAAAGAACCTGTTTGCACGAAATCAATTGAACAATGTTGATCTTTAATCATTTAAGCATGGCAGTATACTGTACAGGTCACCGTATACTGAGAGTTATGTGATTAATACGGAGAGCTGAGGCGGAACGCAGAAATCAATAACTTCAAAGAAGAAGATGAAAAAGGGAAAAAGGAAAAGTAAGCGTCGCGAACGCAAATTGCTGTTAAATCTGTTCCGCTGCCGCCGTCGAAAATAGACAGACAGACAGACAAAGAGCAAATGAAATTGCCCCGTGATTTCATTTATTTACTTTAACACCACCTGTTACAACAAAGCCGTGCCGTGAACGCCTCTTGCACTCTATTCAAATGGACTCTTGGCCCATTTATATTTATTTTCTTCAAGTATAATTATTTTCTCTTTACATCCACTCGAGATGTATTTGTTCTGATATACGCACTCGAATAATTTTGTTCTGATACCTAAATGCACATAGCGGGTCATAAGGCATTAGGCAAAACTGTATTTTTTGTAACACTTAGTGATAAATGATATTGACATAAATCACTGTGATATTCAGTCATTGACGAGACACGATTTTAGGAAATTTACATATAATTTCGTCATAATTTAGTGCCAACGTCGGAACCTATGTACGGCCAATACAAGTATAAGTAATAAACTCATTAATAATCGGTGAGAAAGAATATGTAAGAGACTTTTTTATTCTATGTACAATGACAAAAGTGATGGAAGAATCCGGTAAGAACAAAAACAAAAATTGAAAATACGTGGAGCAGGTATCACGTTTTAATTGTTTGGGATGTGATATCTAATATAGGAACGATAACGATATTGAGAGAAAGGTAAACACATTTTGTTATACCTGTGGAAGAATAAGAGGACTGTTGAAGAATAAAACGCAGAGGGAGACACAGGTAAAGTTCTGTTAGATCGTGGCTGTGCCGAGTTTAATGTATGGATGTGAAACGTGGACTCTTCTGTACAAAAATACAGGTTTCGGAAATGAAAAGAAAACAGTGAAGGAAAGCAGCTTAAGAGATCATCTACGAAACGATGACGTTAGTAAAAGCTGAAGTTACAATCGGTTTTGGAGAAAATAAATGAATACAGGCAGAATTGGAATGCAACGCATAGTAGACACGCGAATTCTTAAACAAGCGTTTGAATGTAGGCCAGCGGGGACAAAACATAGTAAAATACCCTGGAAAAATGGTCTGAGATTCTGTAAGAACGAAACGGGCTATGGCCCAAGCCATGTAGTGAAGATGAAGAATAAAATGGAGAAGAAGAAAAGGAACTTGTTTTCTACATGTTCCATCCTCGTGTATGTATAGACACTTGTTCCGTTTCCAGAAGCCCTATATCCAAATTGTAAACTTAAATTTGTATTAGTTATAAATATTTTAGTTTAAAATAAAAATTAGACCTTTGATTTATATACCTATGTTTATTACATCTACCCTGTGGAACACATAAATATTAGCTCTATATTATAGGGCCTTTCGTTCCTGAATATAAGAGTCCTTTTCTTTGTGAGAACATGTTTCTTCCACCTATATTTATATTTATAAACTTTTCCACTCAATAAGGGTACCTCTTATTTCACTTTATATAATTCGTATTAAAAATCATAAGCATGGATACAATAAACATTTTTAAATACCCCACTTTCACTGAGGTGATTTTATTTACATATGCCTTTCGCAGAGTCCATGACTCTGCCATAGATAAAAGTAGATATCGCTATAACGTTAACAAATTTAATTTTGCTTTCTGGTCTAACTTTTATTTTATATTACACAAATCGTCCCACAGTTAGACCTAAATTTATTCAACTCTAAATGTCTGCCTACACCCCTCGGAATATTCCATCCCAAGTACTAGGAATCGCACAACTTCTCCAAACACTACCACTAATTCCATACGCAATAGCTAAGGAATGCGTTTACTTTTATTGTAATTATACAGACCTTAGTACTATAAGTATAAGAATACGTGTTTTTTTGTTATTATTATCCTTAAAGTAGCATATATACATGTATATAACCAAAACATAACAAATATAGTTGTTACATGCACAGACAGTTGTTTACTTCTTTAATGCACGGACTCAGGTGCTGACAGGTCAATAGAACAATTTTTTAAATTCTATCTGATTATCAGCCAAGGTTTAAATATCGTCTATTTACATTTCAATTCACGATGACTACCAAACGTAGGCGGATTACGTCTATGTCGAGCGACTTACGACAGGCACCGTATAAAGCATACTCAAAAGTTAATTAACAATATGTAGCTAAAAAATGACTCAAGAAGAAAGAATTTCATTTACAATTTTGTTATAATATGAAACTCATATTTGAATATACTTTCTTTATACAACAAGTATGTAGTTCTTTGTATACCACCTGTTACAACAAAGCCGTGCCGTGAATGCACGTTATTCAAATATACTCTTGGTCCCTTCCTCAAGTATATTTACTTTTTCTCAACAAGATATATTTGTAAATAAATTTGTTTCGACACCTTGATGCACATAGTGACTTATAAGCCAATAAGCAAACCTCCGTTGTTTTATAACACTTAGTGATAAATGAGATTTTCAGAAGTGATTTTCTAATTCATATATTGACAAGACGCAATTTTTTAAAATCTGTATATATGATACCGGCCAAACTCGATTTTAGGACAGTCTAGTTATTTCGAGACCAAACTAGTTTATCCAAAACGCAAATGAAAAACCGGTTTTCGCCTAGTCTGAACTATTTTATCCTAAATCTAAGATTTATCCCCAGGATAAACTGATAATTCCTAGTCTAAACCAGTTTGGCCTATAGTCGCCCTTTACTGAATTCGGCGAACTGGTTGAGGCTTGTCAAAAGTGATAACGGAAGGATAAAATAATATTTCCTTGGATACATGTTTAAAGGCAAGTAAAAGTGAATAAATTGTGACTTAATATATGCCTCTCATATTTATTAATTTTTTTGTTACACAGCCATCCATATACATTTATTTGTTGTTTCACGGTGAACTCTGATAGCAATTTAAAGTACAAAGTATAGATTTATTTTTCCACAGCCATGTGAAAGTTGGACAGTTTTTGGTACAGCTGCACGTAAGGAAACCTTGTCCTGTTCCAACTGAATGTTTGATGGCTGCATTTTCCAATAACATTTTACAATCCTGATGATGGTTTCCTTCGTGTAGAAAAGTTTTAAGCATAGATATCGAACTCAAATCTAAAAATTCAAAACAATAAAATAAAATAGTTTATACTTTAGACAATCTAGAAATATTTGAAAGGCAAATTATTAAAAAGATATTAAGTCCATGAAAAACTTTAGAAGGTTGAAAATTAAAAAGTAATGAGGAAATATATCAAAGTATAGAAAATATAACAGAACCAGTGAAAAAAAGAATAGGATACTATTATTCATACAGAATGAACGAAAATAGGTTAATAAAGCAGATCATCAAATATTTGTAGGGAAAAAAGTCAACATCAAGTTGGATTAATGAAGTCCAAAAGGATTAAAAACAAAATAATTTAAACGTAGAAGAAGCAATTAAAAGAGAATTTATTCGGGCAAAATTGTTAAAAATAAAAGGCGCCCAGGGTAGAAGAAAGAAAAACGCAGGTTCAAAGTGGACTGAAGACACAAAGAAGAGATACAATAAAAATATGAAAGAATATTGGAGAAAAAGGAAATAACAAAGAATAAAGAATTGAAATTAGCATGCGTTTCTTAGATGGCCGATACAAAAAAAAATACCAATGCACATTAAATACCGAGCAGTTTGGCCGTAGTAGATTGCTGTTGTAACTTATTCTAGACGTTTCGTCCACGCATTCGGAGGCCACCATCAAGAATTTAGAATAATAACGTTCGACACAGATGACGGGGGCCGAAGTCTACCTCTCTTGTGGACTAGGGAAAGAATCAACGGTCAGAGATAATATTCGACCCCCTCTCGCCAGGAAATATCAGTTTATTCTTTCGTTGTCATTTTCCACTAGGCTCAACCAGTTTGTCCTCTTCAGTAAAGGGCGGCATCATGCCGAAGTGGCTCAGACTAGGAAATATCTGTTTATTCTGAGAATTCCGTCTTAATTTTAGGAGAAACCAGTTAATACTAGGCCAAACCGGTTTATCCAATCACGTTTTGGATACCAGTTTGGCTTAGGCATAAGTGGTTTGTTCTGAAATCGGTTTTGGCCGGTAACATATATACATATAGTTCGGCATAATTTAGTGTCATCGTCAGAACTTGTATACCGGTAATACAAAAATAATTAATACACTTATAGTGAGTAAGAATATGCAAGGTAGGACTAGTTATTTTCTTCTTTTTCTTCTTGTTCTATCCTGGTGTAGGTGTAGACATCTGTTCCGATTCCAGACGTTTTATATGCATCCCAAATTTAAATTGTTATTGGCTACAGCCATTTTAAGATGCAATAAAATTCAGACCTTCGTTTCTTGCACATTCCTTAATTACGACTACGCTGCGGCACACAAAAATATACGATTGTTGGAGAGTACTTTTCATTCTGAAAATTAATTTCTTCTTCGTTTTGTTACAGATAAAAAATCTTTTTAACAATAGGCGCAACTCTTAACCTCTCTTCGTAAATTCTAATTGAAAAGCACATCTAATCATGGGTATACTCCGAGTCATCATCATCTTCTTAACGATTTTAAGCTTTCGAGGTTACTATTGGAATTGTGAGTTGTTGATTGAGACCAACGTATAGGGAACCAATCCTAAGCCGGCTAGAATTTTATCGACCTTATCTGGTCTAGATCCGCCGTGTTCTGTTACAGGACCACCTCGAAAAAGTGTAGCTCTTCACCACGCACGACGGTCTTGAGTAGGTGGAGGTTATGGTCCAAACGCCTCTATATTCCACACATGTTAGTCTTGGATATGGAAACATCCTAAGGTCTTTATGCTCCGAGTATTTCAGATACTCAGTTCCTTGATTTCGTAAGTTTTCACGGTCGGCGTCGTAATTATAAGAACTACTTCCCGGGTGTCAGCCGCGGTCTCCTGTTTATCACAGACGATTAGAGGCTATCTTCAGTGTCTAAAGGATTTAACGTTTTACTGACAAAGTGAACGTCAGCAACAACACAGTATTGTGGCAAAGGCTGGTGGTCGTAATAAGAACTCCCTGTGTAATATAACTTTTTAAAATCTGCACTATATAGTAGCAAACCACCATCAGCCAATCAGAAGAATGCACGATGCCATAGGTCCGCTATCGCACGTTTAGAAATTCTATGTAATGACAGGCTTTCTCCCCACCGGCTTCAGGATTTGCACGGATTCAATACGCAAGCGATGGAGGTACGCACTCACCAAGGACAGGAGCCTAATCGCTTCAAAGAAGATGCGTTCGAGGGCGTATTGCAAGTTATCTTCGGAACAGAGCCTTCCGCGTGAGAGTAGATAACACCCTTCTTTGGAAATGGCTATTACGGCTGGTGTACCTCAGGGATGCGTCTTGAGCCCTCTGCTTTTCTCTGGGTACGTTAACGACTTACCGAAGTTCCCGGGAGCCAGATTAGCCTTGTTCGCTGACGAAACGGCAGTGTATGAAGTCGATCGTCGAGCTGAGATAGCAGTTATCTGGCTTCAGGACTAGCTTCACAAATACGTTGAGTGAGCAGAGAAATGGAGGCTTGCCATCAACGCGGCCAAGAGCACAGCCGCAGTCTTGTCCAGATGTAGAAGGCTCCGCGACAGACTGTACGTAGGCAATAGTCCTCTTCCCAGGTCTCGAGAGGTTAAGTACCTCGGGCTCCATCTGGACCGTCGTCTTACCCGGCGGACTCACTCCGATCAAGTAGCCCGCAAGACCGCTCGTCATCAATATCAATTCCGCCCCTGCATTGTAGCTACTCTATGACCCGGCGCACCGCCTAGGGAAGCTTATCGTTACCACTTATCTGGTGCCGATGGTTACCTACGCGATTCGCGTATGGGGTTACTTGGCCAAGACCCATAAGCGAAAGCTTCAGTCCCTCGTGGACCGAGAATTCCGTTGGGCGTGCAACGTCCACTACCTGACATCAAACAAAATCATCAGTTAATCCCTGCGTGTCCCAGTAAATTAAGTCTGTTTGTACCAAAGACTCTAATGTGTGAATAACACATGTGATGCTCGGACTTTCATTAGTTACCAGGTTCGGTTTGGTTACAAATGTGCAAATATCTGACGTCATCTTCAGTGATACAACCTTAACGTTCAAACAGTGGCTATTCCCTAATCCGTCAAATTGACTGTACTCACTTGAAGAAGGTGAGGAAGAAGCAGAGGGGAAAAAAAATAAAAAAAATAAAAACACTTAGACGAACAGTAAAAAAATAAAATTATATGATTTATCTGTTTAACCTGAAAAAAAATTGTTTAAAAGTAGCGTTTTGAGAATGTTAATAATAAAAAGTAATATTCTAATGGATTTGAAATATACAAAAAATGAAGCGCAATTCTTTTCTAATTCTTTCACATTTTTTGTACATCCTGATAACACAAAATGAAAATAAAGAGGCCAGTCAATTTGTGTTATTTCTTTTAAAAAGATAAAACTGATAAACAGAAATACTTTTCTTGTTGCTGTAAGAAACTTGGCGATAGACCTCAGGCGGACCCTTCGGAAGTTTAATATGCATGTTCCAATATAAAGCAAAAATATTTTAAGTATTATAGAAGTTGGGTATATGCCTTGCTGTTATTAAAAACCGAGACAAACTCTAGTATAGGAGAGACACAGTTATTGGAAACCATGCCCCATATACTGAATACAACATATCGGATAAGCATAATATTATGTATGAAAGTTTCATAAAACTTGTGTGACAATGTAATAATTGTTTTAAAATTAGACAGTAATTTATCGTAGTAGTCAACAAACGAGTATAAAACAATACTAAAATTTTTAACAGGCCCCAAAAAGACGCAACTATGATTATGTGGTGCGTTCGAATGTTTAGTTACACTGACTTTCAAAGTCCATAAGTAGAGACATTAATTGTTATTATTTTTTATTTTGTTGTTTTAAAAATAACCAAAGAAACGCTTATATATAATATTCGTGTCGAATGTATAAGTCAACATTTCATTGTAATGTTAAACAATTATTGCAATACATTGTTTCGCAATATATTCCTCCTACAAAAGAAGAAACCAATATAAAAAAATTAATTTTAAATAACAAGAAAATTCCCACACTCAGAGTTTCGTTATCTACAAACAATTAAAGTTATTTTAATCTTTTTCTTCTTGTTGGTCAGGACTTAGACTCTTTAGTCTGTTCTGGCTTTAAGCTGCTCAGACCATTTCTCTTGGGTGTTCCCAGGCTTTTCTTCCCTTTCGGCTGATACGATAAAGCTACCGTGGGGAATCTATCATTGCCCATTCTGCTAATGTGTTGTTTTCAGCTTTCTCTACTTAATGCTAATTCCATTTGCTTTTTCTACTTTCAGTTCCTCTCTTATTTAATTTTTGTTTATATCTAGTTTTGTGTACCCAGCTATGGACCGCAAAATTTTCATTTCTGTATTCTTGATATCCGTTTGGCAGACATTGTCTGCGTTTCTGAGCCATACGTAAGTGTAGGAACTGGCAGGGATTTGTATAATTTTATTATAGACTCTTTCCTTGCTTTCTGTTTTAGAGCACAACGGAGAATTCTTGTTATCTGGTTAAATTTATTAATTTTTCCAATTAATATTTTCTTCTTTTTTATTTGAGAGCTTACAACCTAAATAGTTAAATTCTGAGACTTAGGTCTACTCTATATTTTACATCTAATACAATTTTAGATCTAATTGACCATATTTCTTTAAATGCCATATGTTTTGTTTCTTGTCAGGTATTTCCATATTAAATTATTCTTTTGTAATATTATTAAGGAGTGGAGCATTCTTTGCAAGTCATCTTCATTTGTAGCCAATGAAATCTGATTATTCTCAAATATCAGAGTCTTAAGCATTCTACCCGCAACTGTAATTTCTCCATTTACACCGTTAAGCCAAATTCTAACAATTTCATCTAAAACCTGTTAAAAGAAGAGGTTGATAAAAGGCAACTTGGTTTAACGCCTCCATTTTTTTTATAGGGGTTTGTTGTTTTATTTGTAACCTAGATGCATGATTTTGATCATTTGTATTAAATGTAATAGAATGCTTCTATTTTCTAAAACCCTCGGCAGTATCGATCTTGGTCCTTTGTCAAAAGCTTGGCAATAATCTACGGATAGTAGATGCATCTCTAAATTTTGTTCTCTTCTTTTCTCTATAATCTGTTTAGTAGTTACAATATTATCAATGCAGCTTTGTGCTTTAGTTAATTAAGAGCTTTCGCTTATTTAATCAGTTAAGTTGGCCGATTTATGCAAGTGTAAATCAAAGTACCTGTAAAGGGAAGTGATTATTCTTTTTTAGTATATTTTTTATCAGATCGCTGTAAGAGCATTGGTCATTAAGGACCATACAAATTATAACAATGGATTCATAAGTCATACAAAAATGCTCATACAGGTGCAGTAAAATTACATATTAAATTAGAAGATGCTAAGCAAAGATAAACATTGCAACAATATACTTAGGAACTTGTTCGAAAGGAAAGCGATTTTTGTGTTATATAATTAAATGTGGAACTCAAAATAATGTCAAATAGTTGACATTATTATTGCGTGTGGACAAATTTAACTAGGGTTACTGTATGAGAGTGTCTTGTTGATTTCAGCAACAATGAGTCACAAATGTTATTTGTGACTCATTACAGCTGGTTATTAATGAGTTCATTGGTGTCGGGTATTTTTCTTTCCACTGTACCATACGACGATCAGTGAGACGGTCTTAACAATATTTTAGTTACCATTTGTATAGTACAAATTCAGCTCTGCACACTAAATAGCACTTCGGTATTGCCGAGATTTTTATTGACTGCACTTACAAAATAATTTTGTATAAGATAAAAAAAATGTAACAGGAAATGATTTTAATGTGAAAAGAGTGAAAAACGCGGAAAGAGTAGACACGTGTCTACGGAAACAGAACAAAGTTTCACAGCGTCGAACTAAATTTTGTTCCGCACACTCCCAACGGCGGAGGGTGAATTTTATGGCCGATAAATTTTACGGCAAAAGGAAGTAGTTGAGAAATCGTCCATCCCTATTGTGTTACTGCATTGAATACATTTACAATGTCCAACTTGGAGAATGTACTACTTTGACTTTAGTGAGTTAGTTTACCATATTGAACGCGGAGAATAAACTACTTAGATTTTACCGTGTTACTTTAAAGCAAAAGCAATTATGAAATGCAACTCTAATTATTTGTGAAGAATTATATATTGGTTTTAATGAGTTAAATAGCACGTTTAAGTTTTTATTCAGAACTGTAAGTTATTTGAATCCGTCCTAGTACCTAAGAAGTGACCAATTATACATAGTAAGAAAAATGTAGCCTTCCTCCAAATTTGTAGAGAAGTAAAAAGTGACACTATTTATTTCTTTTGTGCCATACGAGTTTTGCATTTTGAGTTTATAAAACTTGTATTAACTAACTCAGCCGTTTACTTTAAAAAAAGCATTACCGGTCCATAAATCGTTTTTTTAAAAGTTAAGTCATGTTGAACATGAAACTGTTTGCAAACTTTCAGGCATTATCTTCACGTAGCGCTTGCAGAAATCTTGATTAATACGTGTTTCAGTTTCATGTAACAAATTTCGTAAGCAAATTGCTTTTTGAGCTGAATTACGTAAACTGATTAGACAAATCTATAGCGCATTCTCTTTCCATTCTCTTTGAAATATTAATTTTATGATTTCTTTATTTAACTTTATTTTCATTAATTTTATTTAACTCCTATATTCCTGCGTGGGTCTATCCCTCCCATTAACGATTCTCTATACGGCTTTTTACATATACTTATACAGAGTCATCTCCTGTTTAATCATACAAATGCTACGAATCATCTCTAAATTTTGTACATTTGAGTACTCATTTTATGTGTATTAATTACTTTGTTATTGCTTATATACAAGTCCTGGCAATAAAAAAAAATTGTGCTGAAACAAAAGAGAACAAAATGTTTTAAAATTTAGCTTAGTTAATGACCAATGGGTAACGATTAGACTACAAAAATTTTATTTTTTGAAATTCAAACGAAATTGTCAAGCTCTTTCAACTCTATGAAAGATGAACATAATTTTGACTTTACCGTTTTTTAAATATTACGTTCTACAATGTACCACAGGGTTTGCATTTCTCAAAACAGTAACCGTATCTCCCTCAAAAATGAACATTTCCATCCCAATTTAAGTTATGTACACACTTTGAAAATTAACATTTTAAAAAGTATTAGGTTCTAGAATTTTACGTCTGACATTGCATCACAAAAGACAGTAAGAGAAATTTTCCTTCAAACATTGTTAAAGCATAGTGGGAGATTTGTACTTCCGAAAACGGATTATACATATTACAATACATTATGATTAACAGTATTTCTATATTAACAATAAACTCTGACGGGTACTTACCGCTCTTGATGTTTGGTTCTTGCATCACGTACAGCAGTCGCCACGTACCCATTGCCAGTGGCACTGTAAACTCACCACCAGCCCGCACTTACTAACCTCAACTGGACACTTTTTTAAACACCAAATAGTATTTTTAATAACTATTAGATAATTGTCCGGTCATTATGGTGTTTTACAACAAATAATTAATGTCTGTCTAACTAATGGATGCTTTACTAAAATTTATAAATTAAAATTTTCGTCACTATTATAGTAATCTTCGTACGTTTTAATTAGAGCTGGTAATTAGTGATTTTATTGGTGTCTGTATTTTGTTCTCCACTGTACCATACGACGAGTGGTGATGTCGTCTTAACAATACTTTATACAAAGATAATACAGTTCTGTCCCGGCAGTAGTCACGTTAATTTCTTAGTGCAATATGGAAGGTTTATCAGTTTCACTATACTACTGGTAATGTCTTTATTATGATTACCATTTTAGACGCTTTCTTGTTGTAGTACAAAATTGAGAACTTGAACTTTATGATAATATCTGCTGCTGTTTGAAAATGAGACTAGACGAATTAGTTTGAATAAAAATTAGGGCACAGGTTTAACTGGATGAAAAAAGAATAGCAGACTGCTTTTACGGTAATCAATAACATTTTTAATAAAACACTTTGTGACCAGCAAGCAAATATTTAGGCTTGAAAGTACACAACATTGAAGTACGTATGGACACACGCGCGCGTGCTTGCACTCTAGGAGAAATACAGAAAATCTTTAAGCTTGTGTGTGTTGAATTCTGCAATTTGTATGTTATAAAATGATCAACGAGTTTATAATGACTGGCGATTTCTTATGAAGTCAGTAATGTGAGCCACGAACGCATTTTTTTGTTGCAGAAATATTTCAAGTTGCAAAGAGAACAGTTCTATACACATTTATTAATATTCATCAGCAGACATTCATAAGTTACTGAACAACCATACAGTAGCATCTGCCTCAGTTTTTAGCTAATTAACTTCTTGCTTGTCGAGAAAATATTTTATTACACATCGGCGGCTAAGAAATGGTGAAACTTGTACACGTTTCTGAAAGTTAAATTTAAGTGTGAACATCACTTTGTATATCTGTTGGTTATAAATTGTGTGTGTGTGTGTGTTGCAACAGAACACAGGATGATAAGCTATGTTGTTTATATCAGAGCACATGAATGACGAGCATATTCTTGTTTAAATTTGTTTATGTAATATTTTGTCTTTTAGTCGTAAGTTTTGTATTTAGAAATGGATAAGCTTGTAGGGTATACCAAACTCTTCATAAGAAGGTGTTCTATATTGTCAAGTATTTTTTGAGTGAATTTGTGCGCGTGTGCGGGTGTGATAATCTGTGATCCCTATAGCTTCAGTGGTGGTAAACCGATTGACGTGAAACTTTGACAAGGAATTATTTAGGTAAATAGCTTCAATGTGTGTATACTCTGAGGTGCATAACTATTTTAGAAGTATGTTTTTTTAAGGGAAGTAAAACTCAATATTATAACTCTTATCAATGATAGGGTAATAAAATTTGTAGGTAATTTCCATGCAGGACTTTGCTAAATTATACAAAGTTTTCATGAAATTCGTATATCTGTTTGTTCCAAAAATCATGTGACTTGGGCTTAGCCTATCAGAATACACTAAATTCATTGAGATTGTTACGTTGTAGAGCTAGGATGGACATATTCTGTCTGTAGAAGTTGCAAGGGGACGTTGTGCCCGGTGAAGAGAGTTGTTCTCTTATGAACGTAGAAATATCGTATATAAAATAAACCTTGGTAATTCTTAACGAAGTTTCGCGTTAAGAACCGAGTGGGTAAAATATTTAGATAAAATTTAAAATATAATACAGTGCTGTTTCGTGTAAGTTAAGATATCCGCTTAGGGAATTTAAAGACACTTCAAGATATCGTGGAAGGTGTACATTAAACGCACCGCATTAAGCAATACCCAGATTAATCCTGAGATTAAGAAAATATAAGATATAAATTAATAATTAACTGTACGAGTGGAATTTATAAGCATTGTGAGTGAACAATTTATGAAGAAACTAATTAACGTTAGCAGTCAAACATAACAACGAGACTCATTGAAATATCGCGGCTGGAGCCGCCTGCCGTAGAAGAGGACGACAAGACGAAGAGGACGCCAGGACGAAGAGGACACCAGGAAGGAGTGACGCTGTAGAAGAGGACGACGAGACGAAGAGGATGCCAGGACGAAGAGGACACCAGGAAGGATTGACGCTGAAGAAGAGGACGCCAGGACGGGAGCGACGAAAGAAGAGGAGGACGTTGTAGAAACCAAGTAAAATCGATTTATATTATCAAACAATACAACAAATTATTTCTATTATCAATACATGACAATTTATAATATAATATACATCTTTAAAAACAATATTTGTGTATAATAAATAATTTTTCATCTCCTCCATAATAGACTTGTTTGTGATTTTTACACACTCACTATATCCTTATTAGTATAATAAAAATTATCTGTTGCATAAGGATATCTGGGGCTGGCCAACGTTGGGCTCGATTTTTGCATTAGTTTGAAGAAAGAAATATTATTTTGAGTGGGTAGAGACTAAATTCATTGAACTATTTATAAGGGCTGTTCTATGTTATCAGGGAGTGTAGATAAAAGTTTGAATACTTTCTCTTATCAGATAGTTGAACAATAGTAGTAATTATGTATATGGAGATTGAATTATTATTTGTATGTGTGTTAGATTAAGCTGGTTTACATTTGATTGAGGTACTGGACGATAATAATAAATATTAATAATAGTGCGATTAAGATAAATAAACAAATTTTAATATTTATTAAATTTATAATAGTACATAATCAAGATGGCCAAATAAGCAGAATTACAGAATACATTAGCTGCTTTATTGGCAAAGATACAAAAGCTATCCGAAGACAATAAAACAATTAAAGAAGAAATTAAATCTAGTAAGGACGAGATAAAGCAAACATGCAAAAGCTCTCAGAAGAAAATAAAGTTGGTAGGGACGAAGCGTTAAAGCAAAATAAGTCTCTACAATCAATTCATGATAAAAATACAAAAATTTATACAGCCGTTCATGACCAGGCTAAACAAAATAAACAAGTTTTAGAGTCAACCGAAAAACGTGTAGGCGAAAAGGTAGAAATAATTCGCAGCAATATTGAGACCGCTTTAGAAGCGAACAATTCTCGCATCAGTGAATGTTAAGCTAAAATCACTGGAATAGAGGAAAGAGTAGTTCAAAACACATCTACTGTGAGTGAGCTTGCAGTTGAACAAGATCAGCGAATACAGGAGCTGGAACAACAGCTGACCCGACTCCAGAATACCTCAACAACGGCGAACCAGACCACGTTCATCTATAGAACTTTAGAAGAAAACAATTCACAGTTGAAATTCTTCGGCAGGGACTCCGAAAATCCGCTTCTCTTCCTAAATAACTGCCAGCGAGAAACGGGCACAATAGGCGGCACCCTGAGTGAGATGGATAAAATAAACTATATAGTCAGGAGATTAAAGGGTACTGCAGCTGAGTGGTTCACGGTAGTACAAGATAAAATAGTTACATATCAAGATCTGGTACAACATTTCAGGGCGATATACTGGAACAGCGAAATACAGCGAAAAATACGCGTACAGCTGGAGTTTGGTAGGTATTCCAGTTTAAAAGGTGTAAAGAAAATTATTTAATCCAACTCATATCTCGTGCCAAGTATCTTGAACCAGAATTGACAGGGTCAGAGATAGTTAATAAATTAGCTCATTATTTCGGACGAGGTATTCAAATCGCCGTAATTACACAAGGTATTAAGTCACTGGAAGAACTACTCCTATTGTTAACCAAATGGGATAATGTGGACAGTCAAAATAATAGTAATAAAAATGGTGAACCGGCTCGTAAACAATTTCAGCCACAACAACCACAAAAACAACAACAAAAATTTAAAAATAAACCTAATTTCCAAAACTTCAATCAAAGAAATGTATCTGCAATTAATACCATACCAAACCATACCATACCATACCATACCATATCAAACAGCAGTATCACAAATCTCATGTTAACAAGACTAGCGATAAGAATGTATACATTGCTTCAGGCCTATATTCTGAAGATATTAAAGATGAATTGAAGTATAGTAATTATGTTAATGATGATGTGGAAAATGTTAGAAATAAG
Organism: Magicicada septendecula; assembly: GCA_034769895.1. Taxonomy (NCBI): domain Eukaryota; kingdom Metazoa; phylum Arthropoda; class Insecta; order Hemiptera; family Cicadidae; genus Magicicada; species Magicicada septendecula. Next base: position 356,639,952 of record CM068375.1, read on the forward strand.
AGTGATAATGATACGGTTGTGGGCGCAAAAATTAATGGATGTGTCGGTAATATATTATTCGATACTGGGGCTCAAATGTCTGTAATCAGTAAGGAATTTATCGACGAACAATGACACCAATTTAAAAAAAAACAGCGATCTTACCTGTCAACGATGCAATTGCAACGACAGCCACAGGTGATTCACAAACTATTAATAAGCAAGCACTTATCACAATAAATTCACAAGGGATGGAAATGGAAATACCCTTTTTTTAGTCAAAAATCTAGTGTACGACGTTATAGTAGGCACTGACACATTACAAAATATACAGGCCACAATTGATGTTAGTAGCAAAACACTGACCTGCATAATTCAAAATAAGCTACATAATATTAATTTGGGGCATAAACAGAATAATATGAATGAATGCGAGCGGAAGGTTAATCTAGAGCAGCCAGCCGGTTATCGCATAGATAAGATAATGAGCAACGGGCAGTTCACCGATGATAAGCAGACCGCTTGTCAAGAGAAACAATTAAATAATAATTTAAGTAAACGTAAATCGATTTTAAAAATTATAGCAGTCAAGTATACATTACCAGATGACTTAAAGAATAGGTTGAAATTGGTAAATCTTGAACAACAGAAGGACGCAAAATTAAGAAAAATTAGTGAAGAAATACAAAGGCAAGACAACCCGAAGTACAGAATCGACAGTGATGTACTGTATAAAATAATCGACGGACAATAGAAGATTATGGTTCCTGATGATCTCGTAGAAGATTTAACGTGGGGTTGTCATGAAAGTCTTGCTCATGCTGAAGCTTATAAATGTTATTTGACGATGAGAGAAGACTTCGTATGGTTGAACATGGCAAGGAAAGTTAAGTCTATTTTGCGAACATGTCACATATGCCAGACAGCTAAATACGCAAATCAACACACCTATGTGGAGATGGGTAACATCATTACCATGAATAAGAATGATCTACTGTCTATCGATTTTTTAGGTCCGCTACTACGTGCTGCAAGGGGTATGAAGAACCTGGTTGTTTGCACAGAAGCACTTTCTAAGAACGTAAGTATATATGCAATTGGACGACCGACAACGATGGCAGTATTAAATGTTGTATTAAATAAATACATTCCGAAATATGGTCCGGTGAAGAAAATTCTATCTGACCAGGGTAAGCAATTCACCAACAAGAAACGGCAGTCCGAATTATAGAAGCACAATATACAGGCAGTGTTGACAGCAATCCGGAGACCGCAAAGTAACCTCGCCGAAAGGGTCAACAGGGAGTTACGGCGTCTGTTTCGCACTTATTGTAATACCAACCAGAGTAGGTGGCCGGATTATCTTGAGTTTCTCGAGGCGTTCATCAACGGGAATTATAATGAAACGACAGGATTTACACCTAACGAACTACAAACCGGGGAAATGCCAAAGCGTGTCTGGGATGGGTGCATCAGGAGGATTGCAACGCAGAATTTGCTTATTCCAAATTTGGTTAAAAAGACAGAGGAAAGGAGACGCATTAAAAAGTGTGCCGAAGAACGGACGGAGAAATTTAATGCGGATCACAAACTGGTAACGTTTAAAACTGGCGAGAAGGTACTCTTGCGTCCTTTAAATGTTGGCCACAGGGAAGATAATACGGCAGCAAATTTCTTTAGATTATACAACGGTCCATATATTTTATCGGAACAAGTGGGTAAAAATACATACATTGTCACTAACCCAAATACAAACAAGGTGATAGGGAAGTTCCATGCATCATCCTTAAGAAAATATTACGTTAAGGATAATTGAATCTAATATGCCAGGATATAGGAGTATGAGTGTTATGCAATTGTATAAAAATATGTGCAGAGTAAGAATAATTGTGATAATGTTGGAAAAAATGCTTTGAGTGAACTGAATATACATAAAAGATAGCAAAATTGCGTCAGACGTGGACATCCTTATCCAGGAAACGTTCAGGAATGTTTGGTGATTTCCAGCCATGTGCGGTTGTTTGTTTACAATTAGTGCTGTCAAAGTGACAGTTGGGGAAATGTTGTTTGATAGAAGCTATTCAGTTATTTTGATTTTTGAACTTATTATGTTATTATTTGGATGATTATGAGTATTGGGAGGAAGTTATGTCAATTTAGGTTAGAAAAAAAAATGTTGTATTCCATATAAAATAATTTTTTTACACGTGGTGGGGTTAAACCTGCAACAGAACACAGGATGATAAGCTATGTTGTTTATATCAGAGCACATGAATGACGAGCATTTTCTTGTTTAAATTTGTTTTATGTAATATTTTGTCTTTTAGTCGTAAGTTTTGTATTTAGAAATGGATAAGCTTGTAGGGTATACCAAACTCTTCATAAAAAGGTGTTCTATATTGTCATGTATTTTTTGAGTGAATTTGTGCGCGTGTGCGGGTGTGATAATCTGTGATAGTTTCAGTGGTGGTAAACCGATTGACGTGAAACTTTGACAAGGAATTATTTAGGTAAATAGCTTCAATGTGTGTATACTCTGAGGTGCATAACTATTTTAGAAGTATGTTTTTTAAGGGAAGTAAAACTCAATATTATAACTCTTATCAATGATAGGGTAATAAAATTTGTAGATAATTTCCACGCAGGAATTTGCTAAATTATACAATGTTTTTCATGAAATTCGTATATCTGTTTGTTCCAAAAATCATGTGACTTGGGCTTAGCCTATCAGAATACACTAAATTCATTGAGATTGTTACGTTGTAGAGCTAGGATGGACACATTCTGTCTGTAGAAGTTGCAAGGGGAAGTTGTGCCCGGTGAAGAGGGTTGTTCTCTTACGAACGTAGAAATATCGTATATAAAATAAACCTTGGTAATTCTTAACGAAGTTTCGCGTTAAGAACCGAGTGGGTAAAATATTTAGATAAAATTTAAAATATAATACAGTGCTGTTTCGTGTAAGTTAAGATATCCGCTTAGGGAATTTAAAGACACTTCAAGATATCGTGGAAGGTGTACATTAAACGCACCGCATTAAGCAATACCCAGATTAATCCTGAGATTAAGAAAATATAAGATATAAATTAATAATAAACTGTACGAGTGGAATTTATAAGCATTGTGAGTGAACAATTTATGAAGAATCTAATTAACGTTAGCAGTCAAACATAACAACGAGACTCATTGAAATTTCGCCGCTGGAGCCGCCTGCCGTAGAAGAGGACGACAAGGCGAAGAGGACACCTGGAAGGAGTGACGCTGTAGAAGAGGACGACGAGACGAAGAGGATGCCAGGACGGGAACGACGAAAGGAGAGGAGGACGTTGCAGAAACCAAGTAAATTCAACTATTATCGAACAATAATACAAACAATTATTTCTATTATCCATACATGACAATTTATAATATAATATACATCTTTAAAAACAACATTTGTGTATAACAAATAATTTTTCATCTCCTCCATAATAGACTTTTTTGTGATTTTTACACACTCACAATATCCTTCTTAGTATAATAAAATTTAGCTGTTGCAATATATATTCTTATTCGACAAGTATTTTGATTCGACAAAGACATTTTAAAATGTTAACCTATGTCTAAGCCAGCCAAAAGAGATAAAGTTTTGCAGCTTACCCGCACAAAATAATCTTCCCGCTGTGAGTTTATATATATACGAGTTTGTGTAACTTTTGCGAGGGAAAACTCAATCTTCTTTGAAGTTGTCCGAAATATATATTGAATTTGTTGGACTCGTCCAAACCCGCTCGGTCTGTCTTGACGTTGACAAATGAACACGACTTATTTTGTAATTACTGGAGTGCACCACTACTGAAATACCAGCGCGGGTGTTTTTATCATTCTCAGACAACCTAAACTCTATTTATAAGTCCACATATATTCGTGTGCATTTGGGGCGAATTCTGTATTGCATAAATGTGAAACACACACAAATATATCCCGTATAAATGTGTAATGAATTTGATGAGTTTTCTGTTTAGAAATCACTTCTTCTTCTTCTTCTTCTTCTTCTTCTTCTTCTTCTTCTTCTTCTTCTTCTTCTTCTTCTTCTTCTTCTTCTTCTTCTTCTTCTTCTTCTTCTTCTTCTTCTTCTTCTTCTTCTTCTTCTCCACATCAAGGTATAGGCGGATTGCAGCCTGTTTCGCATTCACTGAAGCTATCTCTTTATTTGTGTACCTATATCTCGTCTTCCTTGAGGTCTGTGCCTTATTACTTGCTTAGTTAATCTCATATCTTCCATTCTATCGATATGCTGCCTGCACTTTATTTCTCCTTCCCTTATTCTGCTGGGCATAGAATATATGTCGTTACGCTATTCAAGAACGTTCTACCCGTTTCTCGGCTATCCCAGCAGAATCAGCTGTAATGTGGTGTGCGTATATGATTCATAACATGCGTTAACGAGACTGTTCCAGATTTCGCCGGTCCGCGCGCACTGTGTGCAAGGCCGCAAGCAAATACGCTCTAGTGTTTTCTAGTAGTGCTGACACGTTTTATGGATTATTCTGCAATCTCAGCGGGATATAAATACAAGCATTCAGCGACGCTTAGTTTCAGTTAAGTGGCGTTTTATTCAAGTAGCGAGTTTACTTCGGGCGATTACTCAGTGTATTTAGTGGAAAGTGATTATTGTGAGGGATTCTATTACTTGAAATTATTATTGCGTGTGCAAACTTTAACTGTATCATTGACCGAGTATAATTTTGTTGAATAACTTCTTGATTACAAACTGTTAATTGTGATAAATAAGACTGGTTTTTAGTGATTTCATTGGTGTCTTGTAGTTTGTTTCCACTGTACCATACGACGATTACTAGACCGTCGTAACAATTTTTATGGTATATACTTTTACAAAGAAACGGACGGATGTTAGAAATGATTACAAACGTGAATTCGGTTAATATAAAGTTGTTACCAAGAGAGAATTGTTTTTTTTTTACTAAATCCTCTGATATTCGTTAATGAGTTAAGTAAATTAAAGTGTACATGTTTTATTGAATATAACTGCATTATGTGTTGTACGAATGAAATGTTGGAAAGTGGACAATAGTTACTGTTTTATGTTTTAGTATGGCAGTATGTATGTTGATGTTAATAAATCAGTAAGAGAGGAGGAGGAAAGAGAGTGAGGGATAGAGAGAGTGAGAGAATGCGAGTGCGGGAGAAGGAGAGTGACACACAGGGAGACAAATAAACAGAGAGGTGTGTATGTGTGTGTGTGTGTTTGTGTGTGGAAGAGAGAGAGGAGAGGAGGGAGAGGGATATCTTACATTGCCGTCTATTCACATTGAATAGCGTGGGTTGAGAAGTGGGAAGCACATTGCCTGGACAAACTCTACACATAGCATCGGCACATACAGTATGTAGAGTCACTGACTGCGCCAGCTAACCCAATATAACGAGAGACCGTCTTATGAATGCTTTCCTCGGATAATCTCTCCTTTCATTAAAGTACGTACCATTTTCTACAGAAAAGAAGTAATAAACGTACGGTCTTTCATAAAGTTTCATTACGCTAGCCGAAAGTACAGTAAACTATTTAGGAGAAATAACAACGTCTGTTGTTATTACTAGTTTTATTATTATATAATAGTTTACATTATACGAGGTCTGTAAATTAAGTAGTGAGACTAATCATGTAGCAGTCCATATGGCAACACTGTAAAGTTTCCATTAACACAGATGGTTAGATAAACAGATAATTTATATTAAGTAATAATATTTATTGTCTATTATTGCTACGTGAAACGTAAACAAGCTTTTCGTGAAGTGAATTTTTGTTATACGTTATAAAATTAGTGATATCAACTACGAAAAACTTTGTGCAATCAAGTTGTGTGTTAAACTCGAGCGCAATGCGACTTTCAAAAAATTTACAAAGGCGTATGGAGATAAAGCTTTGTCAAGAGCACAGGTTTCTGATAGATTAAAGCATTTTCAGATGGCCGGGAATCAATTGAGGGTGATCCATGCTCTGAAAGAACGTGAACGTCAAGAACTGACGATAATGTTGATCAAATCAGGGACTTGGCGAGGTCTGACCATTGATTAACCGTCAAAATCATCGCAGAACAACTAAATTTTAAACACACAACAATTTATTAAATTTGGAAAAACAGTATTTATCGTGAAAGGTGATCCAGGTGGATGCTGTTTCATGACAATTCACCTTGTCACACAGCACTCATGGTTAATAAGTTTTTTGCAAAGAAAAATATCCCTGTTGTTCCTTAGCCATCTTATTCACGCTATTTAAGTCTCTGTAACTACTTCATCTTCCCGAGATTGAAACAATATCTTAAAGGACACCATTTTGGGGCAATAGACAACATTAAAACAAACTTAACCTACACGTTGTAGGAAATTCCAGTTTCTGAGACCCACCACAGATATAAAGAGTGGAAATCTGTCTGAAGAGCTGTGTGGCTTCCCGACGGTACTATTTCAAAGCGATAGAGTGTATATATACTCTGAATTAAACAAAAGGTCTCATTACTGAATTACTGAAATAGTCTCATTACTTAATTTACACATCTCGCATAGTGTAACGAAAACCGTATCGAATTTCGTAGAACAGCCTGGAGCTTACTTCCACTCGTGTCCCCCTCACGCTAGTAACCAGGTGTTGAATCAGTCAAGGCCACGATTAAGTTTGTTCCAGACTCTTCAAAAGGCCACTTGGAATACTCATTAGCGTCTGCATTAAGAGACGCGCATTTTGAGGATGTAAAATTTCTAGAAGACGTGCGCTACCTATATAACCCGGCCATAGCAGCCGGGTTGTGACTTCAGTTGTTTTGAGCGATTTCCCTTAGCACAGATCGAGTGTTTGTAGAAGTATTGTAGCGAAATGTTGTGGAGTTATAATTAGTGCGGAATTTTTTATAGATGAAATTAGTATTGCGTGAGGGCAAATTTTACTTGAATTGTTGTAAGAGACTATTTTGTTGATTATTAATTGTGACAAGTAAAGCTAGTTTTTAGTGATTTCAATGGTGTCTTTTATTTTGTTTTCCACTGTGCCATACGACGATCAGTTAGACCGTTGTAACAATAGTTATTACTTATCCTGCTTAGAAAATAATTAATAATTTCATTTTTCTGAAGCCACACGGTCGGTGGCAATATTCTGAAAATTATAAAAAACACTGGGCTGTTAAGCCGTGATCAGTTGCTGCAAATTCTCGACATCGTCGGCAAAGTTTTGTATCCCATCTTTGGGGGATCGTCTTCAGGCCACAAAAACGACAGCGTTTTAAAAATCTACGGTTGATTTAACCCAAAAAAGTGTCAAGTACCGTTCGGCCTAAGATCTGCTGCAACTGTTTACAAAACGTTAACGACCCTTATGTGGAGAATACAAAATGTATGTCGAGAATTTCATTTTTGTAAGTAAGCTTTAGTTAAACACCCTTTCTGGCTAGTAACTAACGGGTTCAGTCACCCGTGTCGGTACTTTGGGATTCTTTTTAGCACATCCTCTGTGTGTGTGTTCATTCTTATCAATACATTTAAAACGCCTTAACTCCTACTCGTATTTTATCTCATGTATTAGAAACTGAATATTTGTAGACTAAAGCAAGGAAAATCAAAAGAGTGTTGATAAAAAAACAACATTCTTTTTAATAAATGAAGTCTAATTCGGTCTTAAATATTTATCCTTTTGAACATGTAGTGACAGCATTTATCTTTTCTAACAAATTATATCCGGACCATCTAGCATCGTAAATCCCAAATTACAAGCACAAAATATTGACACTCTTAGTCAACAGTCATATTCAAATTTCAAAACAAAATCAAAAACCGATTGTAAATTTTTTGAATTGTATTCTTTCGGATATTCCCCATCAGTAATAAATTACAAAATTAAAAATAGTGTAAAACAAAATATAATAAAATGTATTAGGAAAATATTAAGTCCACGAAAAACTTTAGAAGGTTGGTAATTAAGACGTAATGTTAAAATATATCAAAGTATAGAAAATATAACAGAAACATTGAAGAAAATAAGACTATTAATTTTTGGACATTTATATAGAATGGACGACAACAGGTTGACAAAGCAAATTTTCAAATATCTGTGGGGAAAGAAAGATGTCAACATCAAGTGTGATTAAAGAAGTCCAAAAGGATTTAGAAAAAAATAATATACATGCTGAAGAAGCAATTGAAGGAAAAGTTTTTCGGGCAAATGTGTTAAAAATGGGGGGAGTCCAGGGTATGCGAGAGAAAAACGCAGGTTCAAAGTAGACTGAAGACAGGAAGAAGAGACACAGTGAGAAGATGAAAGAATATTGAAAAAAAAGGAAAGAACAAAGAGTAAAGAATTGAAATGTACATGTGGTCTTTTGATGGCCGATACAAAAAAAATATAATAAACACAATTTTTTTTATATCTGTGGTCCTGTTTAGGTGGATTAATAAAATTAAGTATGCCTATTACTACAATTTTTTGTATAAAGAGTAGTCTGTATAAAATAATTAAAATTAAAATCGTGTGTTATGTTAAAATTACACTATAGTCTAATGAACTGCAGCCAGGTTTGTGTGTGTAACTGTGTTGGTTTTGTTTACACAATCACCATAATCACGACAATCGGTCAAACGAAACTGTTACAACGGCAAGTTTGGGAAATATTTTGTTGATCGGTTATAGAATCCCCTATATAAAGGGAAAAGATGTTTTTTATAAGATAAGTAACTTATAAGGTATATGTTAATTGAATACTATGGTCGGGAAATTCAGTTCATTCTAATTATAAAATATTCGGGCAATTTTGAACTCATTTATACATAATGCTGCAAACGCTATTTATTTTGGAAACTTCATTCTTGGCGTTACCAGGTATATAGACCTATTGAACGGCTACCTTTACCAGACGCGAGATTGATAGCATAATGTTTAAGGTCCCAACATTTATTTACAAAGATTATTGCTATATAGCAAACTTAGTTACGTAACGTTTGAGGAATTAACATCATATAATCGGCCTCGCGTCTGATGTTACCACAGCCCGAGATGCTGAATTGCAGACAGTCCCAAAGATATAGTTTTAAACTGAAGAGCAAAACCAAAACAGCCCAGCAATTTTGACATTTAATATTATCTAATTACTAAAGTTTTGTAGGTATCCACAATTAAAACCAAGGTGATGGCTTTTTGTGGAACTGATCCCGTACGGGCAAAAATTGTTATAGATGGTACTGTCCTGGAACAAGTTAGCAGTTTCGAATACCTAGGCTACAGTGTGTCTTAAAATACAAGCAACGACCTGGTGAATAAGTTGCATAAGTTCAACCTTATGTGCGGGACCATCAACCGAACCCTCATGTCAGCAAGTAAAGGAACACGCCTAAAATTCTACAAGGTGATGGCTCTTCCCACACTTCATTATGGGTCTGAGAATTGGACTTTAACGAAAGGCCAGGCCAGTCGCATCCAAGCGGCTGAAATGATTTTTCTCAGGCACGTGGCAGGGTATATTCTCCATGATCATAGAAGAAACACAGATATACAGGCAGGAACTGAATATTATGAGTATACTCGACAGGATCGCCCACGCCGACAGGATACGCCGAATTTCGTAGAACAGCCTGGAGCTTACTTCCACTCGTGTCCCCCTCACGCTAGTAACCAGGTGTTGAATCAGTCAAGGCCACGATTAAGTTTGTTCCAGACTCTTCAAAAGGCCACTTGGAATACTCATTAGCGTCTGCATTAAGAGACGCGCATTTTGAGGATGTAAAATTTCTAGAAGACGTGCGCTACCTATATAACCCGGCCATAGCAGCCGGGTTGTGACTTCAGTTGTTTTGAGCGATTTCCCTTAGCACAGATCGAGTGTTTGTAGAAGTATTGTAGCGAAATGTTGTGGAGTTATAATTAGTGCGGAATTTTTTATAGATGAAATTAGTATTGCGTGAGGGCAAATTTTACTTGAATTGTTGTAAGAGACTATTTTGTTGATTATTAATTGTGACAAGTAAAGCTAGTTTTTAGTGATTTCAATGGTGTCTTTTATTTTGTTTTCCACTGTGCCATACGACGATCAGTTAGACCGTTGTAACAATAGTTATTACTTATCCTGCTTAGAAAATAATTAATAATTTCATTTTTCTGAAGCCACACGGTCGGTGGCAATATTCTGAAAATTATAAAAAACACTGGGCTGTTAAGCCGTGATCAGTTGCTGCAAATTCTCGACATCGTCGGCAAAGTTTTGTATCCCATCTTTGGGGGATCGTCTTCAGGCCACAAAAACGACAGCGTTTTAAAAATCTACGGTTGATTAACCCAAAAAAGTGTCAAGTACCGTTCGGCCTAAGATCTGCTGCAACTGTTTACAAAACGTTAACGACCCTTATATGGAGAATACAAAATGTATGTCGAGAATGTATAGCAACCTACCACGGCCTAACAACCCTGTATTTAATAATTTCGAAAATATAATAATAATAGTTTTCAATGATAGATAATCCAAAAAGCGAAGGTTAGTTAAAAGATAATGAAGAAATCAGAGAGTTTTGGACTTGCTAATACCTTGGATTGGTAGTCTGTGTAATTGGGAAAGGTAATTAACAGAATCAGACAAAGAACTGACAAGAGACGAAAGGCAGTTGACAGGGCAAAGTGGAATACGGTGTAGCACAACAAAATATTAAACGTTATAAAATGTTACATCTAGAGTAGCACTTATCTAACACGTCGCACTGAATAAATCAAAAGTCACAACTATAACTTCGATAATGCAAACCAATATGGTAGATATATAAAGTAACTTTGGTGGCTTCTGAATGCTATAATTATACCCCGTTGAGGGAGCCTGATTTGGCTGATGAATAGAAAACGTTTTGGTTGATAAGGTTTAGCACCCTTCGCGGATGAAATTTTTGGCCCAACCCGTCATTAACTTTCCAACATCTCAAACGACGAGTGTTACGTACGGTTTACTCACATATTACAGGCTGCTTATTATGTAGTAAAATGTGGTTGTTTAAACAAAAATTGATCGTTTTTCCATTTTAGTCAAGTACATTCATTAATTTCAATAGAACGAGCACAGTGACAAATTATAATAAGTAACGAGAATATTACAAAAACCCATACTTGTTTTTATGTTTACAGAAAGTAAATCAAAATGCTAAATAATTTACAATTATTGCACAATTTTTAAATAATTTTCATACCCATTATTAACTGTTAAAGATTTTCGATTACTCAAACTTTATATTTTTGGCTTTTACAGTTTGAAATTTATGAAAGGTTTTACTAAAAAGAATGCTTTGCGATTGAATAAGACATTACGCTAGAACTGATGTGATTTCGGCAACGGCATGTTGAAAAACTCACCGTATGTTCGGCAACGTGGGATTTTTTGTCCTCTCAAGTTTTTGAAAGCTTAGTACAGCCTACCCATCCCAGTAGTAAATCAGGCCCTACCGCTGAGGTCTGAGATGTATCTAGTATTTTCTGAGTGACGCATCGAGAATAATTGCTTAGTTACAAGGCTGTAGGGGACACTGAACATCGGCCTTGTACGTACTCCGGATTTGGCAGGCTCACAGGATGACTATTTCATGGACACAATAATATTTTATTTGAGATCCTGAACACTTTCTGCAACATGTGGGTACTAGTGTACGTTGTGCGTATAACGTTGACCAGTGTGTGTGGCTATATCTCTGCCTTTGTATATAATAACTGCTATTACTTTTTGGGGTAATAGTTGTTGTTGTTAGATAATAGTTTGCTTTTGTCTCATGTTGAAATTAAGTTTAATTTGAATAAATTATTATTATTTGTGTTCAAAAAACTACGATTTAAACGTATTATTGCCTTGTTAAACTGCTCCAAGGTCATGATGTTCGAGTACGTTATAATAATTACAAGATTTTGTTGTTCATAACGTGTCCGTTGTTATTAATTAACTAATATATAATACTATCGACTGGAATAACAAATTACAGCATTATAGATAAAGTTAACATTTTTACCTGATGGACTAAAGTAGTTTTTGCTACGTTAGAGTTTCGTCAGAGGCTGCCGCTAGGAGCGCTCTCCGTCCCGCTTTTGGTGACGGGGTTGTCGTTCAAAACATCTTTGTGTGTGTGTGTGTGTGTGTGTGTGTGTGTGTGTGTGTGTGTGTGTGTGTGTGTGTGTGTAATATATTCAAATAGTATGTGTGATTCAAATTTTGTTTGTTCGTTTACGATGTTGTTCGATGCGTTTTTGTATGTTTATATTATATTTCCAGTTGTTCATGAGTGTCTAGTTTTTGTCCTTTTGTGAGTACGTGTAAGATTCCATCTTACTATATATGTTTGTATAAGTGTGGTCTGCCTCAATGAAGTGGTTTGAAAAAATGGATTTGGTGGTGGAGTGTATTGCTTTAATGTGTTCACTGTATTTCTGTTTGAAGCTGCCTCCTGTTTGGCCTACGTAGAATTTGTTACATCCCGAGCAGTTTAATTTGTAAACACCAAGCAAACAAAATTTCTATTGTTGTTTGTGTGTGTTTTTTGACACTGTATGTTCTCTTTTGTTTTTAGCTCCTGACAAAGCTCTAACAGAGCGGAAAATAGTTTAGTCCATTACGTAAAAATGTTTGATTTTTATCAACAATAATTGTGATCCGATTCTGTAGTGTTATGTATTAGTTCATTGGTAATAATTATGTGACGTGCTAGGAGTGAGAAGTTACAAACGGAAGTGATAAAGAATATATACGAGAGGAACAACCTCCACTGTAGTGTGTTTACTCGATGAACATTGGGCAAACTTTGTAGTGGAGTTTGTGATGTGAACAAATATTTTGAAACTTCGGCCGTTCCACTACGTTTATATGGTACCAAATCTGGTAAATAACACAAAGAAATGTGGGCGAACAAAAATTCCAATAAGGGGGGATAAGATTTCTTTATGGAAACTATCACGTTGATCTTCAATGTGAATATGTGTAGTCCGAAATCCTTACAGGTTGGATTTGATGAACTAACGTACAACAATCTGCAAGCTGTGTTCCGAGTTAGACAGGTGGCCTGACCTGGTCATCAGTAAACAACAACGTGTCAACTGTAGACTGACAAATTATACAATGTATCGGACTTGCACATCACAAAACGGTAAATATAAAATCATAAAATCCTCCGAGACAGAAACTATGGAACTAAATATGTATAGTCATTCCCATCATATGAACAAAGTCTACCTGTACTGAGGAGTGCTCTAATGGGAGCTTACCCTATACATTGTTAACGTACGTATTAGAATAAAATTGCTAGATAGCTTGTAACTAGTTGCAATGAAGTTAAATAAAGAAATAAAGAAAATTTTCATGCTTTTCATGAAGATGATCCTAGATACGACCCGCAAATTTCCGGTTATAGATAGTATTGTTCTGGATCAAGTTAGCAATTTTGAATATCTGACCTATAATTTATCTTATATGACAAAGAAATTACATGATGAATTATATATGTAGGACGACTAGGAAAACTCTAAACTCAACAAGTAAAGAAATCCATTATTTTTCTACCAACACCTCATTTTCCGAGTATGTTTACCTGTACAATGGACTGAAGTAGGTGACATCTACTTTAATTCATCATGTTGTGTCTAGTATGGGATATTTTTTATTTTTGCAATCATATAAACTTTTTTAATCTTCTTCGTCCTTCTCAAAGATCTCTGTATTTTGATCTGTCCACGACACCCCGAGCATCCGTCAAGTAACCATGACTAATCTTTTAATCAGCGACGCTGTTACTCAATTTGTGCGCTTTGTTAAATCATGACTTTCACAAAGCTTTCCCATTTCCTTCAGTCAGTAGCTTTCTTAGTGCAAGAATTAGAGCTATTATACCTATTTATTCTATTTTTTGAACCAGCTTTGCTTACAAGTTGTGTTTTGTTGGTTTAAAGTTGTTATTTGTGACTAATTAAAGGTGGTAATTATTCTTCGTAGACTTAGACGGCCGGAGTCAATGTTGTTAAAATTCATTCCCAGGCTGTTTGGCTGTGGTCAATTGTTTTCAACTAAAACAGACTGTGGTCCACAGTACTGTGGCTAAGCTTTACAGCCTTTACCACATTACTGTGATCTCTAACCCTTACCAACTTACGTTAGGAAAATTCGAATTTTACACTGACGATGGCAGTCGATGGTACTATCGAAAAGTTTGTTTTAGTTGAAAACAATTGACCACAGTCAAGGAGCCAGGGAATTAATTTTAACAACAAAGCTGGTAATTATTGACTTCATTGGTGCCTACACTTTGTTTCCACTGTACTATACGACAATCAGTTAGACCTTCGTAGCAATACGTTACTTACAGAAAGTGATTCAGTCAGGTAAAGACTTTAAGGTTTCGCGGCAACGCAACCTCCAGACCGGTAGTAAGTGGTGGCTTTATGTATACAGCTCACCGTTATTGCGCCACTAAATGTTTAACCGTTTCAATTAAATTGTTTATGGTGTTGTCAACAGCTGCGTAGGAGCGGTGTATTTCCACCGATACGCTTTTTACACGTACACATTGTCCTGAACTATAGGGTGGACTAACGACGCTTATTATTAAATATCGTTATGGAGAACCATAAATGACTTCCATGCACTAAGCTTTTATTTAAAATCATTTACTTGAATTCGGTTCAAAAAATTCTAAAAAAAAAGATCGCCCACTTTCAAACTATTTGTACTATTTATAGACATTTTTGTTACTATAGGGTAGTCGTTTGATTTAATGTTATTTTTGACTCATTTTCTCTACAAAATTTAGTTAATTTATTCTTATATTGAAACTGAACTACGCAGATAATCGTCAGTCGATCCCCACCATTAATTATATTTACACATTCATAGAGTAATAGTTTTATCGTATGTAATTGCTAAGGCATCTTACCCTTCAAAATTAAACACTTGTACTTTACTTGATATCAGCCAAGTAATTTTCATGAAATCACCCATTCCCTTCATCTACCATTTCCATGTATAGATATCTCATTTAACATTTTATAGTGGATTAATATGACTTCATTTTTGGGTCACTTATTTATTAAAATTAAGTACCTTACTCTTGTTAAAGCACAAAACAGTGTAGGTAAACTACACCTCCCCCCTTAACCGAACAACTCCATTTTGGAAAATTTCCCTTTATTCAAAATAGTTTTACTATATGTTATTACTTGGATATTTGTCTTTAAATTTAAGTACTTTATTCGTTACTAAGGAGGTAGTTATCGAAAATTTACCCCGTCCCCCTTCAGTTACCCTTTTCATTTATATATATTTAATCTACCTTGATAAAGTGGACTATTATAACTTTCCTTTCAGGATACTTTATTTATCAAACTTAAGTACTTTACACTTGTTAAAACGTAAAGCGTTTTAGGTAAAGTACCTCTGTCCCATAAATGATCTTCACCTACTTCAAAAGGCCTGGAGTCCTCTACAACTCGGGGCCATATACAAAGAATTAGATGCTTCTGTTTCAATTTGCAGTAATTATCGTTCGTCATAGGAAACATTCTACATACAGACACACAGACGCGCGCGCGCGCGCGCACACACACACACACACACAATTTTTTGGTAAAATGAATTTTCTTCATGTTTTGAGGGTAGTGTAATGAGAATCAGCCAGTACCTCGAACACGATTTTTTTCGCTATCACTATACTTCCATTTCCTTACGAAACATGGAAGTAAAAATAAGCCTGTGTACAACTACAACAATTTTATTAAATTGTATGTACTTCTGCAAGTAAATTGTAACATGTTTTTTATAATTAACCGAATCTTGCTTTTTTATTTGAGTTTTTTATTTAATTAGTAAATTATTGTTATTATGTTTGTATATATTACAATTTTTCCAAAAATTGTTTCTTTACCTATTTGTACGTTTTCAATTAATTCCATAGTTTAATAATTTGAAATTGGTGCTTATTATTTATACAACGTATGGATACATTAGATTTGTAAACATTTGGTTGTAAAAAAACATTGCGGTGATGAATGGATCTATCGAGTAGTATTTCATTTGTCTGGAGGAGGTACAATTTTATTTTTATTGTGAGCATTGAATTTTGTTTTATGTTTTATTTGATTAAAACTGTATTTAACCAACAAAGTTGTGTTAGTGGTTAGGCCTATAATCGCAAACAGAAATAACACTGTCGCACAACACTAAAAAAATTATTCCGATTAGCGTTTTCAAGTTTTGAAGCTCATCATCAGATCGGAAATATACAATAATGACGTTTATATCCCCACTTGCCCCCCCACCAGCGCGAATACATTTTTGTAATTAAGCTTTAGTTAAACACCCTTTCTGGCTAGTAACTAACGGGTACAGTCACCGGTGTCGGTACTTTGCATTTCTTTTTAGCACATCCTCTGTGTGTGTGTGTGTGTGTGTGTGTGTGTGTTCATTCTTATCAATACCTTTAAAACGCCTCACCTCCTACTCGTATTTTATCTCATGTATTAGAAACTGAATATTTGTATTCTAAAGCAAGAAAATGAAAAGAGTGTTGATAAAAAAACAACATTCTTTATATTATAACAAATAAAAAACAATGTGTGTTCGTGTTGTTTACCTTCTTTAACAGCCTCACGTTGGAGTCGTCAATTTATAACAAATAGAAAAATTGTCTGTCGTGTTGTAATATGTCGGGCAACTTTTTGTTACTTACTGATGACTGGATCCTCTGCGGTGATGTAGTCCTGTAAAACAACTTAATCTACTATGTGTTTGTGGGCGCCACTTGGACTCTTTTGTTCCAAGAAAAATGTTATTAAAATTAAAATTTTGAATTCTTAGCAGATAGTTTAATTCTATGAAAAAATGTGAACAAGACAGTTTGGGTTTGAAAAATTAATGTATGTTTAATGATTCTTAAAAAATCGTCTGAAGGACTAACATTCGTGAAAAAATATAAAATTGCAGAGTTACAAAAAAAATTACAAGTTATTATTATTATTGACAAGTTTTTTTCTCCAATCAAGTATCGGCTAACAAATATTTTATTTTTACTCAGTTGAAAGGATGAGTTTAATATGTGAAAAATCTTTACTCTCAGGACGTGACTCCTTTGAACTACCAAGACATATCAATAAGATGCTTTACAAAAATTAAGTGATTTGAAGGTGTGTGTGGCATGTGTAGTACAACTGTGTGACAAATATAACCAGGTAAAAAATGACTTTAACTTTGACAACTCACGTTCCGATGGGTAATTATTCTCGCACTGGACACTTCTCTCGGGTAGTTTTCAATCTCGCCTCTTCGTGTGTGCACTGAATTTATTTTAAGTCAAAATGCGATTTTTCACAACTTCCGCACTTTCGTAAAACAGTTTGGCAGTAGATTTACGCTTGAACCCCGCCGCCGTCGATCAGCTGCTTCGCGTTGTTTCTCAAATTGGCCGCCACAGCGCTGATTCCCTTGCAGTCGAGAGAAAGGCTTTGTGTATGTTACGTTATGGGGAATTTTTGTCAAGTCAGTTTGTCTTAGCGAATACAGCAGAATTGATTCCCTATTAAAATTTTGGTCTCTCCTGTGCCGCTGATATTCTGGTTGCGTGTGTTCTATTAAATGTGCCGTGTTGCTGCTCTATTTCAGCAACACATTGGCGTAGACTCTTGTGGAGGTTAAGTCAGTCTATTTGTCAATGTACGGGAAAAGCCTTTCTTCGTTCTTGTGTCGACTTCTCGCCTTCGGTTTCGCCTCGGTTGCGGTGATCAGTGTCGTGGGTGATGCGTCTGTTCTGGATTCCCAGCATGAAGTGTTTTTGGGTCGAATTTGGTCTTCCTTTTATACTTTGTCAGGCTCATTGTTTTAGCTTTTCGACTTGAACTTTCGGTGTATTTGTGTAAAAATTCCTTCTAGAACGTTCGAGAATAATGAAATGGAACACCATGGAACAAATTTAACTTCCGTCGAAGCTTTTAGAACAAAATTTCTTATTCTTCACACTAAGGATATTACAAAAAGTATTCTGGTATTTGTCAAACAATTTTACATCAGTACTCACAATTTCCATGCCATTACTACATTTGGATTCTCTGCTTTCAACTGAATTTAATGATACTAATTATGATTGGTTTTTGAATAAATTAACTATAATAAAACAACACAACATACAACTCTTACCTTGGAATGTTTCCATTAAAATTCAATTTTTAGAATAAAAAATTGTTGTGAAGCTGTTTGGTTTTTTCAACAACATAAACACATAATATTACCATCTTTCTATAACAAAATAAATGAAGTTTAACATACATAATACACAAATAAGTTCAGATTTACATAATCCATGCCTATGGCCTACGTTGTTGTCACTGTTAGAATACAATAATTAGTCTTTTTCTTTAAAATATATGTAATTTTTTTTAGTATACACTAAGAGTTTATTATATTGTCTGTATTTTGTGATACCTGGTTTATCCTGATACATATTATTTTTATTGTAGGATAACTTAGCATCATATTGGTTTGCCTAAGATGTCCTTTTCCTTTATGTGACAAATCTCACTCTTATAAGTCAAATTCTTTAATAATTGATCTTCTTTTCAACTGAGTCTGCTTGTTGTTATGGTACACTAAAGTATTGTACCCTTTTCTTTTATTTTTGTTAACATTTTGTAAATATTTAGTCGAATATGACTATTTCTTGTAATGGTTGCTTGGCCTTAGCCATACATGGTATAGGTAAATAGTTTGCTAACTCGACTATTACAGTGTTTAAGTTAGTCAAATATATTAGTATAGTCGCTTTATATTATATTTCAACTTTCTAATGCAATTTGGTTGCATTTTGTCAACATTAAATCCATAAATATCACAATATTATATGCCTACTACATGTTTTTAGTTAATACTGTTTTTGGCTATTTTAACTGACTTTTATTCATTTGACAGCTTTCTTTATTTAAGATAAATTGTTCATCTTTGTCTACTTGACAATTACATATAGTGTTTATCTCAATTTGATAATAATTAATTTTTACATGAAATTTGAGTGATTGGTCTCAAATCCAACACCTTAATATTTTTTTGTCATAACATTTATATATTTTTTATTTTAACTTAGATCCTTTCTAATAATGTATTCAAATCATTTAATACATTTATTTTATTTTCATTACATAATATAATAATGGATCATGTCCATTAATTCACAATAATTAGTTCTTTATACCCTATTCAGAGTTACAAAACTTAATAATTAATGACTTCATTTTGGTTGTTTCTGATATTATTTGTCTCTCTTATAGTATATTATGGGTTTTACACTGTTCTTCACTTGAATAATATATATGGGGTTTGAGTCTTAGTCATAGTCTGGTCGTTTTTCATGTTAGTAGTATTAATTATTAGACAATATTACAAAATTTTTAGGACTACTTGGGTTCGATACTGTTCACCTCACTTTCCTCTTATGATAAATTGCTATGTAAATGATTTCCTTTATGGAACGTTCTGTGACGTTACATATGCCTCTCCGTTAAAATTTATAATTTTTGAAAAAAACATATTTTTGGTTTTGAAGAAATTATCATTTCTATATTAACCTTTTATTAGCTCCTTTATATTTCATTCTTTTATCTTATAATTAAATTCCTGTACTACTCCTTTAATATATTAATCCAACTCAATATTCCTAGTTCTTTCTTTGTCGTATCACCTATTCCTTTCCCTTTTACCTTGATGTTAATTATTTAATCTTTGATATAGTTCCCTAACAATTCCCTAACTTTTATAGTGGGTTGGAAGTCAGAGTGGCTCGCTATGGCATACATTCTCTGCCCTTCCCTATCTATAACTACTGAAATCAGAGGCAACACATCAATGTCCAGAAAATAATAATTGCACCTTCGCAACAAATAATAATAATAATAAAAAAAAAACAATATTCAAAGATCATTGGCTCCTACACATAAATTCCCTTTCTTAAACTCTTCTGATTATTTCACAATTATATTAATATATCGTTCTCCGCAGGTAAAATTATCGTTTAAAATCATTCAATGTTAATAGCTATACTTATATTCATCATTACCTCCTTATGTAACACACTGATTTCCTTTTTTTTTTTATTTATCATTTCCATTTAGTATCAATTATATGACAGTATTTCTCCTTCTTTTCTCCCCCTTAGTAATATCTATTGTTATTTGATTGTTTAATAATCTATTTAACTAATTATGTCCTTTCCTTCTTTCCTTTTTCTCCTCCTCTAAGTACGGGTAAGGTGGTAAATATACGTTGACTTGGCTATTGGAAATAAATCTCTATTTTATATATATATTCTTGCCTATGGTGGAATATCCTTCTCGTCATTTTTATTAATAATAATCTCTCTCCTTCTCTAAGTACGGGTAAGCTGGTAAATATACGTTGACTTGGCTATTGGAAATAAATCTATATTTTATATATATCTTTTTGCCTTTGGTGTAAGGTGTCCATCTCGTAATATTTTATTAATAATAATCTCTCTCCTTATTTATTTATACAATAATATTTATATTTATTTAATAATCTTTATTCCCTTTCTAATTATGGGTAAGTTGGAAAATTCGCGTTGACATTTTTTTTTTTTAGTCATGGTACCTTCTCAATGATGCTGTATTTGACTTGGGTTTTTTAATCATGGTACTTACTCACTGATTCTGTATTTAACTTGTGATTTTTAATCATGGTACTTTTTCAATGACGTTTGGTTATACGTACCTTTTACTTTGTTACTAACCGTGTCGGTTATCTCGTATGTATTGTTTTCATTGTCTTTAGTGATCGTGAAAGGTCCTGTATATAAAAGTAGCAATTTCCTCGTTATGCCTTGTATAGCACTGGGCAATTCTCTGTTTTTGACTAACACCTTTTCTCCTACCTTATATTTAATTGCCTTGGGCTGGGATTGGACATATTTTTTCCGCTGCTGTTCCGTTTTTTCTAACACCTTGTTATAAAATTTGGTTCTTTCAAATTGGTATTCGGGTTCGTCGGGAAAATTAATAATCTCTTTTATCTCTCGTGGTGGGGGTCTTTCGAACATAACTGTGTATGGTGACACCTCGATGGTATTGTGATATGAGAAATTGAGAAAATCCTCGGTTGATGCTACGTATTCATGCCATCTTTTCTGTTCGTTATGGCAGTATGTTCTCAGCAACCGTCCTACTTCCCTTAACACTCTCTCGGCTGGGTTACTATACGGGTGATATGCGGATGTCTTATACATTTTTATCCCGTGTTCTCCAAGGTTTTCTTTCCAAAGTTTTCCCCTAAACTGGGTACCGTGGTCTGTAATTATAGAATACGGTCTGCCTACCTCCATTATATACCGTTCTATTATAATGTCTATTAGTTTCCTGGTCGTAGCCCTAGTTATTGGGTATAGCTTGGTATATTTGCTAAAATGGTCAAATATGATTACGATAAATTTATATCTGTGTCTCCCACCGCTGCGTGGAAATGGTCCACAGATATCGAGAAATACCTTTTCCAATTTTTCGATGGATATTATGGGTATCATGACCCCTTCCTTTCTCTCGTTATCATATTTTACTTTCTGACAAACATCGCACGACCGTATCGCCAGTTGCACCTTCTTATTCATTCCTTTGATGTATGTTTGCTCTTCCAATGCCTTCCTTACCTTGAGGGCACCCATATGTCCGTACCTATCGTGATAGTCGATTATTAGTGGTCTCTCTATCGCTGGTGGAATTACTGACTTCCAATTCTCTTGGTGCGGGGTATTCCTTATAAACAAAGTGTCGTGGTGTATACAGTAGTATCTATTTATGACCTCATCGCCTTCCTGTACCCTTTTTCTAATATCTCTTAATTTTGGATCGGCCTCCTGTTGTGACTTTATATTGTTTAAAATATTTTTTAAATCTTCCCTGCTCTTAATAATACGGTATACTTTTGCTAATTGTTCCTTTTCGCCGTCAAAGGTTTGGTCTTGTATATTGATGCGAGATAGGACGTCGGCTGCTACGTTCTGTTTGCCGGGTATATATTCCCACGTGATATTATATTCTTGCAAAGCCAAAACCCATCTCGTCAGCCTTCCGTGGTTCAGCTTACAATTCTTTAAAAATGATATAGTTTGTGGTCGCTTCTAACCGTGATGGGGTACCCTAATATATATGTCCTAAATTTACCGCATGCGAAAACTACACTCAACAATTCTTTTTCGGTAGTATTGTAGTTTCGTTCGCAACTGTTCAGCACGCGGCTAGCGAAGCTAATTACTAAATGGTTACCATCCTGATCTTCCTGATATAAGGCTGCACCTAAACTCACATTACTGGCATCGCAATTTAGAAAAAATGGTTTGTAAAGTTGGGATGATGCAACATTATTGCTTCTAAAAATTTTTCCTTTATGAGATTGAGCACTCCATCTTGCTCTGGTCCCCAAGTCCATTTGTCTTTAGCTGATAACTGCTTTTGGAACCTGGCAGTTAGTTCTGAGTAATTGTACCGAAACTTCCTGTAATAGTTACAGATTCCTAAAAATGACTGAAGCTTTTTCCTGTTTCTTGGGGTGGGGAACTTCTGAATGGCCTCTACTTTCTCTTTGGATGGAGTAATCCCTTGTTCGGTTAGATTAAAGCCTAAAAATTTCACCTCATTTGCAATGAATTGGGACTTGTCTAATTTGAGGGTGATATTATTCTCTGATAGTTTCTCTAACACCTGTTCGACCCTATTACAATGGTCATCCCAATTCGCTGAAGTTACCAGTAAGTCGTCGACATATACTGTCGTAAACGTCAGCACTTCCTGCCCCAATATTCTGTCCATTATCTTTACAAACACCGCCACAGAATTTATTAAACCAAAGGGTAACCGCTTAAACTGATAGTTTCTGCCCTCGAATATGAACGCCATATATTTCCTATTATCAGGGTGGAGTTCTACCTGCCAGTAGCCGCATACTGTATCCCATGAACTTATATACTTTGTCCCGTGAAACTTTTTCAATATCTCTTCTATCTCCCCAGGGGATGTGCGGTCGTTAACAATCATCTTGTTAATCTTCCTAGCATCGAGACATATACGTACCTGTCCATTCTTTTTCGGCACAGTTATGACTGGGCTGGTAAAGGGCGAATGACTATACTCGATTATGTCGTCTTCTATCATCCTGTTCAATTCCTCCCTAACTTCGTTCTTTAGCGAGTAGGGGATCGGGTACGATTTCCTGTTAAATTCCACCGGTGTTTTAAATTTTATGGTGCATTGATAATCTCTGGCTTTACCTGGAGCGTTTGAGAATATGTGTTTGTAATTGTTATATACCGTAATTAATTGTTCTGCCTGTGTTTCGCTGATCAGACCCCTTGCTTTCGTCCTTTGGAAATCCCGTATTTCTTCTAATTTTTCTAACCACAACTCTGGGTTTTCCTCCTGATATAAGGGCATGTTTAATGGTCGATCGGCACAATAATAATGGTTCACTATCGCTTGATAAGGTGTGTTGTTTGTACCATCTCCTTGGACATCAATTAAATTATTGGTCCAAATTCCCTCGTTAGTTTTCAGAGTTATAATCTTACCTTCTAAATCTATTATTGCATTATATAGCCTAAGTATATCGCAGCCTATTAGGATACTCATGGGTAAATTATCCGCCACTAATAACCCTATTGGCAACGTTACCCCATTACTAGTCATCTCTAATGACACCTGTTTCTTTATCGATTTATTTTGCCTTCCCGTTGCTCCGACTAGAATGATGTTATTTATAGGCAGAGTGGGTATGGGTAAGTTATTGTTTTGTTTGATCCTCTCTAACTCTACGCTGTCGATAAGCGATACGTTTGACCCCGTGTCAATGAGCAATATTGCTTCTATGCCATTGATATTTGCCTTGATTTGTACGTTACCATTATTCCCTTTGTTATGATTTTTAACGATATTGTCACTCTCTTCTAATAATTCCTCCCTGATATCCTTAAGATAATTATTCGTTCTTAGTGTCATTGTCCCGTCTTTGTCCTGTCTATGTTTGTATCTAGTCACCCCATAATATTGGTTCAGTGAAGGGCGGTTTTCCTTTTCCACTGCCGCGTTTAGTTTAAATGAGCCACTGTCTCATTGGCCCGGTCTCCCGGAACATTGGGTTGCTGACCTGTCTGTGGTTCTTGCCTGACCTCGGGATTACCACTAATAGGTGGGCTATTCGTTGTATTACCCTGGTTACCTGGCGTCTGTTGTGGGTAGTACATGTAAGTAGGTAAATTGGGTGGATATGGCCGTCGGTTATTGGCCATTGTATAGTTTACCTGGGGCCTATATTCTTGATTTCTCCTATCGCCTCCTCCTTGGTCACCCCCGTTACGATAATTATTACGCTGACCATAATTATTTCCCCTATAGTTATTTCCGCGATAACTATTTCCCTGATGGTAGTTCCTACCGTAATTATTTTTGGGGTAATTATTTCTGTTTGGTCCCGGATAGTTGCGGTTATTTGGACCTTGATTGTTATTATTTCGGCCATTTGGTGGGGTATTATTGTTCTGGTTATTTGTGTTAATGTTGTTACCGTTTCCACCTCCACTCCGGTTTGGTCCGTTATTGTTGCTATTATATTCTACTTTACGATTGGGGGTTGGTAATCCTGGAACCTTCCAGTGGATTCACAATTTTCTAATAATTTGGCTAAATCGGTTATTTTACTGAGCTGTTGGTACAATTGGGCATCTTTGATACCATAGCTGTAATGTCCAGCTAACTGCCTCACCAAACATTCTTCCGGGATCGGCGGTATCAACTTCCGTGCCAAACATATCTTTCCTAGGAAATAAGACGTCGGGGACTGTCCATTGGACGCGTCGTATTTGCCGTAGAATATGTCCATTCGTACCCTGTTTTGCGCAGTTTCCGACCAGTACTTCTCTTTGAACTAGCGTTTAAACTCGGCTAAATTCGTGATTTCGGGTCGTACCGCTATCCACCAGTTATTCCTAGTGTTTCGAAACGTCTCGTCTAACATCTCCCTTATTCTGTCCCACCTTGTTTCTCTATTTATTTCAATAAACTCTTCCATTCTCTCTAAAAATTCCATCGGGTTTCGACGACAGTTTTGGAAGTTGATTACTTCCCTGTTCTCACTGTGACACGTATGAGTATTTAATATAGGTGTGTCCCTCAGCGCTTCTAATCTTTCCCGCATGTTTTTCTCTCTCTGATCTATCTCCTGTATGTTATTTCTGTTAGTTTTTATTTGCTCGTCCAGCCTGTTAGCGATGTCATACGTTCTGTGTATCCTCTCGCTAACATCTTTCCGGAATTCTCCCACCTCCTGCATGATTGCGTCTTGGTTCTGCCTTAACTTGTTTTCGAGAGTTCTAACATCTTGTTTGGTTTCTACTGTTTGTTTCTCTATATTTTCGAAACGGGTATTATTTCCCTCCTGTAATCTTTCCAACTGTTTCTCCATGTTTTCGACCTTCCTGTCACTGTCGATTTTACTAACATCGATCCTTTTGCTTACTGTTTCGTATTTTATGCTAATCTCTTTTTCCAGGGACTCTATGTATTTTTTATTCTCCTCCTGAAATAGCTCCATCTTTTTCCCATTATCATTTATTTTCTCTGTTATATACTCCCTTAAAGATTCTATGTTTTTATCTAATTTCTCCTTATCTTCCAGTCTGTTTTTATTATTCTCCTCCTTATCTTCCCGTCTGTTTTTATTATTATCCTCCTTCAGGGATTTTATTATTTCCTCCTTATCTTCCCGTCTATTTTTATTATTCTCCTCCTTGTCTTCCTGTCTCTTTTTATTATTATCCTCCTTTAGGGATTCTATACTTTTGTTCATATTTTCGTTTAGCGTTTGGAACATCATCCTTATTACATTCGCGTCAACGCTCCCTGTTATTTTTTCTGGTTCGGGTTTCTCTGTTTGTTCTACCATTTGTACGGGTTCTTCTCCCGTTTGTTCCTCTAATTCGTCTGCCGTTTGTATTGGTCTTTCCATTTCTAGTGTGGGCGGTTCTAATTCCGTTTCCTCGATTTGTACTGCCTCTCCGTCTTCCACACTTAACTCGGGTTCCAAATTCTTCTTTACCTTTTTTCCCTTTGGTTGTGGCATCTTGATTTGTTGGTAGTTGCCGGGCTTGTTCCTTTTTTCAAGCCTCACTAGTTGGGCTGCCAATTTATAACAAATAAAAAACAATGTGTGTTCGTGTTGTTTACCTTCTTTAACAGCCCCACGTTGGGCGCCAATTTATAACAAATAAAAACAATGTGTGTTCGTGTTGTTTACCTTCTTTAACAGCCTCACGTTGGAGTCGTCAATTTATAACAAATAGAAAAATTGTCTGTCGTGTTGTAATATGTCGGGCGTTACCTCCGCGCACTTTTTGTTACTTACTGATGACTGGATCCTCTGCGGTGATATAGTCCTGTAAAACAACTTAATCTACTATGTGTTTGTGGGCGCCACTTGGACTCTTTTGTTCCAAGAAAAATGTTATTAAAATTGAAATTTTGAATTCTTAGCAGATAGTTTAATTCTATGAAAAAATGTGAAAAAGACAGTTTGGGTTTGAAAAATTAATGTATGTTTAATGATTCTTAAAAAATCGTCTGAAGGACTAACATTCGTGAAAAAATATAAAATTGCAGAGTTACAAAAAAAATTATAAGTTATTATTATTATTGACAAGTTTTTTTCTCCAATCAAGTATCGGCTAACAAATATTTTATTTTTACTCAGTTGAAAAGCATGAGTTTAATATGTGAAAAATCTTTACTCTCAGGACGTGACTCCTTTGAAGTACCAAGACATATCGATAAGATGCTTTACAAAAATTAAGTGATTTGAAGGTGTGTGTGGCATGTGTAGTACAACTGTGTGACAAATATAACCAGGTAAAAAATGACTTTAACTTTGACAACTCACGTTCCGATGGGTAATTATTCTCGCACTGGACACTTCTCTCGGGTAGTTTTCAATCTCGCCTCTTCGTGTGTGCACTGAATTTATTTTAAGTCAAAATGCGATTTTTTACAACTTCCGCACTTTCGTAAAACAGTTTGGCAGTAGATTTACGCTTGAACCCCGCCGCCGTCGATCAGCTGCTTCGCGTTGTTTCTCAAATTGGCCGCCACAGCGCTGATTCCCTTGCAGTCGAGAGAAAGGCTTTGTGTATGTTACGTTATGGGGAATTTTTGTCAAGTCAGTTTGTCTTAGCGAATACAGCAGAATTAATTCTCTATTAAAATTTTGGTCCCTCCTGTGCCGCTGATATTCTGGTTGCGTGTGTTCTATTAAATGTGCCGTGTTGCTGCTCTATTTCAGCAACACATTGGCGTAGACTCTTGTGGAGGTTAAGTCAGTCTATTTGTCAATGTACGGGAAAAGCCTTTCTTCGTTCTTGTGTCGACTTCTCGCCTTCGGTTTCGCCTCGCTTGCGGTGATCAGTGTCGTGGGTGATGCGTCTGTTCTGGATTCCAAGCATGAAGTGTTTTTGGGTCGAATTGGGTCTTCCTTTTATACTTTGTCAGGCTCATTGTTTTAGCTTTTCGACATGAACTTCCGGTGTATTTGTGTAAAAATTCCTTCTAGAACGTTCGAGAATAATGACATGGAACACCATGGAACAAATTTAACTTCCGTCGAAGCTTTTAGAACAAAATTTCTTATTCTTCACACTAAGGATATTACAAAAATTATTCTGGTATTTGTCAAACAATTTTACATAAGTACTCATAATTTCCATGCCATTACTACATTTGGATTCTCTGCTTTCAACTGAATCTAATGATACTAATTATGATTGGTTTTTGAATAAATTAACTATAATAAAACAACACAACATACAACACTTACCTTGGAATGTTTCCATTAAAATTCAATTTTTAGAATAAAAAATTGTTATGAAGCTGTTTGGTTTTTTCAACAACATAAACACATAATATTACCATCTTTCTATAACAAAATAAATAAAGTTTAACATATATAATACACAAATAAGTTCAGATTTACATGGTCCATGCCTATGGCCTACGTTGTTGTCACTGTTAGAATACAATAATTAGTCTTTTTCTTTAATATATATGGGATTTTTTTTAGTATACACTGAGAGTTTATTATATTATCTGTCTTTTGTGATACCTGGTTTATCCTGATACATATTATTTTTATTGTAGGATAACTTAGCATCATATTGGTTTGCCTGAGATGTCCTTTTCCTTTATGTGACAAATCTCACTCTTATAAGTCAAATTTTTTAATAATTGATCTTATTTTCAACTGAGTCTGCTTGTTGGTATGGTACACTAAAGTATTGTACCCTTTTCTTTTATTTTTGTTAACATTTTGTAAATATTTAGTCGAATATGACTATTTCTTGTAATGGTTGCTTGGCCTTAGCCATACATGGTATAGGTAAATAGTTTGCTAACTCGACTATTACAGTGTTTAAGTTAGTCAATTATATTAGTATAGTCGCTTTATATTATATTTCAACTTTCTAATGCAATTTGGTTGCATTTTGTCAACATTAAATCCATAAATATCACAATATTATATGCCTACTAAATGTTTTTAGTTAATACTGTTTTTGGCTATTTTAACTGACCTTTATTCATTTGACAGCTTTCTTTATTTATGATAAATTGTTCACCTTTGTCTAGTCGACAATTGCATATAGTTTTTATCTCAATTTGATAATAATTAATTTTTACATTAAATTTGAGTGATTGGTCTCAAATCCAACACCTTAATATTTTTTTGTCATAACATTTATATATTTTTTATTTTAACTTAGATCCTTTCTAATAATGTATTCAAATCATTTAATACATTTATTTTATTTTCATTACATAATATAATAATGGATCATGTCCATTAATTCACAATAATTAGTTCTTTATACCCTATTCAGAGTTACAAAACTTAATAATTAATGACTTCATTTTGGTTGTTTCTGATATTATTTGTCTCTCTTATAGTATATTATGGGTTTTACACTGTTCTTCACTTGAATAATATATATGGGGTTTGAGTCTTAGTCATAGTCTTGTCGTTTTTTATGTTAGTAGTATTAATTATTAGACAATATTACAAAATTTTTAGGACTACTTGGGTTCGATACTGTTCACCTCACTTTCCTCTTATGATAAATTGCTATGTAAATGATTTCCTTTATGGAACGTTCTGTGACGTTACAATATTAAATGAAGTCTAATTCGGTCTTAAATATTTATTCTTTTGAACATGCAGTGACAACATTTATCTTTTCTAACAAATTATATCCGGAACATCTAGCATCGTAAATCCCAAATTACAAGCACAAGATTTTGACACTCGTAGTCAACAGTCGTATTCAAATGTCAAAACAAAATCAAAAACCAATTGTAAATTTTTTGAATTGTATTCTTTCGGATATTCCCCATCAGTAATAAATTACAAAATTAAAAATAGTGTAAAACAAAATATAATAAATTGTATTAGGAAAATATTAATTCCACGAAAAACTTTAGAAGGTTGGAAATTAAGACGTGATGTTGAAATATATCAAAGTATAGAAAATATAACAGAAAAATGAGGAAAATAAGACTACTATTTTTTGGACATTTATATAGAATGGACGACAACAGGTTGACAAAGCAAATCTTCAAATATCTGTGGGGAAAGAAAGAAGTCAACATCAAGTGTGATTAAAGAAGTCCAAAAGGATTTAGAAAAAAATAATGTACATGCAGAAGAAGCAATTGAAGGCGAAGTTTTTCGGGAAAATGTGTCAAAAATGGAGGGAGTTCAGGGTATGAGAGAGAAAAACGCAGGTTCAAAGTAGACTGAAGACAGGAAGAAGAGACACAGTGAGAAGATGAAAAATATTGAAAAAAAAGGAAAGAACAAAGAGTAAAGAATTGAAATGTACATGTGGTATTTTGATGGCCGATACAAAAAAAATATAATAAACACAATTTTTTTATATCTGTGGTCCTGTTTAGGTGGATTAATAAAATTAAGTATGCCTATTACTACAATTTTCTGTATAAAGAGTAGTCTGTATAAAATAATTAAAATTAAAATCGTGTGTTATGTTAAAATTACACTATAGTCTAATGAACTGCAGTCAGGTTTGTGTGTGTAACTGTGTTGGTTTCTTTACACAATCACCATAATCACGACAATCGGTCAAACGAAACTGTTACAACGGCAAGTTTGGGAAATATTTTGTTGATCGGTTATAGAATCCCCTATATAAAGGGAAAAGATGTTTTTTATAAGATAAGTAACTTATAAGGTATATGTTAATTGAATACTATGGTCGGGAAATTCAGTTCATTCTAATTATAAAATATTCGGGCAATTTTGAACTCATTTATACATAATGCTGCAAACGCTATTTATTTTGGAAACTTCATTCTTGGCGTTACCAGGTATATAGACCTATTGAACGGCTACCTTTACCAGACGCGAGATTGATAGCATAATGTTTAAAGTCCCAACATTTATTTACAAAGATTATTGCTATATAGCAAACTTAGTTACGTAACGTTTGAGGAATTAACATCATATAATCGGCCTCGCGTCTGATTTTACCACAGCCCGAGATGCTGAATTGCAGACAGTCCCAAAGATATAGTTTTAAACTGAAGAGCAAAACCAAAACAGCCCAGCAATTTTGACATTTAATATTATCTAATTACTAAAGTTTTGTAGGTATCCACAATTAAAACCAAGGTGATGGCTTTTTGTGGAACTGATCCCGTACGGGCAAAAATTGTTATAGATGGTACTGTCCTGGAACAAGTTAGCAGTTTCGAATACCTAGGCTACAGTGTGTCTTAAAATACAAGCAACGACCTGGTGAATAAGTTGCATAAGTTCAACCTTATGTGCGGGACCATCAACCGAACCCTCATGTCAGCAAGTAAAGGAACACGCCTAAAATTCTACAAGGTGATGGCTCTTCCCACACTTCATTATGGGTCTGAGAATTGGACTTTAACGAAAGGCCAGGCCAGTCGCATCCAAGCGGCTGAAATGATTTTTCTCAGGCACGTGGCAGGGTATATTCTCCATGATCATAGAAGAAACACAGATATACAGGCAGGAACTGAATATTATGAGTATACTCGACAGGATCGCCCAGTATCGGCTGAATTGGTGGGTCTATCTTTGCCGAATGGATGAGTGCCACGTCGCCAAACAATTATGGAACTATAAGCCGAGGGTACGGAGAGGTGTGGGACGTCCGAGGAAGCGCTGGAGTGACCAGCTGTAATATTTGCCTATTTGAGACATGAACAAATCATTGTTGGTTTAAACCTTGAAGATGATGATGATAAAGTTGTGTTAGTAATCACAAAAAAATAACACGGTTGGACACCAATAAAATAAAAATTCCCGATTTGCGCTTTCAAACTTCACAGTTCATCATCAGATCAGAAATATTTCCGACCAACTCGTCATCAGATATTTCTGATCTGATGACGAGCTGAGAATCTTGAATGCGCTAATCGGACATTTATATGTACAGTGGTGTGCAACAACGGTATCTCTGTATTTAATATTAATCACACGGCCCTTAAAATTTTTCTAGATTATATTTTAACTCAACTTTGAAATTTATTTTGATGATTTTATTTAGTTTTTATAATTTTTCAGGCAATTTTTTGTAATATTTTAAATTATTTGTTTACTTAAAGACTACCAAAAATCGAAACTTCTTGATAATTATAATATTTACGATGTGTCTTAAACTAAACCTAAAAACGACGTAAGAATTTGTAACGTTCATTCACTAAGTAGGGCTATATAAAGTTTAAAAAAAAGTGTTAAGAAATTTCGAGAAATTTTATCACTATCATCAACACCATTATACCGACAATATAAGTGTATATGTAGTAGGACAACAAAATGTATAGAAATCATTATGACACCAAATTCGCTACTTTCTGATGTCTTAATATTCATCATAATAGTGTTTTCCTATTAAAAAAATGTATCTGTTTAATATCCTTATGACAATAATAAATCTTATCAACAACGTCTACACAACAGTTGTTTTCAATTTATGTAAATACCAAACTATGTATAATTGATATCACGCTATTTTGGCTTAACTTTGAGGATAGTACATAATAAACTTTTTACTGTAAGAACTTTCACCTAGGTATTTTAATTCAACTTAAGACTAAAATAAAAGCTTTCACATAAACTTTCAAGGATGGGATCATTTTTGATAATTAGGTTTTCTGCAACTTGCTGTTTTGTTATTGTACACGTGAAGATGATAATTTTAGTAATTTTATTTTTGTGATGTTGTAAATCAGTACGTCATTGGCAATACTCGCACGACAAAAAATCATGTGTTCAAAGATCGCGCCCACAGTAAGTAGTTTACTTTCATGTCCGATAGGTCCGCACTTGTAAAGCACACGGTCAAACAGAATTGTGACATTTTATAAAACTGACTTTTCACTGAAAATTTAACGCACAATTCACTGTGAATGATATTGACGGAAAGCGATTAAGAGTGACGTAATAAACCGGTATCGTAACAATTCAAATCGGCTTCCCACTGGATTAGGAACAAACAAGTGCGGTCCGACGTACAGTGACCTCACCGAACGAGGATCCAACTGACGCAGCCTCGGCGTCGCGACGCTCTTGTATGTCTGTCTAGCTAAGCGTACGCACATATTGCATTCAACTGTATGAAAGCGTAGTACAGTTAAATTTATAGTTCCTGCACACTACGCTTGGAAATTCAATTTACTTTTATCTTCTTTTAATAATTCAAACATATTTTACCGAGTGTTTAAATAAAGTAGCGTATACTTTGGATAGATAGATTTTATGTTGAAGATAGAAAAAGAATATTAAAGAACTTTATAGTGCAGAGTACATTTTTCATGTGACTTCAACATTCGTAACGTAATGAAAAGAAAAAAATTGATATTGCCAAATATATGTTTGAAAATATAATTTATTATAAATATACAAATGTGTCGGTTACTTTCCAAATAACTGTAGCTGAACCAATTTTTGATATTTTTATTCTTCGATGGTTAGTAACGATATGTATTCTGTATCTTTCGTAATTAATAAACCTATAGAAAGCCTATTAATTGATTATGTTGTAGTATTATATTGTAGTTTTAGGGGGTTTTATTATTTTTATTGATATAGAATTTTTAACATTTTCTTCTTCCTCTCTTCTTCTTCTCCTTTTTCTTACTTCAAGGATTAGGCTTGCAGCCTGCTTCATCTCCACAGTCACCGTTTTCTTGGTCTGCTTCTATGTTGTTCTCCAAGAGGTCCCATTCAATTTATGTGTCACCCATTCGATTTACGTATTGTATCCAGTTCCTTTACACTGTATAATTTTAACGTTTATCGAGTTTATTTATATAGTTTTTCGACTTTATTAAAATACTATATTTTTTTATAAAAGAGATTATTATTTTTATTGGTATGTAAGTCTTGTGCGAATCGTTTTAATTATCATAAATATACGATTAACCAGCGCCTGCGACAGCAAAACATTGTGTTGTTACGTTTCCACGCAAACAGAAAGAACTTATAAAAAACAAATAAAAATTAAAAATAATATTCAACTTGTTGTGCAAATTACAACAACAAAAAACAAGTGGGAAGCGAATAAGGTGATTCCAAGGTGCGGGTTACTATAT
The DNA here is from genome assembly GCA_034769895.1 of Magicicada septendecula. NCBI lineage: Eukaryota > Metazoa > Arthropoda > Insecta > Hemiptera > Cicadidae > Magicicada > Magicicada septendecula. The sequence continues at coordinate 356,673,640 of CM068375.1, forward strand.
ATGTCTCGCATTTACGACATACCTTGCTTTTCGCTTTAAACATTAAATTTTCACCTTTGGAATAATATTTCCACTCACTTATAACTTTATATTGTTTTTATGGGGGGGGGTCATTCTTTTCATTGATATTTAACTCTTGTGTGAAGAGTTTTACTTATCAGAAACATACGTTAAACCAGCAGGTGGGGCAGATTAACATAGTGTTGTTACGTTTCCAAGAAAACAGAAACAACTTAGAAAAACCAAGAAACATTAAAAATAATAATCATTTTTTGTGCAAGCTGTAAAATAATCAGGGCAAGGTGAGTCCAAGACCTGTCTAAGTCCGGGTAATAATAATAATACATGTTCACATTTTGACAGAAAACGTTTCCTGGAAACATTAAATTTTCCACTTTCTTCTTCTTTGAAACCTATTTTTGCCGCCATTCTTATACCATACTACAATTGGATACTTTTTGGTATATTTATGTAAACCGTGAATATGATTCCAGTATAACTGTTATGTTTGTTACAATCACTCTGTTACCTATTACTAATAATGTTATGCACACAACGAACTGTGTATTAACTGAGAGAATTATAGACACAACAAATAATATTTACCTTCTATTGTTGTATATAATTAAATGTAAACAATTGTTCATAATTCGCAGCGTTAAGGATGTTGTTTATGTTGTGGATAATTGTAAACAACGAATAGCAATAACTATAGTAACGAGACGGAATTTCCTCTGAATACGTTAAACGTTTTCAGAGGGTTAATAAACGAAGTAAAAACATCGTTGTTGTCATCATCATAGTCATTACCATCATGATTACCGCCACCGCCACCATCACCAACACCATCATCATTACTATGAGTATATCCTATTTACTCTCCTAAAATAATTTATAACAAGTTGTGGTAACGGGGGGATTTGCACGCATTGTGCGAGCGGCAAAATTAAGCAGTGCTCTTGATTTTTCTAAACAAGTCTTGCAGATTTTTCTTAATTATTCTACCCGCATTCAAATGAATTTGGTCGTGTATTACACCATACACACACACACAAAGTATAAAAGCGCCGTTTACAAAACAGTGAGTTTCAGTTTTGGATGAGTGATTCAGATCGCGTAATGAGAGTTTTGTTGTGGAATACTGTAAATTATTCAGTTCTTTTTAATTTATTGCAAGTATGTAGTTTGTTCTACTTGCAAACATTAAATAAACTGAATTACATACATGTACATGATTTTAGGAGATGTCCATTAACACTCTTCTTGGTATTGTAGAACAGATAACGCATACACAAAATTATGCAATAAACGTCTCAGTTGTCAAACTTGTAAAAACGAAACAAAAATTTAATACGTTTGCTATTCTCATGAACAGAGTGCGTTACTTCATTATATTAAATACTGAACCTATAAAGCAGTTAACAATAATGCTTAATACTGACATGATCACAAATGATATACATACAATATTACAGATAACACAGATATTTCAGATTACAAGTTATTCGTTGAACCTAAAAGGTAGGTCTAACAATTTGTCTTTTTTTTTAAAAATGTTTTCATTATTAATTACAAAGTGAGTAAATGAGTACACATACATTTATCAAATAGTACCACTATTGGGTAAATGTTTACCAAACAAATTAATTGTTAGGGGCCTACTTAGGATGGTATTCTAATTTAGATATATGTTTCCTGCAGAGGTGCACAAATTCTTGTTTTACAGTAGAAACGTTTTGTTCTCGGTGTATAGAATTATTGGAGACAAACCATGGAGCGTCGACTATTGATCTTAAAGTTAGATTATTCAGTGCAGACATATTTAATTGTTGTCTTGCGTTATTTAGTGAGACACTCATGATCACTAAAGTTTTTAAAACATACAAACACCAGGTAAGTTTCATAGTTTATTATTTACCTCTAAAATTTTTTCAGCCTATTAGGCTATTCTCGAAGAGATCAGAGAATCATCTAAACAAAAAAAGTGAGGGAAGTGAACACGTGTTAATGTTGTGTAAAGGATATGTGTGTATAATGTGTATGTTGTAGGGGGTGGAGAAGGGAAGGTCTATTTTCTGAAAAACAATGCACAATAAGAAGGCAGATTCTAAAAATGAACTAAAATAAATAACAACTTTTATTAAAGGGGATACAGAGAATTCAGTTTGTTCAGGAAACATCGCATTTGTGAAGGTAAGAAAACGATTTTAAATAATACAGCCAATATAGGTTTTACTGATCATTGCTTACAAGATAATCTCTTCATAGATATAGAAACCATAACATTACTGCACAACATACAAAATGGTAAAAAAATGTATTTAATAATAATGCTGTAAATTAAAAAGCAATCAAAAGTAAAAAAATGTAACAAGAAAACAAACTGAATTCTGTGTATCTCTTTTAATAAAAAGTTATTATTAGTTTAGTTAATTTTCATATTTTGCCTTCCGACTATACTTAGCTTTTACAGACACTTGACCTTCTCTTACTAGCTTCTTCAACCCCTCCAACATACACACCCCATACACATGCACTTGTACACTCTCTTAACACATGTTCACCACACTCACGTCTTTAGTTTTGTTGTTTCTGATACCTTTGGTAATAGCTTAAATGCCTGAAACAATTGTCAGAGGTAAATAATAAACTATAAAACTTACCAAGTGTTTGTATGTCTTAAAAACCTTTGTAGTAATATATTTTACCATGTGCCCAACGTGACATCAAACAATAGTGTTTATCAGGTGACATTTGTTGCTTGCTTCGTTGGTATATGTTGGACAAACGTAAGCTCGAAGAATTGTTATATACGACGATATACTATATTATTACGACGGTCTAGTGATCGTCGTATGGTACAGTGAGAAACAAAATACAAGACACCAATTAAGTCACTAACCACCAGTTTTAATTTTCACAATTAAACAGTATGTAATCAACAAGACAACAAATCAAATAAAAATTGTTCACACGCAACAAAAGTGTCAACCAATATGAAACACAATTGTATCACAATTGCCCCGCACAATTATAAAACACATAACACTTTGCCATAATACTTCGAACCCCACTGGAATATATCGCCAATAACTGAAACTGAGCGTCGCAGATTACTTGTATCCATACCCCGAAGAAATTCCAGAAACATTCCACACTACTCATCAGCGCTACACTAAAGCATAATTGATTGCAGCCTTGACACAGTGCGCGCTGCTGGCGAAGTCTAGAAAAGTTCGCTAACGAATCTTGAGATCACGTACGAACACATATCGTAGAATGTTTTGTAATGGTGTGATACTTTTTCACATTACGTAACAACAGTCTTCATTTTTTTTTTTAACTCTGGAGTTGTAAATAGTCATCCACATGGTGTACTATTAGTCTGTTTACATTGTTCAAGCACGTTGATTCCTGCAACCAATATGGTATCCAGATGAGGGCAGGATCTAGTCACTACTGATGCCGGCGTTTCTACACTTATTTATTCTAAACTTGAGCCTTACTTGTTTCTCATATGCTACCTAACATTTTATGCTCCCCATTGTCATTACTTTTCCTTTCCTAGTAGCATTCCACTAGCTTTCATAACATGTCTGGCCGACTGTATCTTTCTCCGCGTTAAACCCACCATAAATGGTCTGCCTTCTTGATTCCTCTCACCACACGGATTATTATAGCCACCCATCTTATCCACTAAGATACTCGCCTCTACGTTCACGCCAATATTGCTTGAATTACGTTTTCAATATTTTCCACTTCTACACAGTCCATGTCTGTGTTTCAACAGATAAACTTCCCACACAAGGCACTTTATCAGTCAATCCTAAAATTTACCCTTAGCTCCAAGTTTATGTTACTAAATAAAGTTTTTTATCCGTACTAAATACTCTAACTTTCTTGTTAAAGTACAATTCAAAAAAATTATGTACATTTTACTTTCCTAATAATTAGTTTACTGGAACTTGTTAAGATTTCCTGGTTGAACAAGGTGACGAAGATGGAAGTGTCAATTGTCTTTCATTCCGTCGTAGACGAACTCAACTTATAGTACTATAAACCTTGTATTTAAGTAAACCGATGTATCTGAGTTGACCAGTTTGCTATTAGATTTAATAAGACGTGTTGGGTAGAGTGTGGTTTAAAATTTACGTTACTCTGATTCAAGTCAGATTTTTTAAATTTTTCATAACTTTTGTAACCCCTAGTATATTAAATTTTCGGATTACTTAAGACTGTGAACTATACAGACAGCTTTTCATTAAATTACCGTTAAATTTGATGCTTCCATTGAATTTTTCAATTTATTTTCAATAATAGACTAGTAATGCTTTTTGGGTGCCTAAAAAATTTCAACATTTTCAAAAATGGGTATAGGTAATATTTTATTAAGTGCTGTGTACAAGGTAGTGATGAACATTCAAAATAATAATATTTTGGTTAAAATTTCTTTAATATGAAATCCTATTAGTGCGATGTTTATTTAATTTTTAATTCCTTACATTTTCTACCCGCTATCTAACTTGTTTAGTCTTTTGCTAAATCACAAAAACAATTGTTTTTTTTTAGGTAAAATGTACAGACACTCGTACCAAGAATTACGTAAACCGGTAGATAACTTCAAATGTTATTTTGTGAGACGTACCCCAAAACGTCAGGCTAAGACAGATATATATTCTGGTAGACGGACAGGCAGAAAGATTGGTAAACACACAGACAAACAAATTCCAAACATTTTAGTTAAAATTGAAAACTTGCTTTACCACTACCATGTAATTATCATGAAAACAGACAGACATTTAATGACCTTACGTTTTCAATAATAAGGAAAGGAAGTGGAAACTTATGTCTTCTGAAATCATTAGTTCTATGTTGAACGTCTATGGTGAAAAAAAGAGTAAAATATGTTTAGCAATTTCTAAACAAAATACAACACGCCAGTGTTTCTGACAAAGAGATTGTCGGTCGTTAAACAGAAATATAGGTATAATTCTCGCAGATCGATTCCCACACAGTACAACTAAACGGTGGCCGTAAATCTTTACAATAACTGTGATTTGTGAATACTATGAGTTAGTTTTGCGTTAGACACGATGTATAGGAGCCGATTACTGTTGAAGTGATCTACGACCTGACGTGCCATAACTTACATTCCCTAAATTGTCATTAAAGCAAATTGACAATTATAGACAATATATAATGCTGAACACTGTAATCTATTTTGATGGGTTATGCAATGGGTGAGATTTGCATATAAAAAAATACTTACATTCTTAATATATAATAGCACGTTTCAATTAGAATTGGTCAAATTAAAAGTTGCGTGTTGGAACTTTGTATTATAGACAGTAAGAGTCATGTTAAAATTGTTAGATTAAGTTAATTTTAGACTGTATAAAAAAATATGAGTGTTGTGAAATAGTGCAAACGTATGCATAGGCATATGGCGAGTTCGTGTGTGCGCATGTGAATAACTGTGTTACGAATTAACAATAAGAAACGAATTAAATTAAATAACTTGTGTGTGAATCAAATGTCCGACATTAGACTTATACCAGAATGTGCAAAAAAATAAGACCAATCTGGTAGTAATGTTTGTTAATAATGTAAAGAAAAAATATGAGTTTTTTCATAAAAAAGGTTTTATCACCCAGAAGAAAAGCAATAAAATTATACCGGTTTTATTTGCAAGTTTTACATTGCCCTTATGCAATTTCTTACAAGTAGAATGTTATCTGGACTGTAGCGTAAGGGTGAGGGAGCGGTTTTGACAAATGAAATTGGCTAATATATCAGTTGATTTGATCTGTGACGAGATGCAAATCAGCCCACCGTAGGACTCAGAAGAAGCAGTCTCGCTACTGTCTATAACGTGTAGTCGTTAACTCTGATTCAGTACGACATGTCTCTCAGGAGTTACGAACACTAATAGTAAAGTACGCGAATGAATAATCGAGTGCTAATTCTGTAATAATTTAAGATTGTGCGATTAGGTATTTATGAACACACAAGTTGCCGGAACTATATAATTAAGTAAGAATTAATAATTTATCATTGTTCATAGAAGTACCCAACCCGTACAATGACCCTGAGACCTGAATCACAGCAGGAGATCCTGAAGAAGAACCACCGGAGGAGCGGCGGTATCCTGACCACTACCTGAAAGGAGCAGCTGTCAACACTCATTAGAAAACGAGGAGGAACACCGCATTATTTATGACATCAAGAAGGAGAACACGTTTATATAAAAACTTAATAAATCAACAAAGCAAATTATCTAAAAGGCAGAGAAACTTATAATAATTAAGATATATGTTATTAGAGTGTAGGAATTAATTTTATGTATAAACTGAAGGCCACCAGAAAATGTTTATTAATTTTTATTTACAAAAAAATAGTAATTTAAATATTGAAGCTGAACGATTACTTTATTTTATTTTGTATTTAAAACTGTCTATTAATTTTGTTGTGCTAATATGAACTGTAGTAAATTCTGTGCAGTCTAAATTGAAGAAAACCTTTAAATAAAGCCAAACATTTCCATATTTAGATATCAACTTTTTTATTCTATGCAACCTTGTACATCGCAATACACTACTAAACACTATAGTATACACTTTTTTATACATCAAGTTAAAATATTGAAAAGAAAAAATAATATCCAAAGTTATACCTACATGGACCATTCACAATTTTTAAAATAAAATAAACACAGTAAATCTTTTTAAAAGGTTAATTTTAATATCTACAACGACTAGTAATTTGTTCTGTTAAATAAAATTGTATATAAAACTGTTTTCTGAATATGTATTTTTACAATGGCCGCATAGATTTATCATTCTACAACGGTACAACAGTTTATTGAAAATAAAATGATATCAGAGGAATCGTTAACTACAACTTTAGTTACAACTTAAATAAAGAATAAATGGTAAAATGAAAGTCACTATTTATAGCTATCCATACCGATAATTTACACTAATATACATTACTTTACTCTAAATCACAAGTCACAAGAACATCTTTCATAACTCGCGCTGAATGGCAATCCTATAATGGCAATTCTATAACTCAATCCTTATGAATCCTCTAAATATAATCCATCGTAGTTCTATATTTATCTACTTCTTTCTGGATCATGATTCTTGAGTAATCGGGTAATTGGAAGCTTCTAGGAAACGTTACAATATTCTATATTTATGTCATTGCCGACCAAGTACACACTGTGCAAACCGAATGACGAGCCTGCCTCGATGTTTGCCTATCACTTAGGCGTAAGAATGTACAAACAAAATTTAGACGAAATATTCTTTATAATAGGTTTATATAAACGTAGCTAGAGTGTTTTAGCTTTTCATATAGGCAGAAACAATAGGTGCCAATCTCCGTACGAAGTGTAGGCCCTTGGTAGACTCCATTACAATACATAAGGCGATTGAAGTTTTTACGTGGCGTTTTTACAAAGCCATGTTTTGTATTATATTACACAGTTTCTCTACACTGTAGTAATGTATTTTCAGATTATTCCACTTGCTTCATATTTGTCCATTTCTTAGTAGCCTTTTTTAGTTAATTGTATAAAAGTAATTAATATTAGGCCACTAAAAATCCTTTCATTAATATTTCAGTTAATTAGCTACTTCATTCTTTTTTATTTTTATTAAAATCTTTCAAGAACGCTGAATGTCTCTCCTAACAATACACTACGTAGACAAGTTTCGTTACACATTCGGTGCATTTAACATATTAGATTATACTTAAAACGTATAAAAACAATGTCTGAATATAATAACCATTTTCTTTTGATTATGGTTCTCCGCTTACCGCTGACTTCTGTATCTTCGAATTGAAAGCCATATGTGTTACATCCCTCTGTAGACAGTAAATTTATTTTTCCTAATCTTTCTACTTCTTCTTCTTCTTCTTCTTCTTCTCCTTCTTCCCTCTAGATCTAATTCTGCTATTGCTGTGGGCGAATTCAACTTTCCTTTATTCGCCTGAAATACCCATATTACAACAAACATGTTCATCCTATCACTGTAACAGCAATTTTTCCCACTTAATTATATCATGAATGTTTCATTCCATATTATTTCTATCCTTGACCTCCTAGTTGCTATTCCACAATAATTGCTTTCTTATTGAAAATAAGATCTGGGCTGTAAGGCCGTTGTTTATTGTAATTACCCTGCTAACAGCTTATAGCCTTTGCCACAGTATTGTGGTTTTACTGACACACACCTTGTCAGTGTTTCAAAAGCGTTTCACTTAATATCACCTCCAGAAGTGTGGCATAAACTTGTAATGATAACATTTGTTAGCAGGGTAATTACAGTAGAACACGCCTTACAGCCCGGATTTTAATTTGTGTAATTATGACGCCGGACGTGATAGCGTAAGAAATAGTTTACCTCTTCTCTTCTTGGAAGAAACGTCTTCTAAATCTGAGTGTTCTAAATCCACTTTTCTGCCCCGTAGAGTGTTATACGCGTACTTTCAACAATTATCCTTTACACCATTGCTGTGATTCTCTTTATTCTATCTATACTCCATAGAGTCAAACGTAGTACCCCTATTACTTTTTGACCTTCACCATTTATTTTGTTTCAATCAAATTTTTTGATTTGGTTATTTGATTATTGTTACCATCTGTTAGTGTTTTGCACGTATTCTGTGAGATATGTTATTACTTCCATGTTCCGTAAGGAAATAGAAGTATCTTGATGGCGAAAAAAATCGTGTTCGAGGTAAGGGCTGATTCTGATTTTACTACTCTCAAAAATATTAAGAAAAGTCATTTTTCGAAAAGTTTCTGTGTGTGTGTGACTGTGTGTAGATTTTTTTCTATGGCAAACGATAACTGCCAAATTCAAACACAATCAAATAACTTTTTGTATACCTGCCTGAGTTGTAGAGAGTTTAGTTGCCTATTGATTTTGGTGAAGATAGGTTATGGGGAAGGGGTTGTTTGACTGCAACGTTTTACATTTTAACAGGAGTAAAGTATTTAGCTTTGACAAATAAAGTATCCTGAAAAGAAGATCATAATAATCCATTGTAGAGAGGTACATGAAATATCTATAAATAAAAAGGGCAGTTGATGGGGAAAGGGTTACATTTTTTTATAAATTAAAATGGTAATTGATGATGGAGGAGGTATATTTTTATAATATTAAGTTTGTTTATAGTACCAAGCCACTTGTATGACAATCAAGTAAACAACGTTACTCACCGTCAGATGCTTAATTCTTATATTTGCGATGTTATATTAGACTCAACATGTTTCGGGACAGCTTGTCCCATCCTCAGGAGTAGAAAACATACTCTTCAAACCTCAATGGAGGATGAATCGTCGAACATTATAAAATATCAAAATCCAGATCACATATTGAATAAATTAATGAAAACCACAACATTAAGCGCACGTATAGGCTCCAAGGTACACACCTCACGCCAGCTGAAAGCACACTAAGTAAAATCACTCATCGCTCGAAAGATGTCGCAGTACGGTATCATATAAAGCATTCGACTTAAAGTTTAGTTGGTCGTTCAAAACAAATGGCCTGGTGTCACTATTATTATAAGCTTTGTAAATCTGGAATTCCTCGAGAGCGTTCTTATAATGTCACTTATTGCAAATATGGAGGGGGACTAAGTTAGTCTTAAAATCAATATAGCCGTGATTTTCATTGACAAGATGCTTAGCAAAACTAGATTTCATGTTTTCGAGGGCACGATGACTTGTGGGTGGCCTATGTTCAACGAACCTTTTTAAAAAACCACGGCCGGTCTTTCCCACATAAAACGCGTCGCAATCATCGCATATCAATTTGTATACCCCCGTTTTCTTCTCGAGGGGTGTAGGTTCATGAACGCGCAAGGTATTTAAAATGTTATTAGTCGTTCTGTAGGCAGCGATAAGATTGCTATTATTGTTCAGAATAGGTGCTACAAACTTGGGCATACGGTCTGTGTAAGGAGTCAGGATATATTTATGCGTTCCTTCCCTACGTGTGCTACGTGTGTTGGTATCCTTACGTTTCTTGCGTTTTCTGAGGATGCTGTCTATCAATGATTCATTGTAACCGTTAGAGGACGCGATGAGTTTAATGATGCTCATTTCGTTATAGTAATCTTGCAAACTAAGGGGTACTGATAAAAGACGGCCGATCATACTATGAAAGGCGGCCATCTTATGAGTCACCGGATGATGGGGTGTAGCATGAATAACGATATCAGTAGCAGTAGGCTTCCTGTATATACCAAACTGAATCTTATTTCCAATGCCTACTGATAGTAAGATCCAAGAAGTTTAATTTACCGTTATCTTCGACCTCTAGTGTAAACTTCATATTGTCATCAGCATTGATTTATGAGATTTAAGATAACCAAGAAATCATTATTAACTTGGTTAAGTGATTTCCAACCAAAATACCCACCAGGAGACGACGGGCGATTCTGCTCACAGCGCAGTTTGATGGTAGACTGACTGAACTTGTCGACCTAAAAGCTTTACTAGAAAAGGCACGGGGGGGGTGTGACGTCAGGGAACACTGACCACAGTACGAATAATTTGCCGTCGCGCGACTATTTAAACTTATTTTAATTGAATCGGTACTAACGCTTGTTGCATTCGGCAAGGGGTGCCGAATAACTGCAACACATTCGTACACACAAGTTCATTGAATATCTCTTTCAAGTTAAACAGCTACTGATTCACTGAAAATATGTTGCAACAAAAGTGAGGCACCCATAACTTGTCTTGATCCCCTAATTTGATTCCAAAGTAATGAAAGTAGGCTGCTTTTACTAGCTGTGTCATAGGCCGTTTTTAGCAGAAAATGTCACTTCACTTCATATATAGCAAAATTGTCAGCACTATTAACGTATTTGCGAGACATTTTGACAGTTTCTAGACACATTATAAGAAAAGGAAGAAAATATCACTAACACTCACTAACCTTACAATGTAATCAGACGAAAGCTAATCGCAAATGACAATAACAGTGATCTCAGACAGATTTCCCAACCGCAAGAAACTGATATTTCCCAATTTAAAACAAAAATTTCCATAATTATACTTAAACTGATGGATCTTGAAAATAAGAGCAAACTAATTATTTTAAATGCTAAATTAATTTTCTACGACCTAAATGGTATATAAAATCTATACTTTCAATCAGGAATCATTTTTGTTGTTGAACAGTGTAATGTGATAAAATAATGTTACACAAGTACTCACAAGTTAGTGTTTTAATAAAAATTATCATTTATTAAAATGTTACAGATATTATAATTTTTATTTGAAGCTATTTAATTTTGAAACAACAGGAACTTAGATATACTTTTTCTGTTGGTCTGGCATTCTCTAAACTTCCTATAAACTTGCTGATGATTATTTAGCAAAATTGTTGTTAAACGTTGCCAGTAAGAAGTGAAATATCCTGTTCAAACTCAATAGTTGTTTGTGATATTGTAAAGTTACGACATTACAGAGTATTCTACGTGTTCCTCGGCTCTTCCAGCTGTAATGTGTGTGTGCGTACGTATTGCTGCTTCTGAGATGAAGGACGATTACGTGAATTTGTCACGCGCCCGAGACGGATCCAGACTTCACCAGTAAGCGCACGCTGTGTGGAAGGCCGCAATCAATTACGTTCTGGTGTCTTCTAGTAGCGTAGTATGGACTATTCTGGTATCTCACCGGGGTATAAATACAAGACTTTACCGACGCTTAGTCAGTTTGAGTTGCGATCTATTCTAATGCGGTTCGAAGTATTGTGGCGAAGTTTTATGTGTTTTTATAATTGTGCGGGGCAATTGTTTTACCATTGTGTTTTATAGTCGTTGACATTGTTATTGCAGTTGAACAATTTTTATTTGAATTGTTGTAAGAGACTTTCTTGTTGATTGCAAACTGTTTAATTGTGTTAATTAAAACTGGTGATTAATTGGTATTTAATTATTATCTTAAATACGATCAGTTGGACCGTCGTAACAGTGTGTTGTTTTGTATTGTTATTAACAATAACAGAAAATTTTACGAACCCCTTAAGGTAGTCCTAGGAAATGAAATTTTGCAATGTAGGCAAAAACAAAATCTTGGTGAGCACTTCCTTTCGCTGAAGTGTAAGGTGAGACGTATAAGACGTTTCCTCACAAGATATCATTTCATTTAAGCTCATCGTAACGCGTCTACCTGATAAAACCTTATCATGGTACACCCCAACCAACTGGTTACCAGAAACAGATAAGACATGTTCCGGCAGAGTTCTATAGTGAATATACTGCTTTTCCTGGTTCATTTTCAAACACGAATACAGCAAAATATTTCAACTATCCAATGTAACTTGTTATGAATGCAACAACGGCTTTATGCACGTTAAGGAGTCGTGCCTTCTATGGCTTCCAAATTTCTTTTTTCAAAACCGTTCTATTAAAACTGATAATCAACGCTAAAAAAGACCTATGGAAACCCACCGCCAAAATCTTAGTTTTGCAGCGTCCGAATGACAAATGCTCAGCGCTTCAAATTGTTTGTTTGTCTGAGCTCTTGTTTCACTTTATTTAAACAGTTACTAAGATTTCTTAAGAATTCATCTAACTGCCAATTCTTTTAACCAACTGTGGGTCAATATTCACTGACTTACGTGATCTTCTTCTTTTACAACAGCGTTTCCTCTTAATAAAAAGAAACTGGTGTAAAGACGTTGAATAGATGTTTAGTTTTAAACCAGCTTTTCTTATATCAATTTCTCTCTAAAGTGTTGGGTGATGCATTTTGTTGATAGGCATATATTGGCTATTAAACATTTATTGCATTTGACCAAATTGCCTTCGGTTTACGTTTTGTATACTTATGTGTTTCCACCATAACAACGCTTGGTTGCTCCCCATAAAGGTACACAACAGCTAAACAGAATATAGAAAGACGACAAAAGCGTAAGCGGCAGTTGCCCCCCTAACACAGCTACAACGCCGTTCAATTGAAATCCTCCATCATAAATGAGACGCCCTTTAGTTGCTAACAATAAACAGAGATATATGACATGGAGACAATTTGCACTGCTATTGGTAAAGGAAAGAGGTGACAAATATATTTATAGGGGGAAGACACACTTTACGCATACTTGCAAGCATACAGGCAGTCGAAAGTGAGCATGATTTTGAAGAAATGCAGAGTATGAAATTTTAAAATTAGACTATTATTATTACTAAGAACAAATACTACTGCAGATTATTTAGCACAGTGTTCCTAAACAACTAAAAGCAGGCTTAGACATACACACACACACTCACACAAACACATACAACCTCCCTGTGTATTGGTCGTGGTTACTAGATGGCTGATTTGTCACTGTAGTTTGTTTAACGTAAATTGCTTGAAAGGAGAGGAAAAAACAAAAGAAAACAATAGATGCAGAAGAAAATTAAGAAGAAAGAATTGAAAAAGGTGGAGGAGGAGTCAGTGGAGGATTTAGAAGAAGATAAGGCGGAAGAAGAGGAGGAGCAGGAAGAGAAGGAGGAGGAGCAAGACTAAGAGGAGGAGTGATGGTAGTAGGATGATGACGAATTTGGGAAGAAATGCGTTGTAATGGGATTAAGACTTGCAGAGTAAGTAAGATATATAATTATTAAATCATCTGGAGTTGTTCGCTTTAACTCCTTCTTTTGTTTTAACCTAGTTATAAAATATTGTTTATGAAAAATGCCAGTATTATGTATACATAATAAACCATCCTCTGGTTACCTAAATTCTATAGACTACACGCACGTCGGTTACAATCGATATTAATCGAAACTGTGACGGACAACTGTTTATGTTTCGATAATTAAACATACACAACTAAGGACTTATCAGTTGATCGAAAACAAAAAAATAGAAAAAAAATTAACCTGTTGGGAACGTATGTTGAAATAGTTGATAGTCTACATTGTGTAATAAGTTTATTTTGTTATTGCACCTAGAATCGCTTGGAGTTTGCCGGAGTTCCAGCAATGCAAACAGAAATGCCTTTACCGATTACAGTAGTTGCATTCAAACTTTCTGGAGTACGATGTTATGGTCTTGTTATTCCTCCGTTTGTCAATTCCTTAGTCACTTTGTCTTTTATCTACACGCATATCGGTAACCTGGTTCTCTATTGGAATTCAATTTAGGTGGAAGTTATGTTAATTTCTTTAATACTTGATTTCATTGCTCTCATTGTTTGCCGTTGTTAAGTGTGTATTCTAAGTTTTTTATTTTGTTGTTGTAATAATATAAATAAATAAGTTGTTGTAGTAAGAAGTATGGATTCTGATGTAATCGAGCCCCTCTGTTTGGGCTAGCCATTTTGTAATAAAATAAATAAGATTGATGTGTGATTCTGTAAGTTGTAAGGTGTTTAATTGGTGTGTAATTGGTGTGGCTCTCGACGTCTTACTGGCCTGAAACACTTCCTTAAGTTTCCCAGCTGGTCGAGTCCCAATGGTAGCAAGACCGGTCGAGTAGCGTAAAGTTGATGAAGAAATATATATGCTCAGCTTCACCGAAAGTTTCAAAACAAAAATTATTGTTTTGAAGAAAATTAAAAAAAAAATTATGTTTATAAAAAAAAATAATAAAAAAAAAATTTTAATTTTATTAATTAATTAATTAGGATCAATTAATTAATATAGGGCTGTGAAGTTTTAAACAGTGTAATGCTCTTCTGAAAATTTTTATTAAAGTTTTAGTATAATTTAAATAATCTATCACCACTCATAAGACTGTCTGTAAACCAATCGATATTTGTTTACCTTTCTATTTTTTAGGTTATCTTCACTTACGGGTGGTAAAGTCCTTGTAGATTATCAATTAGAATTATATTATTGGTAATTAGTATTATTGAAGAAATAAAGAACTATTAAGTATTGAAAAGTATTAATGTTTTATTAAGTAACAGCAATATTGACTCTTATCGATTAGTATCGATTCTCAGGATATCGAAAAAAGTTACAAGTATATATTATAAAAATTATATAGGGTTCTTTAAACAGCCAGTTATTACCAAAGTCAGAGAAATCGGGCTAATATTTAAAAAGTATAACGTTACAATCAAATTAATAGTTATTAATAAACACAGACATTGAATAATAAATTGTAAATATAATAATTGTTTTCACCAAACAGCTGTTCTGAACCAAGAAGAAGGCACTGAAATCGTCAAAGCAAATGGCCGCCGTGAAGTTAGTGAGATGTCATTCGTATATTGGACGTTCCAAATAAAAGATTTTCCTGTAGTATTCCTGTTCTGATGTCTGCGAATCTCTTGTTATATGTTGTGTAGTGACTGGTGTAGTGATTCTGGGTTGTATTTAGTGTATTCGTATAATTATTAGTTCAAACACTTTCCCCGATTCCATCACTAATTTGGGTTAATGTATTACACAGTTTTCTAGTGTTTTGTGGTGTTTTTCAGAGTAGATTTATATTGTTCTGTGTTATGGAGTGTTACTTGATTGTTTCTGTTATAATATGATAGTTTTTAGAAGTATTCCACAAGTCACTCGCGATTTCACAATAACGTACTATACATTCGCTTGGTATGTCTATTATAGGTTGACCAAATGTATGTCATGTTAACCGTTCAAAAACCAATAATTAACTAACTGTTTCCTTCAGTTTCAATTAAACTCTTAGCCCATATAATATTATCCTTAACATTGTTCAAAAATATTTTCACATCCTGTGTACATTTTACTATTTCACTATATGAATGCCTAAACTTTGGTTATTTGTCAATTTTATTCACTAGATTTGATTTAAATTAATCTTTCAGTTCATTCTGGTTATTTTCAGATTAAATAATGCCATTTTATAGTGTTTTCTGTCCAAAAAATAGTAATTTTACTTTCAGTTTGGGTATACTCTGAAGAGTCCAAAACATCAAAATTTACTTCCTGTCATTATATAAATTCAGCCATTTTATCAGTTATATTTAATATTAATAATCCTATATTGTATTAAAAGGTTCCTATTCCCTTATTTTCTGGTAATTAATTGAATTAGTTGTATTCTGAAACATTATTCTGAAATATATGACTCCCATGTCTAAATTTCTGAGTTTAGTCATTTTATTTTTATTTATAATTCTGAATATAATTTATTAAAATCTCTCTAAATGGTATGTGCAATTATATGGCATGATCTCAAGTTTATTTTGTCTAAACCCCTTTTGTTTATTTGCATTTAATTGAGCAATTTCTCTGTTTTGATGAAGTTTGGTTTCCATTCTTTTGGCCTATGATTTTTTAACAATTTTTCTTACAAAATAATTTACAAACAATATATGATGTGTGATACCCTCTCTGACTTTTACAAATAGTATTATAAATTAAACATGCTTTCAAATTACACAAAAACAATTAGTATTGGTTACAATACAAACACTAGTTAAAACAAAATAAAGAATATTTTTTTTACATAAATGGTTGTCTTCAAATCAGACATTTTGCAACAAAATTCCCATTTCCAACATGGAAATATGGTTTACAACAAAGGTTTTGTACTACCTAACATCTTAATTACTCTCTACTATTTACAAGTGGTAATTATTTTTATAGTTCTGATGTTAGTTGTTTCAGACCCAAACAAATGGCCTTATATCTAAAACATTTTTAAACATTCTTGTACTATATACATTAAAACCTTATATCTATATTCTTATTTCTAACTATTATTATAAGTAGGATTCTACAGTTTTTATACAGTCTTTTATACCTTGTCTTTGGGGAATTGTACACTGTCATTAACAAATAAATAGTATGAACCGTTCACAAAGCACTATGAAATCTGTTTTTCTTTTTTCATGTAAAACAAAAATGTTATTTTAAACAGATTCATGTCTTATGAACAACATATTGTCACCGTACATATTTTAAGTCATTGAAAAATGCATATTTCATTGCATCCAATGTTTGTGATTGCCAAGAATGAAACACAAGGTTCATTTTTTATAATACCCACAACTATCACTGGTTCACTTTCACTTATATATTATGTTAATGCTAAATGGTCGTATAGTCTTATTAACATAATAAATTGGTTAGCGTTTTTTCAATGGAGATTTGTTCCATGGGTACTATATTATTGTTTCATCTTAGTTCACAGGAAACTTTTACTTTATACACTCCTCTCTCTTAAATTTGTATACATGTGGTTTTTATTTCGTTATACTTTTATTTTTAGATATTTATTTTGGGGATATAGGGATTTGGGTGTCTTTTATAAGAGCATGACGTCTTCTTCAGGATGCTGCCCTCTTCTTCTTTCTTCAGTCTTCTTTTCTCCTGCCTTCTGGGACTGGTATCTTCTCCATCTTCTTCTTGAATTCAGAAATACACAACCTGTATTGGTTGATCTTGGCTTATTTTAGGGTTTCTATTCTATTTATTCTCCCTCGTTGTGGGTTTGGTCATATTGTGTACTGCTTTGTTATTTACTATTTTACCTTCCTGGGTTATACCTTGAAAACCTTTGGTTATGAGACTGGTCTTGGATGACTCATCACTAGTAACTCCTTTTATTTTAACTTGTATTTTCTTTATAATAATGATTTCTTTCCACAGTTGCTATGAATTAATCTATTTATATTAAACTTAATGCTTTCTTCCAACTTTAAATATTATAACTTCATTATTCTAATGATCAATTGCCATTCAATATTATGCATACATCTGTCACGCTACAGATTGCTCTCCTCCAGAAGTAATTATTTCAGACATGTTTATGGATGAAATAATTTCTTATGATAATTTCATCATTTCTTATAATTCATTTTCTTCTCCATTTTTATATCGACTTTTTTATATTAGAGTTTTATTAATTTTATATATATGGTTACTTGTCTTACTACTGATCCTTTTTGGATAGTTAGTGTCTTCTGAGATATATTATAATTGTAATACATTTTCTTTCTATATCAACTTCGTGTTGTATCCTGGGATATTAATTCCCTAACATTCCCTATCACGTGGGCTGGGGCAGATCAGAGGGGCACTGTACGCTACTTCTCTGCTGGCCATACACCACTTCTATAAATTGAGTACAGGGGCATATCCATCCCTGCTCAAAAACATAATGCTGCTGGAATTATCTTCAGTCAGTCATCGAATAAATAAATAAAAAGTAGTCTCATTTTCGACTAATAAAAATATCTTTGGATTCTCCACTTCGTAGTCTCTCAGATTATCTCACATTTTCTATCTTAATAAATCTTCATAATCATTATTATACTCATTACATATATATTTTTTCAAAACTCTTAACTTGTCTGATATATTTAATTTAATTATGGTTGAAAACCTTTCTTTTAATAATTCTGGTTACTGTTTACAGTGTAACTCTCTTTCTTCTCCATCTGAATTCTCTTTATACTTTCTTCTGGTTATTCATAGTATTAGCATGGTCTTTATAAATAGTCTTTCGTATTCATTATTTGAATGGTCTTAATATATTATATTTAATTTTTTGACATTGTATCTTTACATTAGATATACAGGTTGTTATATTGATCATTTTATTTAAACATTTTGGTTCTTTCCTTTCTCTTAGAAAGTTATTAATCCACCTTCGCATTCATTAACATTAATTCATTTATATCATATTTCATGTGGTATTTCTTCTCTTTGCATTTCATATAGGGCTTATTATTACCATTGGTTCAAAATCATCTTCTCCATCTGTTTGGTATGAGTTGTTCTTCTTTGCTCTTAATTAACTGTTTTCATTATCGTTTCATAGGTAATTAGTCTCTTTGCTTCCAAATTTTTTCCTTCTCTGGCATATTACACTCTTTTTTGTTAGTCTTCTCTACTCCTTCAAATGCTATTGTGAATGTCTAGCATTTATTCTGGATTAACGTTAATTCTCTTTTCTGAATTAATCACTTTATTTTCTTCTCAATTCAATCATAATAGACACATAATTATTTTTTGGAACTTGGTTAGTTTTAATATAAAATTCAAACTATTCTTTTTATTTAATTGAAAAATATTTCTCATAAATCCTTGTAATATGTTGATCTTATCTTGTTTCAAAGTTCTGACGTTCTATCAACATTCAAATTCTGTTTAATTCATTTATTCCCAGAATTGTTTCATTCAGAATTGTTTATAGTAATGTGATCTTACTATTATTTCTGAATGTTTTGGTATTTCTCCAAATTCAAATTCTTCTTAATTATTTACCATAAAGTTTTCTCATAAACTTAGTTATAGTAAGTTAGTCTTACTTTATTCTTAAATTTTTTTGTAAAATTAAGTTCAAAATTCTCTCTCTTTCTCTTTCTTCCATAAAGTTTTGTTCTAAATTATCAGGTTGTAGTAAGAAGTACTTACTCAATTTTAAATTTTTATAATTATATTTCAATTCAAAAGTCTTTCTTTTTCTTTCTTCCATAAAGTTTGTTCCAAAATTATTAGGTTGTAGTAAGATGTACTTACATTATTTTTGAATTTTTAAAATTATTAAAAATTCTTTTTCTTTTAATTCTCCAGAATGTTCTTTTCAAAATATTAGGTTGTAAGATGTACTTACATTATTTTTAAATTTTTAATAATTAAAAATTCTAAATTCCTTCTTCTTATAATTCTCCAGAATTTTCTTTTCAAAATATTAGGTTGTAAGATGTACTTACATTATTTTAAAATTTTTTAAAATATTAAATTGAAAAATTCTTCTTCTTATAATTCTCCAAAATGTTCTTCTCAAAATATTAGGTTGTAAGATGTACTTACATTATTTTTGAATTTTTTAAAATAAAAATTCTAAATCTCACAACTCATTCTTCATAATATTTCTTCATAGAAGCTTGATTGTACACTCCTTTGATTTTTCCTGAAACGATTTCCTTCAACTCATATGTATTGTTATGCTTATTATTTACCACAACATATGGGGTTATATTGTACTCTACACTGGCCCATATTATTTATATTTTAATAAGTTGATCTTCACTTTTTCTTTTCTCATAAATTTTCTTTTATATACCCAGGAAGATGGACGATTTTCTTTATGTCGTTCCATTGCTCATATTCTTATTGGTCATGTTCATTTTCTTACATAGTCTTCACTCATAAAACCCAGT
Source organism: Magicicada septendecula (assembly GCA_034769895.1). NCBI lineage: Eukaryota > Metazoa > Arthropoda > Insecta > Hemiptera > Cicadidae > Magicicada > Magicicada septendecula. Next base: position 356,693,751 of record CM068375.1, read on the forward strand.
TTTGTTTCTATGTTTATTCTTCGTATCATTTCCTTTCAATGATATTTATTTCGTCTCCTTCAACATTGTTTTTCGCCGTAGTCGGTTATCATGATCCGTCCCTTTTCTTGAGGTCGTGTGGTATTTGTGTCAACCAGGGTCCATCATCTCAGTTGCTCTTATAAAATTTACCCTAGGGCGCGACACTCGGTTATTATTACTGTTATTATTTTTATTACTAAATTTATCATGATAGTATTTTCGGTTAGGTTGGTAAGGTCTGTCATCTTTATTGTTGGGATATGGATTTCTCTGACTGTATGGGACATTATTATGTTGGTATAAATTGTTTCTATTGTATGGATAGGGGTTGTTATTCCTAACGCCGTTAAAATTACCGATACACTGGTTATTACGCGGCTGGTTGTTAGGGCCGTTGTAATTACTGTGCTGGTTCCCTCTATCATCATATTGTATACACCAATACTTCTCTGGTCCTTGTTTTGTGTTACCTGACAAATATATGTGAGGATCTTCATCTGGGTTATCACTTATTATTTGTTTATCTGAAACACCATAAGCTGGTTTACCATCACATACCCACTCTGAAGTAATATATTTTAGTCTAACCGTACCCTGGAACTGTCCTAAATGGCACGCTAATGGAATACATTCTGGTGATTCACCTGTGCCGTCATTACAGTCTGGTACGATATCGCATTTCCATCTTTCTGAAATCCACTGTCCAGTCTTGCGCTGAAATTGATCTGGTTCACATGTTGTATTCTGTTTACCTCTGGTCCTTTCCCATTGGTAGGCTACTGTCTTGTGGTAAATTATTTCTGAAATTACTTCGATTCTCCTTCTATAATTCCTGGAATTCATGATGTCTTTGTCATTGGTAATTGGGATATTATTGTCATCAATTAATCCATGGTTCATCATCTCCAACTCTTCCTTCGTTTTTATTAAATTTCTCGGATATATTCTTCTCATCCTTGATTCTCCTTCTCTTTGTTTAATATTTTCCTGGTTTCGGTTATTTTCAATTTCAGGTACCACCATTACTTGTTCCTGCGTTTTGTCATTTAGTACTTCTTCTGGTTCTGATTGGCTATCATTTTTTATTTCTTCGGTCTTCTCCTTTCTTAACTCTTCTCTTTTCAATCTGTCCTCTCTCATTTTCTTAGTCTCGTCATCTAGCATTTTATTTTGATCATCCAGCTTCTTCATTGTCGACTTGTGGCACTCATCCAGTTTCTCCATTAACGACTCGTGGCACTCATCCATTTTCTTACTCAAGTCTTCCTTTAATTCCTTACTTGTGGATTCCATTTTCTTGTTATTTTCGTCCATTTTCTTGTCCATTTTCTTACTCAAGTCTTCTTTCCATTCTTCCATCTTCTTATTTGTTGTTTGGTTGTCCTTCTCCCTATTCTGGTCCATTATCTTGAACATTTCCATAATTTTCTCCATCCTTACGTCTTCCATTGTTTTGGGTTTCTCCTGGATATTAACCTCTCCTGTCTGTGTTGGTATCTCCGGTTGTTCCGTTTGTTTGGACAACACCGATTGTAATACCTCTTCCACCTCTACTGGTGTTGCCTCTTTGTTGTCCATGTCAACTTCTATTTCTTTCTCGGCCTCCGCCGCCCGTTTCTTAGATGTTGCACGTCGTTGCATTTTCCCTTGAAATTCTCTGGCTTTGTAGCTGTTGCCTAGCTCCAACTAGTGATCGGGCAGAATGTATTGGCCTTCCAATCGCTAATTAAAGCCCCTAAAGTTGTGCGCCAATTTGTAATAATATAAATAAATAAGTTGTTGTAGTAAGAAGTATGGATTCTGATGTAATCGAGCCCCTCTGTTTGGGCTAGCCATTTTGTAATAAAATAAATAAGATTGATGTGTGATTCTGTAAGTTGTAAGGTGTTTAATTGGTGTGTAATTGGTGTGGCTCTCGACGTCTTACTGGCCTGAAACACTTCCTTAAGTTTCCCAGCTGGTCGAGTCCCAATGGTAGCAAGACCGGTCGAGTAGCGTAAAGTTGATGAAGAAATATATATGCTCAGCTTCACCGAAAGTTTCAAAACAAAAATTATTGTTTTGAAGAAAATTAAAAAAAAAATTATGTTTATAAAAAAAAATAATAAAAAAAAAATTTTAATTTTATTAATTAGGATCAATTAATTAATATAGGGCTGTGAAGTTTTAAACAGTGTAATGCTCTTCTGAAAATTTTTATTAAAGTTTTAGTATAATTTAAATAATCTATCACCACTCATAAGACTGTCTGTAAACCAATCGATATTTGTTTACCTTTCTATTTTTTAGGTTATCTTCACTTACGGGTGGTAAAGTCCTTGTAGATTATCAATTAGAATTATATTATTGGTAATTAGTATTATTGAAGAAATAAAGAACTATTAAGTATTGAAAAGTATTAATGTTTTATTAAGTAACAGCAATATTGACTCTTATCGATTAGTATCGATTCTCAGGATATCGAAAAAAGTTACAAGTATATATTATAAAAATTATATAGGGTTCTTTAAACAGCCAGTTATTACCAAAGTCAGAGAAATCGGGCTAATATTTAAAAAGTATAACGTTACAATCAAATTAATAGTTATTAATAAACACAGACATTGAATAATAAATTGTAAATATAATAATTGTTTTCACCAAACAGCTGTTCTGAACCAAGAAGAAGGCACTGAAATCGTCAAAGCAAATGGCCGCCGTGAAGTTAGTGAGATGTCATTCGTATATTGGACGTTCCAAATAAAAGATTTTCCTGTAGTATTCCTGTTCTGATGTCTGCGAATCTCTTGTTATATGTTGTGTAGTGACTGGTGTAGTGATTCTGGGTTGTATTTAGTGTATTCGTATAATTATTAGTTCAAACACTTTCCCCGATTCCATCACTAATTTGGGTTAATGTATTACACAGTTTTCTAGTGTTTTGTGGTGTTTTTCAGAGTAGATTTATATTGTTCTGTGTTATGGAGTGTTACTTGATTGTTTCTGTTATAATATGATAGTTTTTAGAAGTATTCCACAAGTCACTCGCGATTTCACAATAACGTACTATACATTCGCTTGGTATGTCTATTATAGGTTGACCAAATGTATGTCATGTTAACCGTTCAAAAACCAATAATTAACTAACTGTTTCCTTCAGTTTCAATTAAACTCTTAGCCCATATAATATTATCCTTAACATTGTTCAAAAATATTTTCACATCCTGTGTACATTTTACTATTTCACTATATGAATGCCTAAACTTTGGTTATTTGTCAATTTTATTCACTAGATTTGATTTAAATTAATCTTTCAGTTCATTCTGGTTATTTTCAGATTAAATAATGCCATTTTATAGTGTTTTCTGTCCAAAAAATAGTAATTTTACTTTCAGTTTGGGTATACTCTGAAGAGTCCAAAACATCAAAATTTACTTCCTGTCATTATATAAATTCAGCCATTTTATCAGTTATATTTAATATTAATAATCCTATATTGTATTAAAAGGTTCCTATTCCCTTATTTTCTGGTAATTAATTGAATTAGTTGTATTCTGAAACATTATTCTGAAATATATGACTCCCATGTCTAAATTTCTGAGTTTAGTCATTTTATTTTTATTTATAATTCTGAATATAATTTATTAAAATCTCTCTAAATGGTATGTGCAATTATATGGCATGATCTCAAGTTTATTTTGTCTAAACCCCTTTTGTTTATTTGCATTTAATTGAGCAATTTCTCTGTTTTGATGAAGTTTGGTTTCCATTCTTTTGGCCTATGATTTTTTAACAATTTTTCTTACAAAATAATTTACAAACAATATATGATGTGTGATACCCTCTCTGACTTTTACAAATAGTATTATAAATTAAACATGCTTTCAAATTACACAAAAACAATTAGTATTGGTTACAATACAAACACTAGTTAAAACAAAATAAAGAATATTTTTTTTACATAAATGGTTGTCTTCAAATCAGACATTTTGCAACAAAATTCCCATTTCCAACATGGAAATATGGTTTGCAACAAAGGTTTTGTACTACCTAACATCTTAATTACTCTCTACTATTTACAAGTGGTAATTATTTTTATAGTTCTGATGTTAGTTGTTTCAGACCCAAACAAATGGCCTTATATCTAAAACATTTTTAAACATTCTTGTACTATATACATTAAAACCTTATATCTATATTCTTATTTCTAACTATTATTATAAGTAGGATTCTACAGTTTTTATACAGTCTTTTATACCTTGTCTTTGGGGAATTGTACACTGTCATTAACAAATAAATAGTATGAACCGTTCACAAAGCACTATGAAATCTGTTTTTCTTTTTTCATGTAAAACAAAAATGTTATTTTAAACAGATTCATGTCTTATGAACAACATATTGTCACCGTACATATTTTAAGTCATTGAAAAATGCATATTTCATTGCATCCAATGTTTGTGATTGCCAAGAATGAAACACAAGGTTCATTTTTTATAATACCCACAACTATCACTGGTTCACTTTCACTTATATATTATGTTAATGCTAAATGGTCGTATAGTCTTATTAACATAATAAATTGGTTAGCGTTTTTTCAATGGAGATTTGTTCCATGGGTACTATATTATTGTTTCATCTTAGTTCACAGGAAACTTTTACTTTATACACTCCTCTCTCTTAAATTTGTATACATGTGGTTTTTATTTCGTTATACTTTTATTTTTAGATATTTATTTTGGGGATATAGGGATTTGGGTGTCTTTTATAAGAGCATGACGTCTTCTTCAGGATGCTGCCCTCTTCTTCTTTCTTCAGTCTTCTTTTCTCCTGCCTTCTGGGACTGGTATCTTCTCCATCTTCTTCTTGAATTCAGAAATACACAACCTGTATTGGTTGATCTTGGCTTATTTTAGGGTTTCTATTCTATTTATTCTCCCTCGTTGTGGGTTTGGTCATATTGTGTACTGCTTTGTTATTTACTATTTTACCTTCCTGGGTTATACCTTGAAAACCTTTGGTTATGAGACTGGTCTTGGATGACTCATCACTAGTAACTCCTTTTATTTTAACTTGTATTTTCTTTATAATAATGATTTCTTTCCACAGTTGCTATGAATTAATCTATTTATATTAAACTTAATGCTTTCTTCCAACTTTAAATATTATAACTTCATTATTCTAATGATCAATTGCCATTCAATATTATGCATACATCTGTCACGCTACAGATTGCTCTCCTCCAGAAGTAATTATTTCAGACATGTTTATGGATGAAATAATTTCTTATGATAATTTCATCATTTCTTATAATTCATTTTCTTCTCCATTTTTATATCGACTTTTTTATATTAGAGTTTTATTAATTTTATATATATGGTTACTTGTCTTACTACTGATCCTTTTTGGATAGTTAGTGTCTTCTGAGATATATTATAATTGTAATACATTTTCTTTCTATATCAACTTCGTGTTGTATCCTGGGATATTAATTCCCTAACATTCCCTATCACGTGGGCTGGGGCAGATCAGAGGGGCACTGTACGCTACTTCTCTGCTGGCCATACACCACTTCTATAAATTGAGTACAGGGGCATATCCATCCCTGCTCAAAAACATAATGCTGCTGGAATTATCTTCAGTCAGTCATCGAATAAATAAATAAAAAGTAGTCTCATTTTCGACTAATAAAAATATCTTTGGATTCTCCACTTCGTAGTCTCTCAGATTATCTCACATTTTCTATCTTAATAAATCTTCATAATCATTATTATACTCATTACATATATATTTTTTCAAAACTCTTAACTTGTCTGATATATTTAATTTAATTATGGTTGAAAACCTTTCTTTTAATAATTCTGGTTACTGTTTACAGTGTAACTCTCTTTCTTCTCCATCTGAATTCTCTTTATACTTTCTTCTGGTTATTCATAGTATTAGCATGGTCTTTATAAATAGTCTTTCGTATTCATTATTTGAATGGTCTTAATATATTATATTTAATTTTTTGACATTGTATCTTTACATTAGATATACAGGTTGTTATATTGATCATTTTATTTAAACATTTTGGTTCTTTCCTTTCTCTTAGAAAGTTATTAATCCACCTTCGCATTCATTAACATTAATTCATTTATATCATATTTCATGTGGTATTTCTTCTCTTTGCATTTCATATAGGGCTTATTATTACCATTGGTTCAAAATCATCTTCTCCATCTGTTTGGTATGAGTTGTTCTTCTTTGCTCTTAATTAACTGTTTTCATTATCGTTTCATAGGTAATTAGTCTCTTTGCTTCCAAATTTTTTCCTTCTCTGGCATATTACACTCTTTTTTGTTAGTCTTCTCTACTCCTTCAAATGCTATTGTGAATGTCTAGCATTTATTCTGGATTAACGTTAATTCTCTTTTCTGAATTAATCACTTTATTTTCTTCTCAATTCAATCATAATAGACACATAATTATTTTTTGGAACTTGGTTAGTTTTAATATAAAATTCAAACTATTCTTTTTATTTAATTGAAAAATATTTCTCATAAATCCTTGTAATATGTTGATCTTATCTTGTTTCAAAGTTCTGACGTTCTATCAACATTCAAATTCTGTTTAATTCATTTATTCCCAGAATTGTTTCATTCAGAATTGTTTATAGTAATGTGATCTTACTATTATTTCTGAATGTTTTGGTATTTCTCCAAATTCAAATTCTTCTTAATTATTTACCATAAAGTTTTCTCATAAACTTAGTTATAGTAAGTTAGTCTTACTTTATTCTTAAATTTTTTTGTAAAATTAAGTTCAAAATTCTCTCTCTTTCTCTTTCTTCCATAAAGTTTTGTTCTAAATTATCAGGTTGTAGTAAGAAGTACTTACTCAATTTTAAATTTTTATAATTATATTTCAATTCAAAAGTCTTTCTTTTTCTTTCTTCCATAAAGTTTGTTCCAAAATTATTAGGTTGTAGTAAGATGTACTTACATTATTTTTGAATTTTTAAAATTATTAAAAATTCTTTTTCTTTTAATTCTCCAGAATGTTCTTTTCAAAATATTAGGTTGTAAGATGTACTTACATTATTTTTAAATTTTTAATAATTAAAAATTCTAAATTCCTTCTTCTTATAATTCTCCAGAATTTTCTTTTCAAAATATTAGGTTGTAAGATGTACTTACATTATTTTAAAATTTTTTAAAATATTAAATTGAAAAATTCTTCTTCTTATAATTCTCCAAAATGTTCTTCTCAAAATATTAGGTTGTAAGATGTACTTACATTATTTTTGAATTTTTTAAAATAAAAATTCTAAATCTCACAACTCATTCTTCATAATATTTCTTCATAGAAGCTTGATTGTACACTCCTTTGATTTTTCCTGAAACGATTTCCTTCAACTCATATGTATTGTTATGCTTATTATTTACCACAACATATGGGGTTATATTGTACTCTACACTGGCCCATATTATTTATATTTTAATAAGTTGATCTTCACTTTTTCTTTTCTCATAAATTTTCTTTTATATACCCAGGAAGATGGACGATTTTCTTTATGTCGTTCCATTGCTCATATTCTTATTGGTCATGTTCATTTTCTTACATAGTCTTCACTCATAAAACCCAGTTTTGTTTCTATGTTTATTCTTCGTATCATTTCCTTTCAATGATATTTATTTCGTCTCCTTCAACATTGTTTTTCGCCGTAGTCGGTTATCATGATCCGTCCCTTTTCTTGAGGTCGTGTGGTATTTGTGTCAACCAGGGTCCATCATCTCAGTTGCTCTTATAAAATTTACCCTAGGGCGCGACACTCGGTTATTATTACTGTTATTATTTTTATTACTAAATTTATCATGATAGTATTTTCGGTTAGGTTGGTAAGGTCTGTCATCTTTATTGTTGGGATATGGATTTCTCTGACTGTATGGGACATTATTATGTTGGTATAAATTGTTTCTATTGTATGGATAGGGGTTGTTATTCCTAACGCCGTTAAAATTACCGATACACTGGTTATTACGCGGCTGGTTGTTAGGGCCGTTGTAATTACTGTGCTGGTTCCCTCTATCATCATATTGTATACACCAATACTTCTCTGGTCCTTGTTTTGTGTTACCTGACAAATATATGTGAGGATCTTCATCTGGGTTATCACTTATTATTTGTTTATCTGAAACACCATAAGCTGGTTTACCATCACATACCCACTCTGAAGTAATATATTTTAGTCTAACCGTACCCTGGAACTGTCCTAAATGGCACGCTAATGGAATACATTCTGGTGATTCACCTGTGCCGTCATTACAGTCTGGTACGATATCGCATTTCCATCTTTCTGAAATCCACTGTCCAGTCTTGCGCTGAAATTGATCTGGTTCACATGTTGTATTCTGTTTACCTCTGGTCCTTTCCCATTGGTAGGCTACTGTCTTGTGGTAAATTATTTCTGAAATTACTTCGATTCTCCTTCTATAATTCCTGGAATTCATGATGTCTTTGTCATTGGTAATTGGGATATTATTGTCATCAATTAATCCATGGTTCATCATCTCCAACTCTTCCTTCGTTTTTATTAAATTTCTCGGATATATTCTTCTCATCCTTGATTCTCCTTCTCTTTGTTTAATATTTTCCTGGTTTCGGTTATTTTCAATTTCAGGTACCACCATTACTTGTTCCTGCGTTTTGTCATTTAGTACTTCTTCTGGTTCTGATTGGCTATCATTTTTTATTTCTTCGGTCTTCTCCTTTCTTAACTCTTCTCTTTTCAATCTGTCCTCTCTCATTTTCTTAGTCTCGTCATCTAGCATTTTATTTTGATCATCCAGCTTCTTCATTGTCGACTTGTGGCACTCATCCAGTTTCTCCATTAACGACTCGTGGCACTCATCCATTTTCTTACTCAAGTCTTCCTTTAATTCCTTACTTGTGGATTCCATTTTCTTGTTATTTTCGTCCATTTTCTTGTCCATTTTCTTACTCAAGTCTTCTTTCCATTCTTCCATCTTCTTATTTGTTGTTTGGTTGTCCTTCTCCCTATTCTGGTCCATTATCTTGAACATTTCCATAATTTTCTCCATCCTTACGTCTTCCATTGTTTTGGGTTTCTCCTGGATATTAACCTCTCCTGTCTGTGTTGGTATCTCCGGTTGTTCCGTTTGTTTGGACAACACCGATTGTAATACCTCTTCCACCTCTACTGGTGTTGCCTCTTTGTTGTCCATGTCAACTTCTATTTCTTTCTCGGCCTCCGCCGCCCGTTTCTTAGATGTTGCACGTCGTTGCATTTTCCCTTGAAATTCTCTGGCTTTGTAGCTGTTGCCTAGCTCCAACTAGTGATCGGGCAGAATGTATTGGCCTTCCAATCGCTAATTAAAGCCCCTAAAGTTGTGCGCCAATTTGTAATAATATAAATAAATAAGTTGTTGTAGTAAGAAGTATGGATTCTGATGTAATCGAGCCCCTCTGTTTGGGCTAGCCATTTTGTAATAAAATAAATAAGATTGATGTGTGATTCTGTAAGTTGTAAGGTGTTTAATTGGTGTGTAATTGGTGTGGCTCTCGACGTCTTACTGGCCTGAAACACTTCCTTAAGTTTCCCAGCTGGTCGAGTCCCAATGGTAGCAAGACCGGTCGAGTAGCGTAAAGTTGATGAAGAAATATATATGCTCAGCTTCACCGAAAGTTTCAAAACAAAAATTATTGTTTTGAAGAAAATTAAAAAAAAAATTATGTTTATAAAAAAAAATAATAAAAAAAAAATTTTAATTTTATTAATTAATTAATTAGGATCAATTAATTAATATAGGGCTGTGAAGTTTTAAACAGTGTAATGCTCTTCTGAAAATTTTTATTAAAGTTTTAGTATAATTTAAATAATCTATCACCACTCATAAGACTGTCTGTAAACCAATCGATATTTGTTTACCTTTCTATTTTTTAGGTTATCTTCACTTACGGGTGGTAAAGTCCTTGTAGATTATCAATTAGAATTATATTATTGGTAATTAGTATTATTGAAGAAATAAAGAACTATTAAGTATTGAAAAGTATTAATGTTTTATTAAGTAACAGCAATATTGACTCTTATCGATTAGTATCGATTCTCAGGATATCGAAAAAAGTTACAAGTATATATTATACAAATTATATAGGGTTCTTTAAACAGCCAGTTATTACCAAAGTCAGAGAAATCGGGCTAATATTTAAAAAGTATAACGTTACAATCAAATTAATAGTTATTAATAAACACAGACATTGAATAATAAATTGTAAATATAATAATTGTTTTCACCAAACAGCTGTTCTGAACCAAGAAGAAGGCACTGAAATCGTCAAAGCAAATGGCCGCCGTGAAGTTAGTGAGATGTCATTCGTATATTGGACGTTCCAAATAAAAGATTTTCCTGTAGTATTCCTGTTCTGATGTCTGCGAATCTCTTGTTATATGTTGTGTAGTGACTGGTGTAGTGATTCTGGGTTGTATTTAGTGTATTCGTATAATTATTAGTTCAAACACTTTCCCCGATTCCATCACTAATTTGGGTTAATGTATTACACAGTTTTCTAGTGTTTTGTGGTGTTTTTCAGAGTAGATTTATATTGTTCTGTGTTATGGAGTGTTACTTGATTGTTTCTGTTATAATATGATAGTTTTTAGAAGTATTCCACAAGTCACTCGCGATTTCACAATAACGTACTATACATTCGCTTGGTATGTCTATTATAGGTTGACCAAATGTATGTCATGTTAACCGTTCAAAAACCAATAATTAACTAACTGTTTCCTTCAGTTTCAATTAAACTCTTAGCCCATATAATATTATCCTTAACATTGTTCAAAAATATTTTCACATCCTGTGTACATTTTACTATTTCACTATATGAATGCCTAAACTTTGGTTATTTGTCAATTTTATTCACTAGATTTGATTTAAATTAATCTTTCAGTTCATTCTGGTTATTTTCAGATTAAATAATGCCATTTTATAGTGTTTTCTGTCCAAAAAATAGTAATTTTACTTTCAGTTTGGGTATACTCTGAAGAGTCCAAAACATCAAAATTTACTTCCTGTCATTATATAAATTCAGCCATTTTATCAGTTATATTTAATATTAATAATCCTATATTGTATTAAAAGGTTCCTATTCCCTTATTTTCTGGTAATTAATTGAATTAGTTGTATTCTGAAACATTATTCTGAAATATATGACTCCCATGTCTAAATTTCTGAGTTTAGTCATTTTATTTTTATTTATAATTCTGAATATAATTTATTAAAATCTCTCTAAATGGTATGTGCAATTATATGGCATGATCTCAAGTTTATTTTGTCTAAACCCCTTTTGTTTATTTGCATTTAATTGAGCAATTTCTCTGTTTTGATGAAGTTTGGTTTCCATTCTTTTGGCCTATGATTTTTTAACAATTTTTCTTACAAAATAATTTACAAACAATATATGATGTGTGATACCCTCTCTGACTTTTACAAATAGTATTATAAATTAAACATGCTTTCAAATTACACAAAAACAATTAGTATTGGTTACAATACAAACACTAGTTAAAACAAAATAAAGAATATTTTTTTTACATAAATGGTTGTCTTCAAATCAGACATTTTGCAACAAAATTCCCATTTCCAACATGGAAATATGGTTTACAACAAAGGTTTTGTACTACCTAACATCTTAATTACTCTCTACTATTTACAAGTGGTAATTATTTTTATAGTTCTGATGTTAGTTGTTTCAGACCCAAACAAATGGCCTTATATCTAAAACATTTTTAAACATTCTTGTACTATATACATTAAAACCTTATATCTATATTCTTATTTCTAACTATTATTATAAGTAGGATTCTACAGTTTTTATACAGTCTTTTATACCTTGTCTTTGGGGAATTGTACACTGTCATTAACAAATAAATAGTATGAACCGTTCACAAAGCACTATGAAATCTGTTTTTCTTTTTTCATGTAAAACAAAAATGTTATTTTAAACAGATTCATGTCTTATGAACAACATATTGTCACCGTACATATTTTAAGTCATTGAAAAATGCATATTTCATTGCATCCAATGTTTGTGATTGCCAAGAATGAAACACAAGGTTCATTTTTTATAATACCCACAACTATCACTGGTTCACTTTCACTTATATATTATGTTAATGCTAAATGGTCGTATAGTCTTATTAACATAATAAATTGGTTAGCGTTTTTTCAATGGAGATTTGTTCCATGGGTACTATATTATTGTTTCATCTTAGTTCACAGGAAACTTTTACTTTATACACTCCTCTCTCTTAAATTTGTATACATGTGGTTTTTATTTCGTTATACTTTTATTTTTAGATATTTATTTTGGGGATATAGGGATTTGGGTGTCTTTTATAAGAGCATGACGTCTTCTTCAGGATGCTGCCCTCTTCTTCTTTCTTCAGTCTTCTTTTCTCCTGCCTTCTGGGACTGGTATCTTCTCCATCTTCTTCTTGAATTCAGAAATACACAACCTGTATTGGTTGATCTTGGCTTATTTTAGGGTTTCTATTCTATTTATTCTCCCTCGTTGTGGGTTTGGTCATATTGTGTACTGCTTTGTTATTTACTATTTTACCTTCCTGGGTTATACCTTGAAAACCTTTGGTTATGAGACTGGTCTTGGATGACTCATCACTAGTAACTCCTTTTATTTTAACTTGTATTTTCTTTATAATAATGATTTCTTTCCACAGTTGCTATGAATTAATCTATTTATATTAAACTTAATGCTTTCTTCCAACTTTAAATATTATAACTTCATTATTCTAATGATCAATTGCCATTCAATATTATGCATACATCTGTCACGCTACATTGTTTACGATTATCTGTAGTTGTTTAGTGATATTGGTATCAATATTAATGTTAGCAGTTTACCGTTCCGTTACTTATAATTTTTGTTGTGTACTTAGTATGTGTAACCCGTGCTGATTACAAACACAAGGGTTTTTTGAGTTTATTGTATATCTGATAATATATGGATAAGGTCTACTATAGATGCATAAGAACACTAATTTTTGGGCGGACAGAAAATGTTTTCTAAAAAGCAAAGTTATGTCTTTGTGTGGGACTTACAGGCTACCTACAAATATATTCCGCATGACTAGTTGAGAAAGAATTATATTATTTAACCGGTTGTTAATATGTGCCTGCTTTCTAATGTATGGTTTCTATGGTAATAATTATATAGGGGAGAACAATATAATTTTCATATTGGCTATATACAGTCGAAGAACATGAGGAATGGTATAGTCGGATTGAACTAGTTTACCGACTATGTTTGTTAAGGGTGGACATGTTGATTCCTCTGCCGTACAGTCGGCGATATTCAAACAGCTGAATAACGGTGCACAAGGTAGGAAGAGACGTATCGTATCCGAGTCCTTGTCGTTTATGTATATAGATTCATTTCCAATTGTCGCAAATACTGATGTAGTCTCTCTTATAAGTTAGCTCTCCATAGGCTGGTTGGCAGTAGCTCGCCATTCTTCATGTTTCTGTGCTTTTCTTTCCAAATCAAAATATGATGTGCAGTTCATATCGACCATAAGTTGTTTCATGTAGTCTAAACGGGGTCGACCTCTGTGATTCTTTCCTTTAATTGTTCTTTCTATTATTCTCTTAAACCAACCCATTGTGCCGTGGTATATGCCCTATAAACTTAGCTCTTCTGCCTTTTAAATTTCGCAGAAAGCTTTTCTTCGCCTGAGCTCTTCTAAAGACTTCATCATTTGGTATCTTTTCCCTCCAGTTTATCTTGAATATTCTTCTGTAGTATCAAGTCTCAAATGGTTGGGTTCTTTTCTTCTCAATTTCTACAATTGTCCAAGATTCACTCTTGTATTGGGCAACACTCCACACGTATGTCTTTTTTAGATTCTTCCTTATTTTTAGGCTGATAGTGTTTGAAGTGAAAAGGTTTGTTTGTTTGTTGAAAGCAATATTAGCCTAATTAATTCTGCTTATAATTTCCTTATTGCTACGTCCATCACTTGTGATTTGACTTCCTAGATAGTTATATTCTTTAAATGTCTGGAGAACAATATTTCCAAGAGTAATTCTGACCGGATCTGCCTCCTTCCGACTACAGACTAGGACTTTGGTCTTTTGTCAATTTATTTTCACAAACAGAATTATCACTTTTGCAAACCACTATAGAAAAATTATTCCGATCAGCGGTTTCAAGTTTCATAAATCCTCGTTAGTTCGGAATGATTTTTCTATAGTGCTGTGCAACAGTGATAATTCTGTTTGCGATTATAACCATTAATACAAATTTTAATTAAACATTTATTTTAATATTAAATTTATTCTTCATTACTTGATCCATTGTGTTAAGAATCTTTTGTAGATCTTTGTTCAACTGATGTATTGAATATAAGTTAAAAACCTTATAAATTACAAGAAGATAAATACGGGATTACACTTTATATCTTTAGGGGATATGGAAACTTATATTCCTCTGGAGAACTGATTTAAATTAACGTAATTTTTCTATTACAAATTTTGATTTGATTTGGTTTACAAAACCTAATACTATTTTGCCCATATTACGAAAGATAAATACAACTAGAAACATTACAGACGCATCTGTATATATTGGCGGAAGGATGTGAGAAACTGCGTAGTTGACTGAAAATTTCCCAGTTTCCTACGCAACATGATGTATTTATAGTCGTTAAGTTCCCTCCTTTATTCACTTTAAACAGCCGATGGATTTCACTACTTTTACTGGAGTAGATTCTTAAGAGCTTTCTTATGTTTTCACCATCACTAAACATATATAAGGAACGTATAGTTACAACTTTGCGTACTGGAATTTTCGTGTGTCTACTTTACTTTGATAAATACAAATATTGTAATAACTATTGCTCACATATTTGCGTTGCGTGAATAAAACCACGAAAACGCGAGTATAATAACTTTATTTTGCAGACATATATTGATATATCTATCATTTTTAACGTTATACTTAGTGCTTTGTTCCATTCTATAGTCTACAGTCACTTCTTTTTCATCTTCAACTTCTTTGTTTGGACTCTGCCCTGTTCTACAGCAACGGTCCTACATGCTGTCACTCCACCTCTTCCTTGGCCGATCAATGCTTCTCTTCGTGTTTGGTTTGCTATCTCTTGCCGTTTTCACTAGCCTTATGTCATCCATTGTTGATAAGTCTTCATTCCATATCCTTCTTCTTTCTGCAATCTAAGAATTAATATCTGTTACATTACGCGTTTCTCTTATACTATCGTTTGGCAACCTATTGTACGCTGTATTTCCTCCTACCCTCCGTAATACAAATTCACTTCTAAAGTTTGTCGTTTTCTTTGAGTTTTTGCTGCAGTTGGCTTGGTCTCTGATGCAAAGGATATTACTTGATGTATTGTGCTTTTGTAAGCATTAATTTTTGATACTTGTGTGAGGTATTTATTATTCCAAATAAAGTTATTCATGCATCCAGCAATTCTTTTTTGTTTTATCAATTAATGTGTCATTACTTCATATGCCCTATGGTTATTTGTAATCCTTGTTCCTACGTAGTCTATCTCCATTACTTGTTTTATTATTCTATCATTTATCACAAGCTTACACCTTAATGGGTCACTTGTAATTGTAATTGATTTTGCTTTCATTTCAACTTTTTTCATGTTATATTTATGGCATGCTTTGTTAAACTTATACACAAGCCTTTGTAAGTCATTTTCTTTTTCCGCTATTATAATAACGTCGTCTACATAACATATAATATTAAACACACTTCTACCTATCTTATATTCTTTCATATGCTTTACCTACTTAAAACGTTTATCCATAACTACATTGAAGAGTATGGGACTTAGGGAATACCCTGCTTAATACTATTTGTTATAGGTATATAATCTGAATATTGATACATACTTTACCATAATCTATTAAGAATTACTCGACCAACATGAAGAACAGAAACCCACCATCTTGTTATCTAAATTTTAGTCAATCAATTTTGCCTGAGTCGATTTCGAGCAAACAGGAAATGATCTGTTCAACTGTCGTTAGTTTCTAGAGATTGGATCCTCCGACATCCCTACAATATGTCAATGCTGGTTTTAATTCCATTCCTTTAGGTATTTGAAATCAACTAATCACAAGATCAGCGAGCAATTCTAAACAAAATAATAAAAGCTTTCAAAAAAATTAGTTACAACATGTCATTAAAATTGTATTTCTTTAACTAACATGTGGATTTTCCCCTTTATTTGTTAATGTAGTTACGTAGGGAGGTTTTTGCAAGACATTGCTATTACAGAGAAGAGATTTACAGGGTATTAAATCATTACAATGTTTGCGTAATTTTCTTGGAACATAGTGCGAGACAATACAAAAGATATCTAAAAATATAAATTACGTAATTGTAGTACAAAGGATACAGTTTTAATGTGGTGATTGTAGTTTATTAACGACTATTTCATTTGTACTAATGTAACAAAATTATGCAATTCTTTTAATAACAATAAATAACAGTGAAATTTTGTTTTCATTGTTTAAAAAACACATATGTACAGACACACACACACACACACACACACACACACACACACACTTCATAGAGCTATTCTGATTGCAAATTCAAATTCTGTACGCAAAGAGCAATAAAATCATTTGATTTCATCAAAAGGACAGACAGTAGGTTTAAATTTGTTATCCATCGTTATGTTAGACATCTTTTGTACGATATATATATAAAATACATCTCGTATTATATACGTTTTCTGAAGTGTTTGTTGAGAAGGTAGATTTGATTGTTTCTTGCACGTTAAGAAGTAAGACATATAGCGTTTACACTTTTTTGAAACCTACATCTTGATCATAAAAAATAAATGTAATTTGATTTTAAATAAAGAAAACAGAAAATGATGAAATGATCTAGAACTCGAAAACGGAAGGCTAATGTATTCTGGGCTGTAGGAACATATTGCAAGTTGGTACTTTTATATGTCTTGAGACATGAAATAGGTCGGACGAAAGGTGCATCTGTCATGTAGAATTTTGCAAGGAGAAAATCATTTTTTTTAGGAAAAAACTCTTTCCACATCCAGAAACTTTTTTTCTGGAAACCAGGGCAATATTTGTAATGTTTGGTGCACGTCCACGTGTGGCTTCGACACCTGGAAATCGAAAGGAAGCACAAGCCTTGAATCTTTTATGATGTGATGTTGGAAGAGGGTCTTATGAACACCGTGAACAGAAAAAGTACTTAATGATGAGTATTTGAAAATTGTGGGTAAAAAAAGAACGTTAATTTTGATCCACTGTGAAGAGTGAAGCGGTATCTTTGGTCACCTATTACGCTAATCACACTGGTTCACTACACTCATCGAGGGGCGTAGTGAGAACGGAAGACCCAGGCAGGAGTACATAAATGGGGAAAACAAGGAAGAAGGAACGTGGTGGTGAAAAACTGTTTACGGAAAGGAAAAAATTGCAAACCCACCAATCCGTAAATTACGAGGAGGAGGAAGAGAAAAATAAAAAGAAAAGAAAAAGAAGAAGAAGAAGAAGGAGTAGGAGGAGGAGGAGGAGGAAGAGGAGGAGGAGGAGGAGGAGGAGGAGGAGGAGGAGGAGGAGGAGGAGGAGGAGGAGGAGGAGGAGGAGGAGGAGGAGGAGGAGGAGAAGGAGAAGGAGAAGGAGAAGGAGAAGGAGAAGGAGAAGGAGAAGGAGAAGGAGAAGGAGAAGGAGAAGGAGAAGAAGAAGAAGAAGAAGAAGAAGAAGAAGAAGAAGAAGAAGAAGAAGAAGAAGAAGAAGAAGAAGAAGAAGAAGAAGAAGAAGAAGAAGAAGAAGAAGAAGAGACGTTACCATCTCACCATTCTCTGGTTTAGTTTACTCATGTTGGCATTAGTCATCATGAGCATTAAAATACTGTTAAACGTTTCAGAATATCACAAGAAGATAAGTTGTAAAATTCCTCTAATTTAAAATATCACTAAAACTCTGAGTTTAACCAAAGTAATGTTCTATAAAATTTTCTTATTTAAATTCTTCATATTCTGTATGTAGATAAATTCGTTTTTTAAAAATGTAATGTTTACATTTAGTGTTAACAGATAAATTGTTTTTGTTAATAGTTAGCTAAAAGTTGATTTATAACTAAAGAAAATATTGATTTATATCCTTGTGTGGGTTTTTCGCAAAATATTTATAGCCAAGAGATAAATACGTTTATCGCGCCGGCAACAAATTAACAATATTTATTTTGTTGTTAGCAGCAGCAGCAGCAGCCCCTACTGGAGCCTTTGTGAGATATGGAGCGCAACTCTCTGAGGAACAATGTTTCACGCCCCCACCTACCTTATGCCTTCGAAGTGTGTGCAGTAAGAAGTACGGAGAAAACTGCTCGGGGATTTTCAACAACTGTTTCTATATTAAGGGCGGATAAGTGTTATTTTTATAGTCTTGTAATTTGTAAATATTTGGCAAAATGTTTTGAGCCTTCTTAGTAGTCTTCAGTATCTCTATATAAATTACGTCAGTCTGTAGCAAATAAAATCGCTTATTCATAAAAAATATTAACAGAAAGTAGTCTTCTTCTTCTTTTTCTTCTTCTTCTTCTTCTTCTTCTTCTTCTTCTTCTTCTTCTTCTTCTTCTTCTTCTTCTTCTTCTTCTTCTTCTTCTTCTTCTTCTTTAACTTTCAAGCATTGGGCCAGTAGTCTATTGTTTTTCTCACACTTCTTGCCTCTGTTACAAAAAGGAGAATTATACTGACAACCAATAAATATGTAAACCTCTATCATTGGTTTTGTATTTAGGATTGAATGTCAACTTTTTTAAGGAACGTGATATGAGTGATTTGGATACTTCAGTGCTTGGATACGCATGGAGACGCTAAAAGCTGAATTTTAGGAAATAATACAGGAATCATAAAAAAATTATTAATCATACCCTTGGCCATGTCGATTGTGACTTGACTCTTTTGAGTTGGTGTAAAGCGAGATAAATACAAAATTGTCCTTCTTCGTCTCACGTAGTGTGCCTGTGAATTCTTTGGTCCATTGGTCGTGGTATAACTTATGATGTACGATAGCACAATTAGTCGGTAATGTAGTTAGTAACCACGTGAACAGCCGCACAGCACGTTAGAAAGGGTGTTGTGTGTGTGTGTGTGTGTGTGTGTGTGTGTGTGTTGTCCAAGTATTCACTCGTTACGCATCTAGCACAGACATGACTTACAAGTCTCCTATATTATTTTCTACAGCTTTTTCTCTCTGTCTCTCTCTCCCTCTTACTCTCACTATCTCGAGTCATAACTTTGATTCGATGGTTCGACAGCAGCACAGCAGTTGAGTGTGTGAGTCTCTAACGTCTCTAACTCTGCCGGCCCGCGCCACCGTCAAAAAGTGCCTATTAAGACACGAGTTCTTCTGGATAAATTTGTCAATGATTTTCGTGAAATGATTGTTACCTTACACCTCAGTACGTATACAATACAAGTGAAAGGCTATTTTGGTGATATAAACAGGAAGCTGAAGTTACTCTATGCAACTATTGGCTTGCAAGGCAACGCTGCCGTTTGTTCAAAAACAGACAAAAAGTGATTTGTGTAACACTGACGCTGTGCACGGTACAACAAATTCAACACGTTAAATAAGAGATCTTAGAGAGTTAAGTCTGTTAGACAGACAGAGCATGCTAGGTATACATAAGAATATTAAATGAGACGTTAAAAGTTATAGCAGATTTTTTACTGTCAGAGGAGCAAACGGGTGTTAGGCGGTCATGTGTAGGTGCCATTTTTACATTAGAAACAATAATTTAAGAGAGACGGGAGTTTAATTGTGAAACACACTTAGCTTTTCAGATTTAGCAAAAGCTTTTTACAAATTTAAAGTGACACCATTTTGGCAAATCCTTGACAGAAGAGTTCGGTCTTATACACCTTAACTGATCTTGACTGTACATATTATAGAAACAATATATTATAGAATAGTCCTTTCATTGTAACCGCTTTTTCCCTCCTTAATTGGAGGTATTTATTATTAAATATCCAATGGTTTTATGTTGTAAAAAGCCCCACGTTTTTGGCGCCAATTTTGTAGAAAAACGTGTTTCTCCCTCCTTTATTTTATTATTTGTATTAAATTCGATTATTATTTTTATTCTTATTGTATTGATAGTTTAATTATTTTCTGTTAATTGATAATTTAAGATTTAATTTACTTGTGTTGAGACGAATCAGCTAAATTGACTCCACCATCGGCACTTGTTAATTGTGTCGGACGTCGTTAGTTTGTTTATAGGTATATAAATTTAATTTTTATTTGGTAAAAATAATTTTATTCATTAACGAAGTACTTACTTGTAGTGCTGATCTCACTTGTTAACCGTCCTGTCAACAAGGCATGGTTGGGGTGATAATTTAAAATATTTAAATTATCTCGTGCCGCTTGCGCGTGGTGCCAACTGCTTTCAGCTGTTCAACTAACCTGTATTCGTATCGTCTACGAAATAAGTTTTGTTAACTCTTTTGTCTGGTTAAAAATGTGGTTTATTCATCAATAATGTCCATTTAATAAATTTGTATAATAATCAAATTGATTATCGTTCATTGTACAATAATAATTAGTTTTATAAAATATCTTTCTCATGGTGGTTATTTTTGTTATAGAATTAGTAACATTGAAAATCATGTTTAAGTTGTTTTATCAAACGATATAGGTTATTTTAGACTGCAAAATACACAACTAGGAGATTCATACTACTTTAATAGTTGAGTAGTAGGAGAGTGATTACTTTAACAAAATAAAATCTTAATTAATTACATGAAATTGAAAATATGACTATCGTCAACATTTTAGGTTAAGCCTGGCTTATCAGAATAGTAACCAGTTAACTTTGGTTTGAGAGAAAATCCTTTGAATAATACATAAATACACAAATGTAATAAAGTTATAAACCCCTTTAGTGTTCATACTAATTCATCCCATTCATCACGGTTGATAAATTTTATCGGGTAAGTTGATAATTCTTATAATTATAGTTGGTTGTCATTAAATCTTCTTAATTTTAAACAAATTAACTGATATAATAAGCTTCAATGCACTCTTAGTGTCCATATTAAAACGTCTTATTCATTGTATTGAGAAATTTTATCAAATAAGTTGACAACTCTTGTCAGTATAGTTAACTATCGTTAAATCTTTTAATAATAAACAAATTAATTAGTGTTATAAGGTCCAACGCCTCTTTAATGTTTATATTGAATAATTTTATTCATTATACTCGATACGTTTTATCGTATAAGTGCATAATTTCTCTAAGTATGATTAATTGTCACTATACTCCCTTTTATTCGCGCGTTTGCAACTTATTGTACACTTTACAATCGTTGTTGCACTATTACTCTTTCATTAATCTTCATTAATTAAAATTTTAATAACACTTTATAAAAGTTTGGTTATATTGACCAATGTTTACTTTTCGATGCCCGCACTGGTTATATGTTAACTCCCGACTTTTTGGCGTACGGAGCGGTCGTCTGTCTTGCTTCGTCGACAATGTAAAAGTGTGTTCAAATCTGGCTTCGGTTTCCTGACCAAATCTCGATTTACCTCTCCTGATTTATGGAAAGATTTATTACATTCCTTCGAGCCTGCATACTCCCCTTTTTTTAAATTATTTAATTGTACAGAACGCTTGGGTTTTTGGGGTGAAGATTAAAAATGTGACGCCAAACGTTTTGTATAAAATAATGCAAATACATTCCAAATGATATAAATCTCTGACGTTACTTGTGATTGCTAATCTAGCCTTACCATGATATGGCGATTGCCTGGCACATTATTTAGTGTCATCACATGAAATACTTTAGTCCATTATTAACAAATATAGTTTTTGAACGTAAATTAACACAATTTTTTAATAAATTTATACATTGTTTAACTTAAATTAATACATGGCTATCATATCTCATAGAGATTATGGTTTCCAAGTCCTTTTATGTACTCTTTACACAGTAATTGCTTATAATTATTCACAAAACATATAGTTTATGCCTAGTCGTCAGTAGGCCTATGACACTACTAATTAAATTCACTTATCATATCTCAATAGTTGACTCTGAACAAATTCTATTGTGTCACAATTATTCTCGGATGACCATTACAACTTCTAGTCATCTTAGTTTTTTGTCATTACACTGTTATTTCATTGATTTTAGTCTTTATCATCACCTATAGTTCTGTACTACTAGGTGTTACAATAATTATATTTATTCTAAGTTACATAGTCGTTTTTTAAGTCATTATCATTTACATAAATGATCATTGTAGTTACTCTAAAGTTTTACAATGTTTTGGCTTACATCAGTATATTCACATCTGCTAGTAATTCAGTAATACATCTTCCATCTAGTGCTGTCTGACAAGTATATATTTTTTATATTATTATGACTTAATTTAATGAAAATTATCATTGGTTTATACCACATAAGTTATATTGCATATTATTTTGTATACTGAGATAAATTTCCTTCTCTTTTTGTAAGTATTTGTAAGGTTTTTGAGTGTGCTTATTGGGTAACAACTATGCTGTTCATTTCAGTCTGTTAGTTAATATTAAACACAATACCTATCACCTTGTGGTACCTAATCTTGGTCATAGTATGGCCCTTATAATATCTAGTTTCATTATAGCATAAGATACTATAGTTTTATAACATTTTTAACAATGATTCTAGTCATAAGAGGTGAAAATGCTCATTGAGTTAGGTTATGTGGTTTCCCTATTCTGATTTACAACAATGGGATTTCTTTGTGCTTTGTTCTGTACCCTTCACTCAATTATTCCACTGTACTAATAGTGTTAATGACCATTTATTATTTTGGTATTTATGGTTTAGTTTTTTTTATATTCTGTTTACAATTTTACTGGTGACTATCAGTAGTCCTGATATCCCTTGACTTATATCACTTAGATTAATAGCAGATAAGATACGATCTTATTGTTATCTCTTATGTAATAATAAATCATACTAACACAAGTTTAATTTTACTATCCAGATCATTATTGATTACATTTTTATTTCAAATTAGAGTTATGGTCATATTAAAGTCACCTACAATAGACTGTGAATGGTTTTATGTCGTTAAGAGTTCTTCACTCTGGGATTCTATTGTTTTATTTTATTTATTTCTCAGTTATACCTATTTTGGCATAGAGTATTGGAGATGTTTTGTTCCTTCCTTTGTTTATCTTTCATTTTGAGTTTTCCTTCATAATGGCATTTCACTTATTCTTATGTTCATTATCTATGTTTTTTGTTTACTCACTTACCTAATCTATTGGGTCTTTGGGTTAATCACATTTAATATATTTTCTTCTTTTTTTGTTTTCATTACTAGATCATTCATTGTTTGTTGTTTTATTAGTTAGTCTTTAATTCTTGGAACGTATGCAATATTTGGTACATAATTACTTTTATTTGGTGGTTCATGCGTCTGCTAACGATGATATTATGTTTACCATTGTGCTCAAAATGATGGTGATGATATGTAACGTTACAATATATATAGAGAGAGAGAGAGAGAGAGAGACGACTTGTTTAAACAGAAATCTTATGTTGACACAGGGATTTTTCTAAAAGGAATGTTTTTTATTTCCATTTTAGGAGCAGATGATACGGTAAAAATTCAGGACAGCGAAGAAAAAATTTTAAAATTTAATATGCATACTAAATCAAATGGCTGATATATATGGCTTTCAGATATCAGCGGACAACACTAATACCATGGCATTCAGAGTGTAAGAACTATGGTAGTTATAAATTGAAAGATAATGAAAAAAGTTGTAACGGCCACTTAGACCGTTACGTAAAATTTAAAAACTAGACCACTTGCCCTAGACGAAGCGAAAAATGTGCTGGAGCCCAGAGTGACAGGATTTGCAATAAAATACTCTTGTAACCGGTAAAAATTATTTTTTTATTAGTGCTATTTTTGTTTAACAACATTCATTAAGTTATCATAAAATTTTTGCTATAATTCTTACAAATAATTTGAATTATAATATCCATTGTCTTAATAACATCTGCTTAAGTTATGTCAAAAGTTAGTTACAATTTTATTAGGAACAGCTGAACTTCTGGTACATTTTGTTTAAGAGAATTTCTTTTAAATTTAAATTTCAGTTACTGTAGATTTTAAAACAGTTGAAGTTGTTGTTGATTGATGTAATTGGAATGCTTCCACCTGTCCTTTGAAAATTGGAATGCTCCCACCTGTAATTTGAAGAACTGAAATGGTATAGTAGTCTCGCTGAATGTGTTTCCAGGTGGCATCAAAGAACAGTTAAATAGCCCAATTAGCGAAGGCATCCTCTGCTGCTGACAGCTGTGAACAAAGCTAGCCGCTTCTGAAACATCTCCAATGATGCCAAATGTATTTTGAACTTGAATGCAACGTGGACCAGTCTTTGCGCGACATCGGAAGTGCCCGCTTGTCTGAATTTCGAGTCCGTTGCCAAAGAAACCTCTGCTTTAGGAATTATTAATTTGTTACCTTCTTACAGCACATAGTATTTTACATAGTATATTTATATTTAAATATCAAAGTAATATTGCTTTACTTTATTTATAGTTGTAATTTTCGGTTCCGTGTTTCTGTTCCGAGTTGTTCCGTGTTCACGTGTTTAAAATGTGGAGACCTTGGGAGAGAGAACAACCATATCCTCAGCACGCTGATAATGAAGATGGGAGTCATCGTTGTTGATATAGTTAGCAACAGTGATAGTGGTGATGTAAGTGACAATAATGGGGAGTTTTCGAACGACGGGGAAATCTCGGCCACTCCAGGCACTAGTAGGCCAATCAAAAATTCGATTAGAACAATTTCGAAACAGAGCCAAACTATAGTGTATAACGTGCATGAATATGTTGTAAATAACAAAGTAGGTAAGGCTTCAATTACTGAAGCAACCGAAATTGTAAAATTAAGCCGCCCGACTGTTCGTAAAATTGTTTCTAGAGGTCCCGTGACTCCCAAGAAGCCAGGTAACAAAAGAGCGCGTTTTAATAAAATTGATAATTTTGTTTGCGACATTATCCGCCAAGAAATTTACAAATTTTACAAGAAAGGACAGCCACCCACAATTTCCGAACTACTCCAACATCTTCAGAACATTTCAAAATTTTCCTTATAAAGAGACAATGCTAAGATCCCTTGTGAAGAAGCTCTGCTTTCGATTTCGGACACTTAATAAGAGGCGTGTTAAAATGGAGTCAACAAGAATTGTGTCTTGGAGATACAAATACCTCCATAGACTACACCAACTGTGTTCACAGGGTTATGATGTTGTGTATCTAGACGGAACTTGGTTCGACACACATGACACCGTGAAGAGAAGATGGGATGATGGAACATGTGGCTGCGCTATTAACGTCCCTGTATCTAGAGGGAAGCGCAACATGCTGGTGGAGCTGAGGGGTGGGTTCCTAATTGTCTTTATTTGTCTGCCAAAAATATTTCAGATGCTAAAGCTGACAGCCACGATGAAATGAATGCTACAGTTTTTGAGAAATTGTTTAAAAATTCGTTACTGCAAAATCTTTCAAAAGACAGGAAGTATGTCATAGTTTTAGACAATCCGAGTTACCATTCTAGATAGCTTTTCAAAATCCCAACTAAATCGTCAAACAAGTCCGAAATTATTGAATTTATGAAGAAATTTGATTTACCAGTACAGGCCCAGTCCCCATTAAATTAATCTTGCTTGAAAGAATAAAAGCGGCGAATATAAACAAAATGTACGCAGTTGATGAGATGGCTCGAAAGGCAGGTCATGACGTGTTACGACTTCCCCCTTATTACTGCATATTAAATCCAATCGAATTAGTCTGGGCACGGTTAAAGTCTAACGTCAGGAAGAGCAACATAATCCTGAGTTAAGTGCAAGTGTCTGTGAAGCCCTAAGGAACTGTACTGAGAACATTGTAATAAAATAATTAAAATGAGTGTGTGTTGATAATATACTTATTATGGAATATGTGACTCCGATGTAATCAAGCCCCTCTGTTTGGACTAGCCAATTTGTAATAAAATAAATAAGATTGATGTGTGAATCTGTAAGTTGTAAGGTGTTTAATTGGTGTGGCTCTCGACGTCTTACTGGCCTGAAACACTTCCTTAAGTTTCCCAGCTGGTCGAGTCCCAATGGTAGCAAGACCGGTCGAGTAGCGTAAAGTTGATGAAGAAATATATATGCTTGGCTTCGCCGAACGTTTCAAAACAAAATTTATTGTTTTGAAGGAAATTTAAAAAAAAAATTATGTTTATAAAAAAAAATTATTTTAATTTTATTAATTAATTAATTAGGATCAATTAATTAATATAGGGCTGTGAAGTTTTAAACAGTGTAATGCTCTTCTGAAAATTTTTATTAAAGTTTTAGTATAATTTAAATAATCTATCACCACTCATAAGACTGTCTGTAAACCAATCGATATTTGTTTACCTTTCTATTTTTTAGGTTATCTTCACTTACGGGTGGTAAAGTCCTTGTAGATTATCAATTAGAATTATATTATTGGTAATTAGTATTATTGAAGAAATAAAGAACTATTAAGTATTGAAAAGTATTAATATTTTATTAAGTAATAGCAATATTGACTCTTATCGATTAGTATCGATTCTCAGGATATCGAAAAAAGTTACAAGTATATGATATAAAAATTATATAGGGTTCTTTAAACAGCCAGTTATTACCAAAGTCAGAGAAATCGGGCTAATATTTAAAAAGTATAACGTTACAATCAAATTAATAGTTATTAATAAACACAGACATTGAATAATAATTTGTAAATATAATAATTGTTTTCACCAAACAGCTGTGATGAACCACGAAGAGGCACTGGAATTGTCAAAGAAAGATGGCTGCCGTCAAGTCGATGAAAATGTTGCTCGTTGCTGCTGCATTCCAAATAATGTATTTTGACGCAATATTTCTGTTCTCGTGTCCGCAAATCTCTTGTTATATGTTGTGTAGTGACTGGTGTAGTGATTCTGGGTTGTATTTAGTGTATCTGTATAATTATTAGTTCAAACACTTTCTCCGATTCCATCACTAATTTGGTTTAATGTATTATACAGTTTTCTAGTGTTTTATGGTGTTTTTCGGAGTAGATTTATATTGTTCTGTGTTATGGAGTGTTACTTGATCGTTTCTGTTATAATATGATAGTTTCAGAAGTATTTTACAAGTCACTCGCGATTTCACAATAACTCACTATACACTCGCTTTGTATGACGATTATAGGTTAGATTATTCACGTTTTCAAAGGTATGTCATGTTAACCGTTCAACTACCAATAATTAACTAACTGTTTCCTTCAGTTTCAATTAAACTCTTAGCCCATATAATATTATCCTTAACATTGTTCAAATATTTTTCACATCCTGTATGCACTTTTACATTTTCACTATATGAATGCCTATACTTTGGTTATTTGTCAATTTTATTCACTAGATTTGATTTAAATTAATCTTTCAGTTCATTCTGGTTATTTTCAGATTAAATAATGCCATTTTATAGTGTTTTCTGTCCAAAAAAAAAATAGTAATTTCACTTTCAGTTTGGTATACTGTGAAGAGTCAAAACATCAAAATTTACTTCCTGTCATTATATAAATTCAGCCATTTTATCAGTTATATTTAATATTAATAATCCTATATTGTATTAAAAGGTTCCTATTCCCTTATTTTCTGGTAATTAATTGAATTAGTTGTATTCTGAAACATTATTCTGAAATATATGACTCCCATGTCTAAATTTCTGAGTTTAGTCATTTTATTTTTATTTATAATTCTGAATATAATTTATTAAAATCTCTCTAAATGGTATGTGCAATTATATGGCATGATCTCAAGTTTATTTTGTCTAAACCCCTTTTGTTTATTTGCATTTAAATGAGCAATTTCTCTGTTTTGATGAAGTTTGGTTTCCATTCTTTTGGCCTATGATTTTTTAACAATTTTTCTTACACAATAATTTACAAACAATATATGATGTGTGATACCCTCTCTGACTTTTACAAATAGTATTATAAATTAAACATGTTTTTAAATTACACAAAAACAATTAGTATTGGTTACAATACAAACAATAGTTAAAACAGAATAAAGAACATTTTTTTTTAAATAAATGGTTGTCTTCAAATCAGACATTTTGCAACAAAATTCCCATTTCCAACATGTAAATATGGTTTACAACAAAGGTTTTGTACTAACTAACATCTTAATTACTCTCTACTATTTACAAGTGGTAACTATTTTTATAGTTCTGATGTTAGTTGTTTCAGACCCAAACAAATGGCCTTATATCTAAAACATTTTTAAACATTCTTGTACTATATACATTAAAACCTTATATCTATATTCTTATTTCTAACTATTATTATAAGTAGGATTCTACAGTTTTTATACAGTCTTTTATACCTTGTCTTTGGGGAATTGTACCCTGTCATTAACAAATAAATAGTATGAACCGTTCAAAAAGCACTATGAAATCTGTTTTTCTTTTTTCATGTAAAACAAAAATGTTATTTTAAACAGATTCATGTCTTATGAACAACATATTGTCACCGTACACATTTTAAGCCATTGAAAAATGCATATTTCATTGCATCCAATGTTTGTGATTGCCAAGAATGAAACACAAGGTTCATTTTTTATAATACCCAAAACTATCACTGGTTCACTTTCACTTATATATTATGTTAATGCTAAATGGTCGTATAGTCTTATCAACATAATAAATTGGTTAGCGTTTTTTTCAATGGAGACCCGTTCCATGGGCACTATATCATTGTTTCATCTTAGTTCACAGGAAACTTTTACTTTATACACTCCTCTCTCTTAAATTTGTATACATGTGGTTTTTATTTCGTTATACTTTTATTTTTAGATATTTATTTTGGGGATATAGGGATTTGGGTGTCTTTTATAAGAGCATGACGTCTTCTTCAGGATGCTGCCCTCTTCTTCTTTCTTCAGTCTTCTTTTCTCCTGCCTTCTGGGACTGGTATCTTCTCCATCTGTTCTTGATGCCATCAGGTTTCTTGGGATCTTCTCCATCTTCTTCTTTAATTCAGAAATACACAACCTGTATTGGTTGATCTTGGCTTATTTTAGGGTTTCTCTTTTATTTATTCTCCCTCGTTGTGGGTTTGGTCATATTGTGTACTGCTTTGTTATTTACTATTTTACCTTCCTGGGTTATACCTTGAAAACCTTTGGTTATGAGACTGGTCTTGGATGATTCATCACTAGTAACTCCTTTTATTTGTACTTGTATTTTCTTTATAATAATGATTTCTTTCCACAGTTGATATGAATTAATCTATTTATATTAGACTTAATGCTTTCTTCCAAATTTAAATATTATATCTTCATTATTCTAATGATCAATTGCCATTCAATATTATGCAAACATCTGTCACGCTACAGATTGCTCTCCTCCAGAAGTAATTATTTCAGACATGTTTATGGATGAAATAATTTCTTATGATAATTTCATCATTTCTTATAATTCATTTTCTTCTCCATTTTTATAGCGACTTTTTTATATTAGAGTTTTATTAATTTTATATATATGGTTACTTGTCTTACTACTGATCCTTTTCGGATAGTTAGTGTCTTCTGAGATATATTATAATTGTAATACATTTTCTTCCTATATCAACTTCGTGTTGTATCCTTGGGATATTTATTCCCTAACATTCCCTATCACGTGGGCTGGGGCAGATCAGAGGGGCACTGTACGCTACTTCTCTGCTGGCCATACACCACTTCTATAAATTGAGTACAGGGGCATATCCATCCCTGCTCAAAAAACATAATGCTGCTGGAATTATCTTCAGTCAGACATCGAATAAATAAGTAAAAAGTAGTCTCATTTTCGACTAATAAAAATATCTTTGGATTCTCCACTTCGTAGTCTCTCAGATTATCTCACATTTTCTATCTTAATAAATCTTCATAATCATTATTATACTCATTACATATATATTTTTCCAAAACTCTTAACTTGTCTGATATATTTAATTTAATTATGGTTGAAAACCTTTCTTTTAATAATTCTGTTTACTGTTTACAATGTAACTCTCTTTCTTCTCCATCTGAATTCTCTTTATACTTTCTTCTGGTTACTCATAGTATTAGCATGGTCTTTATAAATAGTCTTT
This sequence comes from Magicicada septendecula, assembly GCA_034769895.1. Taxonomy (NCBI): domain Eukaryota; kingdom Metazoa; phylum Arthropoda; class Insecta; order Hemiptera; family Cicadidae; genus Magicicada; species Magicicada septendecula. The sequence continues at coordinate 356,724,004 of CM068375.1, forward strand.
CGTATTCATTATTTGAATGGTCTTAATATATTATATTTAATTTTTTAACATTGTATCTTTACATTAGATATACAGGTTGTTGTATTGATCATTTTATTTAAACATTTTGGTTCTTTCCTTTCTCTTAGAAAGTTATTAATCCACCTTCGCATTCATTAACATTAATTCATTTATATCATATTTCATGTGGTATTTCTTCTCTTTGCATTTCATATAGGTCTTATTATTATCATTTGTTCAAAATCATCTTCTCCATCTGTTTGGTATGAGTTGTTCTTCTTCGCTCTTAATTAACTGTTTTCATTATCGTTTCATAGGTAATTAGTCTCTTTGCTTCCAAATTTTTTCCTTCTCTGGCAAATTACACTCTTTTTTGTTATTCTTCTCTACTCCTTCAAATGCTATTGTGAATGTCTAGCATTTATTCTGGATTAACGTTAACTCTCTTTTCTGAATTAATCACTTTATTTTCTTCTAAATTCAATCATAATTGACACATAATTATTTTTTGGAACTTGGTTGGTTTTAATGTAAAATTCAAACTATTCTTTTTATTTAATTGAAAAATATTTCTCATAAATCCTTGTAATATGTTGATCTTATCTTGTTTCAAAGTTCTGACGTTCTATCAACATACAAATTCTGTTTAATTCATTTATTCCCAGAATTGTTTCATTCAGAATTGTTTATAGTACTGTGATTTTACTATTATTTCTGAATGTTTTGGTATTTCTCCAAATTCAAATTCTTCTTAATTATTTACCATAAAGTTTTCTCACAAACTTAGTTATAGTAAGTTGGTCTTACTTCATTTTTAAATTTTTTGTATATTAACTTCAACATTCCTTTCTTCTTAATTTTTTCAAAATGTTTTTCTCATAATTCAGTGGTAGTAAGCTGTGCTTGCTTAATTTTAAATTTTTTTAATTATATTTCAATTCAAAAGTCTTTCTTTTTCTTTCTTCCATAAAGTTTGTTCCAAAATTATTAGGTTGTAAGATGTACTTACATGATTTTCGAATTTTTTTTTTTAAATTTAAATTCTAAATTCCTTTTTCTTATAATTCTCCAGAATGTTCTTCTCAAAATATTAGGTTGTAAGATGTACTTACATTATTTTTGAATTTTTAAAATTCTAAAACTCACAACTCATTCTTCATAATATTTCTTCATAGAAGCTTGATTGTACACTCCTTTGATTTTTCCTGAAATGATTTCCCTCAACTCATATGTATTGTTATGCTTATCATTTACCACAACATATGGGGTTATATTGTACTCTACACTGGCCCATATTATTTATACTTTAATAAGTTGATCTCCACTTTTTCTTTTCTTTTATATACCCAGGAAGATGGACGATTTTCTTTATGTCGTTCCATTGCTCATATTTTTATTTGTCATGTTCATTTTCTTAAATAGTCTTCATTCATAAAACCCAGTTTTGTTTCTATGTTTATTCTTCGTATCATTTCCTTTCAATAATATTTATTTCGTCTCCTTCAACATTGTTTTTCGCCGTAGTCGGTTATCATGATCCGTCCCTTTTCTTGATGGTGTGTGGTATCTGTGTCAACCAGGGTCCATCATCTCGGTTGCTCTTATAAAATTTACCCTAGGGCGCGACACTCGGTTATTATTACTGTTATTATTTTTATTACTAAATTTATCATGATAGTCTTTTCGGTTAGGTTGGTAAGGTCTGTCATCATTATTGTTGGGATATGGATTTCTCTGACTGTATGGGACATTATTATGTTGGTATAAATTGTTTCTATTATATGGATAGGGGTTGTTATCCCTAACGCTGTTAAAACTACTGCTAAACTGGTCATTACGCGGCGGGTTGTTAGGGCCGTCGTAATTACTGGGCTGGCTCCCTCTATCATCATATGGTATACACCAATACTTCTCTGGTCCATGTTTTGTGTTCCCTGACAAATATATGTGAAGATCTTCATCTGGGTTATCACTTATTATTTGTTTATCTGAAACACCATAAGCTGGTTTACCATCACATATCCACTCTGAAGGAATATATTTTAGTCTAACCGTACCCTGGAATTGTCCTTGATGGTACGTTAATGGAATACATTCTGGTGATTCATCTGTGTCATCATTACAGTCTGGTACGATATCACATTTTCATCTTTCTGAAAAACATTGTCCAGTCTTGCGCTGAAATTGATCTAGTCCACCTGTTGTATTCTGTTTATTTCTGGTCCTTTCCCATTGGTAAACTACTGCTTTGTGGTAAATTATTTCTGAAATTACTTCGATTCTCCTTCTATAATTCATAAAATTCATGATGTCTTTGTCATAGGTAATTGGGATATTATTGCCATCAATTAACCCATGTTTCATCATCTCCAACTCTTCCTTAGTTTTTATCAAATTTCTTGGATACATTTTCCTTTTCCTTGGTTTAATATCTTCCTGGCTTCGGTTAGTTTCAATTTCAGGTACTACCATTACTAGTTCCTGCGTTTTATCATTTATTACTTCTTCTGGTTCTGGTTGACTATCTTCCTGCGTTTTATCATTTATTACTTCTTCTGGTTCTGGTTGACTATCTTCCTGCGTTTTATCATTTAGTACTTCTTCTGGTTCTGGTTGGCTATCATTTTTTATTTCTTCGGTCTTCTCCTTTCTTAATTCTTCCTTTTTTAATCTGTCCTCTCTTCTTTCTTTAATCCATTTTTGATGCTCCTCTCCCCTTTTTAATCTGTTCTCTCTTATCTCCTGATTTACCTCCCTTAACTCTTCTCTTAGAATTTGATTGTCCTCTCTCAATTCTTCCAGCTTCTCCCCCATTTTCTCTTCCAACTTCCTGTTATCTTCTTTCAACTCTTCCTTCAACTGTCGGTTGTTCTTCTCTATCTTCTTCCTGGTTTCATCTATTTTCTGATTGGTGTTTTCAATTTTATTAATCAATTCTTCTTTAGTCGCTTTGAATTCTTCTTTGAACGACTGGTTGTCTCCCTTCAATTCTTCTAACTTCTTCCCCATCTCTTCTTCCATCTTCTTGTTATCTTCCTTCAAATCTTCTATGTTCTGGTTCATCCCCGTCAACTCTTCTTTTGTGGATTGATTATCCTTCTTCAAATCTTCCATCTTCTCTTCCATCTTCTTGCTGTTTTCTTCCATCTTCTCTTCCATCTTCTTGCTGTTCTCTTCTATCTTCTTATTTGTTTCTTCCTTGCTGGATTTGATATCTTCTTTCAAGGACTGGTTGTCTCTCCCCATTTTCTTACTCAAGTCTTCCTTTAATTCCTTACTATTTTTGTTTATTTTCTCTTCCATCCTTTGCAAGAACACTTCCATGTATCTGTCCATTTGATTATCCTCCGTTGTCTTGGATTTCTCCACCTGCTTCTCCTGGAGATTAACTTCCCCTGTCTGTGAGGATATCTCCGGTTGTTCCGTTTGTTTGGACAACACCGGGGGTAATGACCCTTCCACCTCCACTGGCGTCGCCTCTTTATTGTCCATTTCAACTTCTAATTCTTTTTCGGCCTCCGCCGCCCGTTTCTTAGATGTTGCACGTCGTTGCATTTTCCCTTTATATTCTCTGGCTTTGTAGCTGTTGCCTAGCTCCAACTAGTGATTGGGCAGAATGTATTGATTGGAAGGCCAATCGCTAATTAAAGCCCCTAAAGTTGTGCGCCAATTTGTAATAAATTAATTAAATGAGTGTGTGTTGATAATATACTTATTATGGAATATGTGACTCCGATGTAATCAAGCCCCTCTGTTTGGACTAGCCAATTTGTAATAAAATAAATAAGATTGATGTGTGAATCTGTAAGTTGTAAGGTGTTTAATTGGTGTGGCTCTCGACGTCTTACTGGCCTGAAACACTTCCTTAAGTTTCCCAGCTGGTCGAGTCCCAATGGTAGCAAGACCGGTCGAGTAGCGTAAAGTTGATGAAGAAATATATATGCTTGGCTTCGCCGAACGTTTCAAAACAAAATTTATTGTTTTGAAGGAAATTTAAAAAAAAATTATGTTTATAAAAAAAAAATTATTTTAATTTAATTAATTAATTAATTAGGATCAATTAATTAATATAGGGCTGTGAAGTTTTAAACAGTGTAATGCTCTTCTGAAAATTTTTATTAAAGTTTTAGTATAATTTAAATAATCTATCACCACTCATAAGACTGTCTGTAAACCAATCGATATTTGTTTACCTTTCTATTTTTTAGGTTATCTTCACTTACGGGTGGTAAAGTCCTTGTAGATTATCAATTAGAATTATATTATTGGTAATTAGTATTATTGAAGAAATAAAGAACTATTAAGTATTGAAAAGTATTAATATTTTATTAAGTAATAGCAATATTGACTCTTATCGATTAGTATCGATTCTCAGGATATCGAAAAAAGTTACAAGTATATGATATAAAAATTATATAGGGTTCTTTAAACAGCCAGTTATTACCAAAGTCAGAGAAATCGGGCTAATATTTAAAAAGTATAACGTTACAATCAAATTAATAGTTATTAATAAACACAGACATTGAATAATAATTTGTAAATATAATAATTGTTTTCACCAAACAGCTGTGATGAACCACGAAGAGGCACTGGAATTGTCAAAGAAAGATGGCTGCCGTCAAGTCGATGAAAATGTTGCTCGTTGCTGCTGCATTCCAAATAATGTATTTTGACGCAATATTTCTGTTCTCGTGTCCGCAAATCTCTTGTTATATGTTGTGTAGTGACTGGTGTAGTGATTCTGGGTTGTATTTAGTGTATCTGTATAATTATTAGTTCAAACACTTTCTCCGATTCCATCACTAATTTGGTTTAATGTATTATACAGTTTTCTAGTGTTTTATGGTGTTTTTCGGAGTAGATTTATATTGTTCTGTGTTATGGAGTGTTACTTGATCGTTTCTGTTATAATATGATAGTTTCAGAAGTATTTTACAAGTCACTCGCGATTTCACAATAACTCACTATACACTCGCTTTGTATGACGATTATAGGTTAGATTATTCACGTTTTCAAAGGTATGTCATGTTAACCGTTCAACTACCAATAATTAACTAACTGTTTCCTTCAGTTTCAATTAAACTCTTAGCCCATATAATATTATCCTTAACATTGTTCAAATATTTTTCACATCCTGTATGCACTTTTACATTTTCACTATATGAATGCCTATACTTTGGTTATTTGTCAATTTTATTCACTAGATTTGATTTAAATTAATCTTTCAGTTCATTCTGGTTATTTTCAGATTAAATAATGCCATTTTATAGTGTTTTCTGTCCAAAAAAAAAATAGTAATTTCACTTTCAGTTTGGTATACTGTGAAGAGTCAAAACATCAAAATTTACTTCCTGTCATTATATAAATTCAGCCATTTTATCAGTTATATTTAATATTAATAATCCTATATTGTATTAAAAGGTTCCTATTCCCTTATTTTCTGGTAATTAATTGAATTAGTTGTATTCTGAAACATTATTCTGAAATATATGACTCCCATGTCTAAATTTCTGAGTTTAGTCATTTTATTTTTATTTATAATTCTGAATATAATTTATTAAAATCTCTCTAAATGGTATGTGCAATTATATGGCATGATCTCAAGTTTATTTTGTCTAAACCCCTTTTGTTTATTTGCATTTAAATGAGCAATTTCTCTGTTTTGATGAAGTTTGGTTTCCATTCTTTTGGCCTATGATTTTTTAACAATTTTTCTTACACAATAATTTACAAACAATATATGATGTGTGATACCCTCTCTGACTTTTACAAATAGTATTATAAATTAAACATGTTTTTAAATTACACAAAAACAATTAGTATTGGTTACAATACAAACAATAGTTAAAACAGAATAAAGAACATTTTTTTTTAAATAAATGGTTGTCTTCAAATCAGACATTTTGCAACAAAATTCCCATTTCCAACATGTAAATATGGTTTACAACAAAGGTTTTGTACTAACTAACATCTTAATTACTCTCTACTATTTACAAGTGGTAACTATTTTTATAGTTCTGATGTTAGTTGTTTCAGACCCAAACAAATGGCCTTATATCTAAAACATTTTTAAACATTCTTGTACTATATACATTAAAACCTTATATCTATATTCTTATTTCTAACTATTATTATAAGTAGGATTCTACAGTTTTTATACAGTCTTTTATACCTTGTCTTTGGGGAATTGTACCCTGTCATTAACAAATAAATAGTATGAACCGTTCAAAAAGCACTATGAAATCTGTTTTTCTTTTTTCATGTAAAACAAAAATGTTATTTTAAACAGATTCATGTCTTATGAACAACATATTGTCACCGTACACATTTTAAGTCATTGAAAAATGCATATTTCATTGCATCCAATGTTTGTGATTGCCAAGAATGAAACACAAGGTTCATTTTTTATAATACCCAAAACTATCACTGGTTCACTTTCACTTATATATTATGTTAATGCTAAATGGTCGTATAGTCTTATCAACATAATAAATTGGTTAGCGTTTTTTTCAATGGAGACCCGTTCCATGGGCACTATATCATTGTTTCATCTTAGTTCACAGGAAACTTTTACTTTATACACTCCTCTCTCTTAAATTTGTATACATGTGGTTTTTATTTCGTTATACTTTTATTTTTAGATATTTATTTTGGGGATATAGGGATTTGGGTGTCTTTTATAAGAGCATGACGTCTTCTTCAGGATGCTGCCCTCTTCTTCTTTCTTCAGTCTTCTTTTCTCCTGCCTTCTGGGACTGGTATCTTCTCCATCTGTTCTTGATGCCATCAGGTTTCTTGGGATCTTCTCCATCTTCTTCTTTAATTCAGAAATACACAACCTGTATTGGTTGATCTTGGCTTATTTTAGGGTTTCTCTTTTATTTATTCTCCCTCGTTGTGGGTTTGGTCATATTGTGTACTGCTTTGTTATTTACTATTTTACCTTCCTGGGTTATACCTTGAAAACCTTTGGTTATGAGACTGGTCTTGGATGATTCATCACTAGTAACTCCTTTTATTTGTACTTGTATTTTCTTTATAATAATGATTTCTTTCCACAGTTGATATGAATTAATCTATTTATATTAGACTTAATGCTTTCTTCCAAATTTAAATATTATAACTTCATTATTCTAATGATCAATTGCCATTCAATATTATGCAAACATCTGTCACGCTACAACATAGATGCCGAATACTGGAGAAAATGTGTGGAAAAAACTATGAAGGTAGAACGGGGATATTATGCAGACCTGTGAGAAGAAGAAGACCGCCTCATCATTCTTGTTGCAGACGACAGTGATGATAACGCAGACCGCGACTCCAACTAAACGGTGAGTAGTTTACTCACAGGCTATGTATTAATTATTTGCGATTTTGTCCTGTTTTACTCAGGTTTATTAATTTATGATTATTATTATATGATTTATTATTATTATAGCCTTCTGATATTGCAGCGATTTGCTTATCCCAAAGCTTGGTGAAATTTTAATAATGAACATCATTTTTGAAAGTTATGTCGAAATGCTATAGACCTATATTTTGTCGGTTTTGTTGTATTTTGATTCTTTATAGATAATGTAAACGTCAGGTTTACTTACTTAAAACTGAAACTACTGAGAAGTCCTGAGTTGTATTATTATTATTATTATTATTATTACATGAATTAATCATAAGTATAATAATAATAACAATGAAGAGGAGAATCATTTCACGCTAAGTTTCACTATAGGTGGGAGAAGAACTTGGAAACATTGTCAGCTTGTTTTGAGTGACACTAGAGAGAAGACCATCGGTCTCCTTTGAGTGAGAATCAAAGCGTTCCGCCTGGAAAGGCTTTGAGCGCGGCTACTATACCGTAGACGGCTTCGGGGAGCATCCAGTGGCACTGCTCTGCAGATGGTGACCGATGGAAATGTCACCATCTCAGCAGGTCCCTTTCTCCCGACTGTACGGGGACCCTATAACATTTTTTTATTTGTAGTTGGCCGTCAGAAATACATCCACCCACTACACTCTCTCGCCACGTAACACACACTACACTCACTGTCACAATTTTTGTCAACACTCAAGTTGCTCTTATTAATTTGTTTATTTTATACATTTAATTTTTACTACCTTTACTTTTAAATTTTTTTTTACCGTAACACTTGCTTTTAACTTTATCAAAAATAGTTAACTATAAGTATGCCACGTCTTACCATGCCGGAAGTAACGTTTAATTTAATTTACACTAGAAAAGTATTACAATAAAATGGCTTTACAAATTTGGATCACACACACATACACAAATATAACACACATACCCATCATTAAATTAACATCGAACACAATAATTGAGCTCACCTGAAAACCATTTACGAGATCACGAAGTCATAATAAGATGCACAAAACACTTATCCCCTGGGCCGTCAGACCATTTAACTCTCTATCGGAAGGTTGGCGATGAAATGAGAACGAAGCCTATATTCTTCGTTCCCACATGGTACAGAAATTCAACTTGTTTCGTATTGTCGAACATAACCTTCGGCCACCAACACATCAGCTGTTACGGTTGGCTGGCTTACTAGATCGCGTCAATGTGGAGCAGACACAGCCTTATTAATTGCTTAGCTATGTCGCCCAGTGCCCACGCGCTTTGGCGGCACCGGTCGTTCAAAACACGGCGGGAAAATTTAAACCTGACACAAAGTCCAGCATTTTAATTACTTGGAATATTAAGTTACATATGGGACAGAACTTGTTCCGGATGACAAATTAAACAAATTTAAGTACAGTTTTAGAAAAATTCACAGATACCTTAAAAATAAGACAAAGAATTCCTTTAATAATAAGGTTTTTTAAAGCTGTAGCGGTACCAGTTTTGATATATGGATATGAAGTTATGACAGAAAGTAACAAAACAAAGATTCAGGCAACGGAGATTAAGTTTGTTAGACATATTCTGGCTGTACTATTCTCGATAGAAGGAATAATGTGGATATATGGACGGTACTGGAGGTCGACCATTTGTTTGTTGGAACCGCTAAGGACCAACAGAAGATGGTGGTGCGAACACTTGGGAAGAACGGCGTGTGACAAGATTCCACTGCTAGCAATGCAATATTGCTAGACGTTGGTTAGATAGATGTTGGACGGCGGAGATAGGAATGATTCCCGGAAAACGTTTAGAATAAGCCTAATCCTTGAAGTTGATGATGACGGTGATGTTAAAAAAGATAATTTTTCCATACCCAACTTCCCGTTTTACATCAGACTATAAATACTTCGGACAATTTTGAAGACGGGGGTACACGTTGTTAAATACAAACAGGGTCACAATATTGCTTTGATTCTCGACGTAAAATCGTCTCCTATAACATCACTAGGCAATAAAACAACACACAACGATCGACGTGATTGCAGCAGTACCATCATCATTTTATCCAGGAGTCACACACACACACACACACACACACACACACACCACACAAATAGCTTCCCATTTCCAACAAAGTAGTAAAAGCAGGCGAAAGAGGAACAGTTTTTTTTTCTTAAGACTAAAGAACTTAAATACGATATTAACTTAAGGAAAGCAAATATATAAATCTAAATCGTGTAAATATACAAATTTGAATAATTAACATGTAATTGTTGTTAATAAGGGTTTTAATTAATTAAAACAGTTACACAATAAATAATATTTCATTTAACTTATAGTAAATGTGTTTTATTTAGTTTTAAAAGTTTTTTTTTATCTTCAATATAAACAAAACCTTCATTAGTGATTCGCAGCATTCAGAATTAATGATTAAAATTCACATATTTATGTCAAACACACAAGCGATTGAAATAATAAAATATTTGTTTTTATATGCATGATGTGTAATTTCATATTTTTATATTATTCCTGTGTGATGTATGATATGGATCATAAGTATTTTTAGCTTTCTCGGTAGGCTATTATCAAAATGGGAATAATTTAAATTTATATTTTCCTTTCAACATTTATTTTTCTAAATATAAGTGATAATAAACCAATGATAATTATTTATCATATTTAATTAGTTAATTCATCTTACTAATGTGTTAAACTACTATATTAAAAAAAAGATTTTATGTACAGCAATTATACAAAGCCCGATTGACACATATTGTTTATTTCTTTGGGTTCATTGTTTCTTCAAATTGTTTGCTAACAAAAGGTGAAAATTATCAAGTTTTTATTAAAGTAATCAATTTTCATATAATTACTTGATGTTTTATTTTTTATCTAATTATAGTGTGTTTATGTAATCATCATCATCACAGGTTCATACCTTGATGTCGTCCATCAACTGTCGTCTCTTTCTTCCTCATCTTCTTTTGCCGCTAACCATGCGTTCTAGACTGTCTTTTATAATAGAATCTCTTCTTAAACAGTGTCCTATCCAGTTCTTCTTTCTTTTCCTTATTGTTTTTAATATTTCTTTTTCTCTCCCTCTGTTCTCAATACTTCCTCATTCCGTACTCTGTCTTCCCATTTAACTCCTTCCACTCCTTATTTAATGTACTTTTGTAATTTATTCGATCTGCTATTTTCTCCATTATTTAGCATATTTTAGAAAAATATGTATGTTTAGTCATTTTTTATTCAATTTGGTGTTTTCAAAACAATTTCTTAATTATTTTCTACGTAAAATAAAAACGTTATAAAACCAAGTTACACCTCCGTGTACGGAGTTTTTATTCATTTTTACTTTTCAAGTAATGGTAATTGTTTGAGGTTCTTGCAGTGTTTATACGTGGGAGGTTCAAATAAAAACCTTAATTATTTTATGTGGAATTTTATTAAATATAGAAGAAATATAAGCACCTCATTTCTCAATGTAGTCCCCATGACGTCCAATGCACTTATTCCAGTGCTTCGTAAGTGTTGGATACCTCTTGAAAAGAAGTCTTTTGGTTGCGACTTTAGCCACTTGTGCTCCGCGATTTTCATCCCTTCATCTGATCAGAAATGCTTGCCCCACATCGCCTGTTTGAGCTGTGCGAAGACGTGACAATGACTGGGGGCGAGGTCTGGTGAATAATGCGGGTGTGTAAGACACTCAAATTTCATATCCTGGATTGTGACAACAGTTGAACGGGCAGTATGGGGTCGGGCATTGTCATAAAGGAGCAAAACCCCTCAAGTAAGAAGTCCACATCGTTTACTTCTGATCGCAGGGCAAAGTTGATTCTTGAGCAGATCTCCTATTATTATTATTTTTCGTTAACATAATTATTATTACTACTATTATTGAGCAAAACTCGTATTATTCAAGAGTAATCAAGAATAAATTATTTCTGTACTAGTATTTAAAATACTAGTTAAAAATAATAGTTAAATAAAATTAACTGGTATTATTTAAAAAAAAAAAATTATTTAAAGTTTTATCAGTACATTTCTGGTTGTGAGTAAAGGTGTAATTAATGACTTCGTTTGGTGACAGTTACTGTTTCCACTGTACAAGACATAGCAGCGAACTGTACTGTACATCCAGCGAACGACATAACAGTATTCTTATTACAGATTTGGATTGTTAAGTGTAGGCGGTATATATTTCAATTGACAGTAATGAATTGATATTTAAATATGGAAAGAATATTTGTAGCAGCTTTGGTTAAGTTAGTAACGCAAACTCATCACTTGCCTGCTTTACATTTTAAGACATAGGAACAAAAGACCTTTCTGAAAATGTTAACTCGACCTTTAACTGTAGTGGGTGTAAGAACATGAAATATGCTTAGCAATTTCGAAACAAAACACAACACGCCAGTGTTTCTGACAAACAGACTGTCGGTCGTTTAACAGAAATATAGGTATAATTTTCGCAGATCGATTCCCACACAGTACAACTAAACGTAGCCATAAATCTTTACAATAAAAGTCATTTTGTAAATACTGTGAATTAGATGTCAGCTAAAATCAAGTTACACGTGTTGAAGTATTAGTGTTGAAGTAATTTCAACATCTCGAAATATTAATACTGATTTTAATTATGTATTTGTAAAATTATATCCACGTAATTCGGAAATAAAGATCATAAACCAAAGAAATTGTTGCAGCATAGATGTCGTAAAATCTTAAACAAAAATATCTTAATTACGACAATCACTTGAACTGTTATATTGAAAAAGTGACATAACTTTTCCAACACCAAAGAAATCTTTGCTAGGACATTTAATTAGCATCTTTCTAAAATAAGCACCCACCTAATACCAGCAGTCTTCCTTCTTAGTTTGGACATTTTAACAAATAAAGAAACCACGTAATTGAACAAAATAACATTTAGCCATTAAAACCGTTAACATTAATTATTATTTTTTAATGAAGTAAGTTGTGTTAGTGGTTAAAATCACAAGGAGAATTATCACTGGTGCACACCACTATATAAAGTTTATTCCGATTAGCGCTTCCAAGCTTCACAGCTCATCGTCAAATCGGAAAATCATTTTCCGATCTGACGATGAGCTCTGAAGCTTGAAAGCGCATAATCGGAATAATTTTTATGTAGTGGTGTGCAACAGTGATAATTCTGCTTATAATTTTTTATGTCTTCCTCCGGTATGCATCGACCAAAATGCCTTGCATGACAATGTTTCACTCATACTACAGTTAGTATTCTCATGTCTGTGTGACAATGAGTGTGGCAAGCAAACTCATTTATATAGTGTAAAGTGACGGTGAGCGGTCCGGAAAGTAGACCCTGCACTGTAGCTGTTACGCCGTATGCTGAAAGGCATTAAGGTGTCAGTGCCATCACTGAGCTATGTCTGCGCGTCGGTCGTAACGAAGCCAAGGGAGACTTTATTACTGTTGGAGACCGGAATAGCTGGGGAATGTGGAACGTGTGAGGACAAAACGATTTCGGAACAGGCAGTGCAGCTTAGGCCTTGAAGCGGAAAAGGAGAAGAAGGAGGAGAAGGAGAAGGAGAAGGAGAAGGAGAAGGAGAAGGAGAAGGAGAAGGAGGAGGAGAAGGAGGAGGAGAAGGAGGAGAAGGAGGAGAAGGAGAAGGAGAAGGAGAAGGAGAAGGAGAAGGAGAAGGAGAAGGAGAAGGAGAAGGAGAAGAAGAAGAAGAAGAAGAAGAAGAAGAAGAAGAAGAAGAAGAAGAAGAAGAAGAAGAAGAAGAAGAAGAAGAAGAAGAAGAAGAAGAAGAAGAAGAAGAAAGCACTGATTAGGCTAATGGAAGTAATGCGTACTAAAAGCGGCGATGAACCGGCGGTAATATAGATTATTATGTTAGCGGCGACAAATACTGTATCTCAAATATTACAAAAATCCATATATATCAACTATTTTTATTAAAATAAGTAAATATAAAGTCTACAATCATAAAATGGACAACAAACATTTGAAAATTCACCATTTGTCTTGTGTTGTGTTGTTGAACGTATGACCACATGACCAAAATGACAAGTCATTTCGTCATAAGTATTAAGTTAGTACACGGCGGCGCAATGTAAATACAACAATTCAAAACTATCACAACAGGAACTCGTTTAGTATAAATAAAAAGGTAATAAGATGTCATTTACTTAGTCATGTTTATCGTTTGAAAATAAGATCAATGAAGTGACGCCCATTGACACATTTACTTTATTCAAGTCGATTAGAAGAAGCATGTCTCTCTGCAGCATGGATGGCTTGCGGAATCGCCTGAAATTCTTCGATGATTCGCTGAGTGAGTTGATATAAATCATGTGGTCGTGCCTAAAAAACTTAAACTTAAGATAGCCCTACACACGCAGACAAGTCTGGAGATCGCACTGGTCAGGTTATTGCACCAAATTTTGAAATCAACCGATCCTCAAACACAGACACTTAACCTTCTACATTTTCTGGTGCACACGTTGTTTTTACACTTTGATATGCTTTCAATATTGTTGAACAGTCCAGAATTCTTACATGTCTCCCAACGTTGAGATAATTTCTGAACAGTCTCTGTTTAGTTATATAGGAATCATTACTTTCAGAAAAAGTTTCTACAGCAAACGCATGATGTTCAACTCGCCTTTGAACCATGGTTACTGAAATGGCATAGTTTAAGTCAGGTTATAAAACCAAATGTTTATTTATTGTTGCCATAGTAACCGAACACTAGCTAACAAAATTTGTTATGTCTTCATTTCCCCACCCGTTATATATTTCCAAATATATTTGTAGGTTTTGCCTAACAATCTTTACAGATTCACATTAAGTTTTAACAATATGTAAAGTATTTTTGGAAACAAAGATAATATATATTTTGTTTAATGGCAGTTCAATACCTATAAGATGCATTGAGGGATAGTAATTTACTCAAATTAGGTACCGAAATATATATTTTCAACTAAATACGTCATAACTGAATCTTTACACAAACTTTTAAAATTTTATTAAAAATTATTACTTTCATTTTTAATTCACGGATTTCTAAGTTAAAAAAACTATCAGAATAAAATTCGCTTCAATCCATGGATTATTATAGTTTGTAATTTTTTAAATTTCTGATCTTTGTAAGTTTTGAAATGTCAAAAAGTAAACGGAATATTCAGATTTTGGTAAAACTTTTTCTGATTTCATACAACAAGGATTTTATGAATAATTAAAATGTTTTAACCTATACATTATTACCTTTATATTTCCAATTTTCGGGAGTGATGTATCTCAAAAATGATAAAGCTCACTAGCGTAAAATTGTGTAAAACACCCAAACATATGAATAACGCTGTCGTTTGCGCATTCAAAATGCATCACGAACATGAAGATGACTGTTGACAAATGTCAGTAAGTGAAGTTAAAACTGAGAACTCTGTTATGATCGTTTGGGAATAAAAGTAGTTTGAGATATGTTAAGGTACAAAATCTAGCATTGTAAGGAAACATGTGCGGTAAAGAAATTGATAGGAACGTGGGAAACGTAAGACTACAAGAAATGCCATGGACGAGACGCAAAAACACAGATGCTTTGTATAGATTCCTCAAGGTTTTATAAGTTAAAAGAGAAGATAAAAGAGAGAGATAGAGATAGATAGAGAGAGAGAGAGAGAGAGAGAGAGAGAGAGAGAGAGAGAGAGAGAGAGAGAGAGAGAGAGAGTGAGAGAGAGAGAGAGTGGGAGACATACAAACAGACAGACAGAGAGACAGACAGAGAAAGAGAAAATTGAAGAAAGTTAGTTGAGAAGCCGTTAAGCGTTTGAACTGCTAATGGAAAGGAATAAAGTAGCTCGTTATTGGCAATTGCCTTCGCGAATCAGAAAATTTTTAAGAAGCCCTCGGATACAATTTCGTAACACGCTTTACGATGATGACGATAATTAAACGCATTTGATCAACGTGGGAAAGGTTTTGAATCGTATTCCCAGCACTTGGCAATTATCTGATTCATCTTGGAAAAATTCTCTAATTGTAGTTTTGAAACTGTAAGTAAAAAATAATAATAATTGTTTTTTATTTAAATATACACAAACGTTTGGTAATCGTACAAACTCACTACATTTTGTAAAACTTCCAAGCGTCTGTGTTTACTTAAATACTTCTATGTGATATGTTCCGCCAAAACCAATACCAATCAGGTATTTAAATTATAAAAAGTGGTAATGTTATCTTCTCCTGCAGTAATTAAAATATACATACACATTTTTGTGTATCTTGTATACAAAATAAAGCAACTTTTGTTTGCCAATAATATCGAACACAAACAGCTGTCGATTTCAAACTACATTTATCAAAACTAAGAACAGATAACGGTTTATGTTTTAATAATTAATTGTAAACAACTGTTTGTGTTCAGCGAAGACCAGTATTGTGTTAATTATAACTAGATAGTAAATAAACTACTCGATTCATACGCAGAACAGTTGATTGGTTACAATGTATAATAATAGTGTGCTATAATTAAACTTGCAAACGCATGAAGCTTTCCGGCATTGATCGTTGTGAGAGTAAATATGTACATTTAGGTATTTAAAAATTGCTAACCTACGGGCCTCCTAACAAATTCATAATAATTATAATTATATATTCTTCTTCTTCTTATTATTATTATTATTGTTTTTGTTGTTGTTGTTGTTTTTATTATTATTGTTAACAAAGGTTTTTACTGCACCACGTAATAGTCTAGTCACAATTGATGCTATAAACGAAGTCTCAGTTCCACGGCCAAATTCCCCTAGGACGAAAATTGGACAGTCATAGGCATTGTTCTTATATCTCGGCTAGCTTCTGATTAGACGTGGCACTGATCTTTTGACGTAGAACGATGGCAAAACCAAAATTAATCATATTTCCACAACAAACAAATATTTTTTATGGATTTTGTTTTTCCATGACGTGTCCTTTTTTATTAATTGACCATACAGAATACTACTGACTCGGAACAAAAAGTTGTTACTGATAAAAATAATAAATTTTCGTCTTATTGACTAATGTAGTTTTTGCTCGTTAGAGCTTTGACAGAGGCTGCCGCTAGGAGCGCTGTCCGTCCTGCTTTTAATTACAGCGCTGTCGTTAAAAAAATCGTTGTTTTTGTGTGTTGTGTAATATTTTTAAATAGTATGTGTGATTTAAATTGTGTATATTTGTTTAGGATTTTGATTCTATGCGTTTTTGTGTGTTTGTATATTTCTAGTTATTCAAAATTGTCCAGTTTTCAGCCTGCTGTGTGTATGTATATCTGTTTAATGTCACTGTTTGTTTGTTTATGCGTGGTCTGCCTCAATCAAATGGTTGGCAAAGGTGGATTCGGCGGTAGAGTGTAATGCTTCTATTTGTTTAAATGTATCTCTGTTTGAAGCTGCGTCCTGTCCGGCCTATGTAAAATTTGTTACATCCTGAGCAATTTAATTTGTTAACACAAGCAAACCAAATTTGTTTACATGGTTGTGTGCGTCTTTTGACAGTGTCTGTTCTGTTTTGTTTGTAGTTTTGTATGGAATTCTGTATCCTGTTTTCTTAAAATTTCCGGCTATTTTTTACTTCCATATTCCGTAAGAAAATAGAAGTATGGTGATTGCGAAAAAAATCGTGTACGAAATAAGGGCTGATTCTGATTGTACTACCTTAAAACACGAAGAAAATTCATGTTCCAAAAAGTGTCTGTGTGTAGACTTTTTTTGTGGAAAACGATAACTGCCGCGAACTCAAACAAAACGAAATAATTTTTTGAACATGTGGCCAAGTTGTAGAGGTTTGTTGATTTTGGTGAAGTTCGATTAAGGGGAAGGCATAGTTCACCTGCAACGTTCTACCTGTTAACATGAGTAAAGTACTTAATTTTAATAAATAAAGTAGCCTAAAATGAAGGTCATAATAATTCACTGTACAAAGGTAGACGAAATATCTACGAATAAAAAGGATAGTTGAAGGAAGAGGGAGAAATTAGCTATAAATGAAAATGATAGTTGAAACGGGAGGGGATAATTTTTGACATGTGTAGTACGTTATCGGCAACAAACAAGTAGTTTGTATAGAAATATTTTATTTAAATTTGTCAAACATAAAGCTCGATTTACAAGGGACACACCTATTGTGTTAGAAATCATAGAACCGAATTCAAGTAAATGATTTTAAACATAAATCTTAGAACATGAAAGTTGTGTATGTTTCTCCAAACCGATATTTTCAGTGTGGTTATTGATATAAGTTAGTGTTATAAATATGTTGTTTCTCTCTTTGTTTGTTGTTTGTTTTCTGTTTGGAGTAGGAGTTAACTAATTATTGTTTTGTTTTATCGGTTGGCTTCTGCTATATATCTGATTGTTTTTAATTCATTAATTCATCTTGGTAGTCTTTTTAGTCTAGTGGGATGTTGTTGTCTGTGCATCATAGTTCTGAAGGCAGATAGCTTGTGTTGCATTGGGTGATTGGAAGAGTTATGTATCAGTGTGTCAGTTGTAGTGTCTTTTCTGTATATGTATACTGAATTTGTGTTTGTGTTCTAGATTTGGAATGGTAAGTTCTTGGACGTTTATGCTATTGTTGTTTTCGTATTCGGGAGTATAGGTTTTGTTTTTCAAAAGAATGCAAACATTTGTATAGTACCAGTCTTACAGTATATAATGCAGAAGGTGATTCTGAAACTTTGTTGTTATAGATATGAGACAACAATAAAATTTAGAAAATGAAAATGGAAACAATAAGCGATAAGTGCTGTACAAAGCGTTTATTGATACAGTTATGAGAGTATATAAGCAGATTTGTAGCTGAAAGCGTGAAAGAGAAATTAATACATATATATATATATATATATATATATATATATAAATAGAATCACCTACTGTAAATTGATACCTTTGCATCAGATGGCAGATCTATAATTGTTTTAAAAAGTAAATTGTACAAAGAGCATATTTTGTAAGAAAACTTCTCTTACAGCGTCCAGATGCATGCCACTGGATACCAGGAAGATGTTAATAATAATTTTAATTTGCAATATATGCATATATGGCTGAGAGACTTAGAACTTGAGGAAACGGAAAATGGACCACATTGAAGATTTTGTTATGTGGTGATAGACAAACGCCTTAAGAAAGCCGCTGACACAAAAAGTGCAAATGACGAGGTACTGAAGAAAGTAGGATAGAAGGATTACTCTTAAAACTACTGCGACAAAGAGTAGCAATACGTTTGGTCGCTCATTACGCCATTTAAACAGGTTAAACATCCTGATCGAGGAAAAGTCGAGCGGCGTAGTGAAGCGGGGGAGTCCTGCAGTTAAGTATATAGACGAAAGGAAAGGAGAAAGGAAGTACGTAGTTATTGCGAGATCGTCTTTGGAAGAAAAGAAATTGCAAGCTCACCACCCGTTCCCAGACTATCGACGAGGGAATCATATATTACAGAATTTGATGCTCATCAAGTAGAATTGATTGAAACATGGGAATATTTGTGTGGGATGACAGGCAGAGTAAAGTGTTTACATACTTATATACAGTGTAATGTTAGTACAGTTTACTGTGTAAACTCGAAACGTTCAAAGTACACACACTGCACTAGTGGTGTACTCTCTGTTTGCCTTGTGTGTGTGTGTGTGTGTGTTGCAAATTTTACAGTGACGATTTCAACTCTGCTCTGAATTTTCAGTATTTAAAATCACAATTACAAGACAGAATGTTTACTTCCTATAATCACTAATGTTACGTAGTTTACGGAAATTTACAAAATTAATGATTTACTGTCAAACTATATTTAACGACATAAACGATTAAGACGAAAAATGCAAACTAATTTTTTTTAACGAAAGTACAAAAGTGATGTACAGTATATCTAACTGAAAACTATTAATTTCACAACAAAAAAATGTATAATAAATCAGCTGATTTTGAAACATTTTTTGAATAAACTTAAAAACAATTGTAAACTTGTCGATGTTAAATAGTCAAAGTATAATTTCAAAAGGATTGATATTTGTAAGGCGATAAAGCTACGATATCAGGTTATATCTATATCACGCATATTGTATGGCTGGAATTAAATTTTCTGCATGGAAAATACAAAAATTAGTTTAAATTGAGTAAATTATTATAACGTATTTTGTGTATAGTTAATTTAATAATATTTTGTAGTTTTTAAGTAAAATTAAAATTATAGTACAAAAAGATTTTTCTTACCTAAATAGAACAATCAGTAAAATGTTTATGTATATGATGTTTTAGTATCTACAAAATACATTAACTAATAGTAATAAGAACTATATATGCTTTTGTACAGATCTTAAATTCCAGGGTTGTGATTTTGTCAGTCCCAGTTTTGTTATCTTCTTCAAACTGTCTCTAGAATACGTTATAAGAAAAATGAGTGTACACTGCTCAGGAGTACTTTATTATAAGTCAACACAAATACCAGCATATGCTGAATGACTATAACCCGATCAAGTGCGGCTCCAAGGGAGACATACTTAAACTTGAAAATAAGTACAAAAGAGACAGGACTATAAATAAATGTGGATGAAACCAAAATGATAAGTCAGACAAAGTGTACCCAACCCAGAAAAATTTGAATGTAGAAGAATGCTGTTTAGAAACAGTTAGACGTTTCACTGCCTAGGAGCTACGATATTTGCAGATAATAATAAAGAGGCAGAGATAAGGAGAAGGATGAGGCTAGGCAACAACAAGGCCTACTTGGCACTTATCACCAACTTCAAGTTAATAGTTACTCATAGACAGACAAAAATTCACATAAATTAATCTATAATACAGCCCAGCCTATGCTGTAGCTATGAAACCTGTGTATTGACACAAAGAGCAATTGAACGTCTGAAGATATTTGAAACGGATCCTGTGCCTTACATAGAGACACAATGATGAGATATATTGTCACTTCAACGAACCAACGGTAGAAGTGTACGTAAAACTAAAGAGGCTGCAATGGACTGGCCATGTTGTAAGAATGGAGACAAACGAATACCTGAAAAAGTCCTTATGGGGAGTATTTATGGCAGAAGACCAAAAGACTGTCCAAGGAAAAGTTGGGAAGATGCTGTCGCTGTGGATGCAAGAGAGACGATGAAAGTCCTTTGCTATCGATAAAGAGAAGTAGAAAGTCAGGATAGAGGAGGCTAAGGTCTGACTTCGGGCTGTAGCACCATAGAAGGAAGAAGAGTTTTGTCATCCTAAATATTGGGTTTTGTGATTTTA
This sequence comes from Magicicada septendecula, assembly GCA_034769895.1. NCBI lineage: Eukaryota > Metazoa > Arthropoda > Insecta > Hemiptera > Cicadidae > Magicicada > Magicicada septendecula. The sequence continues at coordinate 356,744,627 of CM068375.1, forward strand.
ATCAGTCACATAGAAGAAATTAAGACAATGTGCAAAATATACTTCAAAAGGCTACTAGCGGACGAAACAAAAGGCAGAAATAGTCAAGAGCCTAGAAGAAAAACGCACGCGATGACGAACCACCACCATCAATATAGGAAATACAAGAGGCAATTAAAAAACAGAAAATAACAAAGCTCCAGGAATTGACAAAAATCCCTTTTAACTATTTAAGTTGGGCGGGAGAAAACTCGTGGCACGCCTTGATATTCACTATATGGAGTACAGGACAAATGCCTGACGAATGGATGAAAACCATCATATGTCTTATACATAAAAAAGAGGACAAGTTATCCTACCAGTAGTATAAGAGGAATCTCTCTACTATGCTCCGGATATAAAATTTTTTACATACATATTCAATGTGTTGTAGGGGAGAGAACGAAAGACCAGCTATTTCGAATAATTACTGGGTGCTATGAAGAGGGAGTATTGCCAGTTGATTTCATTAAAAGTAGAACAATCACAACACCAAAGAAAGATAAAGTAGACGACTGTGCTAATTATAGAACTATAGCCTTAATATCTCATGCTGCTAAGGAAAGATTGATCACACTTTGGAGGAGGATCAGTTTGGATTTAGAGCAGGTAGAGGAACCAGAGAAGCAATCTTGGCTCTGCGGGAGATCTTGAAGAGGAGAATTGAAGTGAATAGGAAAACCTATTTAGTATTTGTGGATCTCGAGAAGGCGTTCGACAATGTTGATTGGAAGCTGTTGTTTCAAACTATGAGGAAGTCAGGACTTGACTGGAATGTTAGAAGGGTAATCTTCAATATTTATAGGTTGCAAAGTACTGAAATAGACGTAATGGATGTAAAAAGGAAGCAATAATAAGAAGAGGGGTAAGACAAGGTTGCCCACTGTCATCGTACTTGGTTAATTTGTTTATAGAAGATGTTGTAACTCAGATGAAAAGGAGTTCTAGGGGAATTAAAATAAATGGGGAACAGATACACAGTATACGCTTCGCAGATGATATTGTACTGATGGCTGACTCAGAAAAGGATATGACCCGAATGTTAGGTACGTTTAACAAGATTCTTCACGCTTGGAGATTGAGGATAAATGTTAAGAAAACTAAAATAATGGTTGTAAGTAAAAAAAGAGAAGACATTAAGTCAACCATTATATTGAACAACACAATATTGAAGCACGTTACTGAATTTTGTTACCTGGGTAGCATAGTTACACGTGGGAATAAGTGTCTGGCAGAGATTAAGAGGAGAGTAACTCTGGCAAAACAAGCATTCCAGAGCAAAAGGAACTTATTAACAAGCAACCATATTAGTATTGAAACAAGAAAAAAGTTTGTTAAGGTATTTGTATGGAGTGTTTTAACTTACGGGTGTGAATCGTGGACATTAGGGAAGGTGGAGAGTGACAGACTTCAGGCAATGGAGATGTGGATTTGGCGGACAATGACAAAAACTAGTTGGACAGATAGGAAGACGAATGAACACATCTTAGAGGAAATAAATGAGAATAGAACACTGCTTAGGGGTATAGAGGTGAGGAAGATTAAGTTGATAGGGCATGTGATCAGACATAGTGCTTTTTTAACTAACATCTTTGAGGGCAAAGTAGTGGGGAAGAAGCCCAAAGGAAGACCAAGAACTGCATACTTCCGCAGCACAATGAGTGTCGTGAATCCTATAAAGAAATGAAGGATATCGCAAGGGGTAGAGTGACGTGGCTACAGCGGCAAGGCATTGCCTTTAGGAGTTAATAAATATTCAATGTGCTGAAGAGATTATCGCCGAATATCAGTCCGGGTTCAGCAAACGAAGATCCATCATAGACTCAATATATACAGTCAGACAAGTTCTGAATTAAGCGTGAGAACAAGATATAGACATCTATAAATTTTTCGCTGATTTTAGACAAGCCTACAATTTTATAGATAGGGATAAACTATCTAATATTTTATACGAACTTGACATACCAGTGAAACTGGTAAGGATGATAAACTTAAGGACAATGGCTAATACAGAAGCTGAAGTACGAATGCATGGACACATGACAGAAGGATTTGTTATCAATCAAGGGTTAAAACAAGGAGACGGGCTGCCCCCGACCTTGTTTAATCTAGCTTTAGAATATGTAATTAGAAATCTGTCAGTAGGAACAAATAATTTACTGACAAACAAATCGACCCAATGAGTAGCCTACGTGAACAACATTAACATAATATGTCGGACAAAAAGTGCACCAGAGGAAACGTACGTTGAGCTCAAAGAAAATTCTAGGAATACAGAACACAAAATGAACATAAATAAAACAAAGTTAGTGCAGAGTAGAAGACAAAGGAACTACGGAACAATCGACAATATCGAAAAGGTGGACAACTTTAAATACTTGGGAACCATATTAAAAATAACGGCGCAGAAGAAGCCGATACCAGGAACAGGATAGTCCAAGCTAATACAGCGTATTTTGCCATATCAAGTATCGTCAGTTCCAAAGACACCCACAGAAACACAAAACTAATGATATTGAAATCAATAATAACACCCACCCTAACCTACGGCTGCGAAACGTGTATCCTGAACTCCAAAGCAGCGAACACTGTCGATATTTTTGGAAGAAAAATATTACGATAAATCCAGGAACTATTTAATGACGTACACGGCTGGAGAATAGGATATAACTTTGAATTGTATCAAATGTATAAAGAACCACCGCTTGGACAACACACAAAACTACAGGATCAAAGGTGGGCTGGTCTTGTAGCAAGGATGGGGGAAGACAGAATACCACGAAAACAGTAGAAAGAGCGAGGAGAAGATGTGATGACGTGGTGGATGAGGATGAGAAAGAAATACTGAAAGTGCATTCCTGGAGGAGGATGGCTACCGACAGAAGAGAATGGGGGGAAAAATTGAAGAAGCCCAGAGCCCAACAAGGGATGTAACGCCATAGAAGAGAGAGAGAGAGAGAGAAATATTTGTGATTGCTTTTACGAGCCACTTGCAAAATATACACGTCAATTTGGCAATGTTGTTAATTAGTGTAGCAATGTTGTAAAGCAAAGCTAAATAGTGAACAATTGGAGTAAGGTATTATATACGTTTTCTTATCATAGCTTTTATCTATACAAAGCTTTACTATTATGCTTACAACATCGCAAAGCTTATATAGTCAAACCTGCGAAGCAGAGGTATACACAGTACAGTAGCGACTGTACCAGACAAAAAGACGAAATGAGAAATAAGGCTGGAAACCACTTTTCCAGTCTCCCATACTACGTGATACATTTATAGCCGTTACGCTCCACACTTTACTCACATCACACACCAAACGAAATTCAGTACTACAGTTTCCTTTAAACTTTCACATACTTCGTAACGTTTCTCAGTATTATGTACAGTGGAAACACTACTGCTGTATACTACTTACAACAGTAAAAAGACGTAGGGATATCACATTGTTGAAACTGCTGGTTTCTCGTATTTTATTTGTACAACGTAAATAAATAAAATGTATTTTTCTTTTTTATTCTGAGATGTAAAGAGCATGTGTACAAGAAAAAAGAGGAACTTAAGATAAAATTCCGACAATATAAGTGGATCATATGAAAACATTCCAACCTGTCTTTATACAGTAAAACTCTGATTATAATCATATGATTATACCTACCTGAAAGTATAGATTCAACTCTGGGAGTGCGCAAAAGATGGTAACATAAGAATAACACAAACATTCCAAAACAAAGTTTTGCGGACCATGGTAAATGTACCATGGTATTTTAGAAAAACCGATATCCACAGAGATCTAGGTATTCCAACAATTAAAGAAGAGGTTAAAAGGTTTGCAAAGAAGCATGAAGAAAGGCTTTACCTCCACAAAAATGCAGACGTTCTTCAGCTGCTGGACAATCAACACGTGTTCCAAAGACTGAAGAGAACAAAGCCATTTGAACTTTTGTAGTGTTTTGTGTTATAAAAGCATTGCGTTTTTTACGGGTAAGAGTGTTTAGTAAACAACACCAGAAAAAACTAAAAGATGTCATTGGACTTAATTTGGCTGATATGTATTTAGCATTAAGAGTTGTTAGAGATAAGTTGATGGTTGGTCTTACAGACAAGATTTAACGTGTTAAATTCAGTAAAAAATTATTCTTTAATTAATATATTTATTAAATAATACAGCACATCAGTTCATAGTTAGTGCTATATATGAAACTGGGTAATGGCCAGATCGTTTTATGAATGTTATAATAACCCCATTTCCACACAATAAATGGCACTGATTGTATTTTTACCCAACACTTAGTAGATCATTATTGTATTATTATGTCTAACCACTCAAGCTACAATAACTAGTAACATAATTGTCAAGAATATAAAAGCATTTGTAGAACTATAGCAAGTGCTTACACTGATTGATTGGTTGCTACCAATCACTTGGTAGAACATTTTACTAATACTTGAAATTCATAAATAAACATTTGGTATAGTTCTAAAGATGATTTTATTCTTCTGACAATTGTTTCACCACTTACGGCAGCTACAGGGTTGGATTTGAAGTGAACTTATTGTTTCATGGATGTAACTAAATTTCTTTAAATATAGAATCTAATCTAACTAAAAATCTAATGTAACAGGAGTCGTTCAAAGAAAGAATCAAGTAAATGTGATTATGAAAGATTAAGAGTTAGAACAAGTAGGTCCATTCAAATACTTTGTAAGAATATTCAATTAGAATAGAATTGGTAGAGATTATACGTATTAAAAGTTACATAAGTGCAAATTTTAATATGTAACTTTTAAAATAATCTCTACAAATTCTATTCCATAAAACTATAGTCGAATATATAAAACTATAATCGAAAGTATAGGCTTGTATGGAGCAGAACTGTGGGAAATTAATAAAAGAAATAACTCTATAATAAGAGCAATGGAGATGGATTACTGGCGGAGGTGCTGTAGACTAACAAGACTAGATAGAGTGAGAAATGTAGAGATAAGACAAGCGATTGGAATCGACCTTGACATTATAGAAACAATAGAAGACAGAAGACTGAATTGGTTTGGACACCTAAAAAGAATGTCGGTTGAGAGATTGCCAAGGTACGGGATGGTATGGGAATGGACTCCACCCGCTAAAAGGAAAAAGGAAGACATAAGCATTCATGAATAACTGACGTCGAAGATGCAATGAATGCAAGAGGACTTACAGAACAGGACTGTTTAGACCGGCGCCAGTGGAAGCTAGGATGCGAGAGGCGGCGCAAGGCATAATTAGATTGCCTAAAGAAAATATTAAAAGTAGAATTTAATTTTGAATCATAAGCGTTTAATGAAGTTAAAAGCTATTAGCTACAAGCGGATTTGACGTAATCGGAAGAGATTGTTAAAGCATTTTATATAAAACATGCAATGAATACATCAAAGAAGTGCATGATTAAAAACAGAGAGGAAAGTTTGTGGGATATCTTTGAGATATGAATCTAACAAAAAACAATCAAATATATTCCAACTTACCGTCTGCGGCTTCCAGAAACAACGTCTTCACAAAGTTGACATGTTTCGGGACACTTGTCCCATCATCAGAACTTAAAATAATCGTGTATCATTTAAGTTGATACATTTGTCAATTAATTAAAACATTAAAATTTAACATGAAATAAATAATTTAAAACAATATAAATACGTAAATGTCTAAAAGCGAGTGTGAACGTTAACGATGTACATCGTACGGAGATTGACCGCGCACTGAATTACGTTTTGCTCCCACCACGACAATATCGCAAAGCAGTGTCGTACAATACATTTGATTTGAAAAGCAGTTTATCGTTTAAAACATGCGGCTTGGTATCAGTATTGTTATATGCTTTATAAATTTCATACTCTTCAAGAGCGTTCAAATATCGCCCTTTCTTACTTATGTGAAGGGGTATTAAATTAGTTTTAAAGTTTGTGTAATTATGATTCTCGGAAATGAGGTGTTCTGCAAATTTTGACTTGATATTGTCCAAACTGTGAAGGTGTGTAGGCGGCCTATGTTCTGAAAATTTTTTTAAAAAACTACGTCCTGTCTGGCCCACATAAAAGGCGTCACAATCGTCACATATCAATTTGTAAACACCAGTTTGGTGTTCAAGGCTGGTAGATCTGCGGACACGAAGATTATTCATAATATTATTAGTGGTTTTGTAAGTGACCTTTATATTGCTGGTTTTATTAAAAATTGACCCAAAAATCTTAGGCATAAGGTATGTGTACGGTGTTGCAATGTATTTGCGTGTTGTATTCTCGCGTGTTTTATGTCCGTTAATGTTTCTATGTTTTTTCTTATGTTTTTGAAGGATGTTGTTCACCATATCGACATCATAACCATTAGCAACTGCAATGTGTTTAATGATGTCTAATTCCTCACGGTATTCTTTATCACCGAGGGGCAAAGATAAAAGTCTATAAATCATACTATGGAAGGCAGCCAATTTCTGGGATAAAGGATGAAAGGACTTTGCATGTATTACAATATCAGTCGTTGTCGGTTTTCTATAGATGTTAAATTGTAATTTTTTATTATTGTCCTTGGCAACCGTTAAATCTAGAAAATTCAGTTTACCATTGTTTTCACTTTCAAGTGTGAACCGCATTTTGTCATTGATATTATTCAAATAACTATGTAAATTATCAATTTGCCTTTGTGTACCTTTGTATATTAAAAAGGTATCATCAACATACCTGCCGTAAAATATTATGTTATTCTTATGTTTGTTATTCGTGAGAATGAATGAATTTTCGAAATAATTCAGGTATATATCTGCAAGAAGACCTGAAAGTGGAGAACCCATTGCTAACCCATTTTTTTGGCTGAAATATTGATTATTGTGGGTGAAGTAATTTTGATCAAGAACTAACTCCAAAATGTGCAGCAATTCATTTATACTATCAATATCTAATTTATTAGTATCAATAAGGTTAATCTTAAGTATACGTAGGGTCCCAGCTACTTGTATATTCGTATATAAATCTACAATATCAAAGGAAACAAGTTTGTAAGCCGGTTGAACTATTAAGTTTTTAACCTTAATTACAAAGTCAACACTATTAATTAGACTATGATCATTACTTATTTGTATATTGTGCTTTATTATGTTAACTAATTTTTTAGCCGTTTTATACCCCGGAGCAGTGGTGAAATTTACTAATGGTCTCAAGGGGATAGCATCCTTGTGGAGTTTGGGTAATCCCGTCAAAACGGGTGCTTTTGAATTTATAGGTTTCAAAGATATTCTTGTTTGTTCATCAAACAAATGAGTGCATCTGTTAATACACTGATTAATCGTTTTATATAATTTTCAGTTGGGTCAGAATTTAGTAAACCAATGTTGTTGTTAATAATGAAATTTTGTATTTTATTGTTATAATCTTCTCTGTCCATAATAACCGCAGTGTTACCTTTGTCAGCTTTAGTGACGAGAGCTTTATTGTCAGATAATTTTTGTTTTAATGATATTAAAATTTTTCGTTCTTTATTATAATTAGTATTTGCTAAAGAAATAGAGGAATGAACATTATTATACCGATTTTTAATGATTTTATTGAATTTTTCGTTTATTAAGAAACGTGTCTGGTCTTGACCTTTTTGGTCAACCATTGCCTTAACAACAGTCTCTGCATTGATAATTTCTGTATAATGTGCTTACGATTGAGACTTGATTTGTATATGGGAAGATTATACTTTAAACCTTTGTTCAATAAATCAATTTCATCAGTATTTAAAACAAGGGAAGTTAAATTCTTCAACCGCGTATAAAATTTGTGTTTACATTTGAAATTGCTGGATATCGGTAACTGATCATTCAACAACCCTTGTAGTTTATCTGATTGCTTTATACGCATTTGATAAACTATTCGCCTGACGTCATTGTTTATAAAATCCAGATAATGATTCAGTACGGCTGGATGCGTGTTATCTAATAATTGTAAATATAATTTTTATAATGTATAATTTAGATTTGACTTTTTAATGTATAGAGATTTAATTTCTTTTTTAATTCTGTAAATTTCTGCATATTTTTTGGTTTTTGATTCAGCAATAGATGAACCTTTAAGTCTTATAATAGCATAATTTAATATACAAAGGTACACAAAGGCAAATTGATAATTTACATAGTTATTTGAATAATATCAATGACAAAATGCGGTTCACACTTGAAAGTGAAAACAATGGTAAACTGAATTTTCTAGATTTAACGGTTGCCACGGACAATAATAAAAAATTACAATTTAACATCTATAGAAAACCGACAACGACTGATATTGTAATACATGCAAAGTCCTTTCATCCTTTATCCCAGGAATTGGCTGCCTTCCATAGTATGATTTGTAGACTTTTATCTTTGCCCCTCGGTGATAAAGAATACCGTGAGGAATTAGACATCATTAAACACATTGCAGTTGCTAATGGTTATGATGTCGATATGGTGAACAACATCCTTCAAAAACATAAGAAAAAACATAGAAACATTAACGGACATAAAACACGCGAGAATACAACACGCAAATACATTGCAACACCGTACACATACCTTATGCCTAAGATTTTTGGGTCAATTTTTAATAAAACCAGCAATATAAAGGTCACTTACAAAACCACTAATAATATTATGAATAATCTTCGTGTCCGCAGATCTACCAGCCTTGAACACCAAACTGGTGTTTACAAATTGATATGTGACGATTGTGACGCCTTTTATGTGGGCCAGACAGGACGTAGTTTTTTAAAAAAATTTTCAGAACATAGGCCGCCTACACACCTTCACAGTTTGGACAATATCAAGTCAAAATTTGCAGAACACCTCATTTCCGAGAATCATAATTACACAAACTTTAAAACTAATTTAATACCCCTTCACATAAGTAAGAAAGGGCGATATTTGAACGCTCTTGAAGAGTATGAAATTTATAAAGCATATAACAATACTGATACCAAGCCGCATGTTTTAAACGATAAACTGCTTTTCAAATCAAATGTATTGTACGACACTGCTTTGCGATATTGTCGTGGTGGGAGCAAAACGTAATTCAGTGCGCGGTCAATCTCCGTACGATGTACATCGTTAAACGTTCACACTCGCTTTTAGACATTTACGTATTTATATTGTTTTAAATTATTTATTTCATGTTAAATTTTAATGTTTTAATTAATTGACAAATGTATCAACTTAAATGATACACGATTATTTTAAGTTCTGATGATGGGACAAGTGTCCCGAAACATGTCAACTTTGTGAAGACGTTGTTTCTGGAAGCCGCAGACGGTAAGTTGCAATATATTTGATTGAACAACACGTGGCTTGGTACTAAATATTTGGAATTATTCCTTTTAAACATAATAAAAAACGAAAACGATTTGTAAGAAAGAAAAAGAAACTGGATTGTTTACAGCTGAATTGAGCGTCACGAGATGTAACAATGTAAATAGTACAGTTAAGCTGATATCTGTCTTTGGACAATGACAATAAATCCTCTTATGAAACAAGCGCAGAATTACAACGCACTTGACTATAAAACTTTTTAATAAGTGCGGGATGGTTAAATCTTAGTTATTCCTGTGGAAAAGTAAGACGACTATTCAAGAATAAAACGTAGAAGGAGATACTGCTAAACTTCTATAAGGACGTGGCTGTGCCGACTTTAATGTACCGATGTGAAAAATGGACTCTCCCTCTAACAAATATTTAAAAAATGCAGGCCTTGGAAATCAAATTTTTAAGAGCAGTGAAGGGATGTAGTTTAAGACCTCGTCTACGAAACGACGACATAAAGAATTACCTAGAGTTACAGCCGTTTCTGGAGACAATAAAGAATACACGCAGAATTGAAAGACCCATGTGGAACGCATGGTAGACATGCTATTCCTAAACAAGCCTTTGAATGTAGGCCAATGGGAACGAGAGTTGGTGGAAGACCTGGAAAAAATGGTCAGAGTTTCTGTAAAGTCGGAACGGGCTATAGCCAAACCATATAGTGAAAAAGAATAACAAGAAGAAGACTAAATTCTTTATAAAAAAATGCTTCAGTGTTAAAACTCGTAAATATTTGGCAAATAGAATCAATCACAAGGTTGAACGGAAACAAGTCCTTTGAGTTATTATTGGCAGGACACAAAGCTTGTATAAATACTGTGTCATACGTCAGATGTACCCACAGAAGATTGGGCGGTCCTTAAGAATAATGTATTTGGTTCCAAGAGCAGTTTTAAACAACTGAAACCTGCAGTTGAAAAATATTGTCAATAACTTCAAGAAGTAATCTACAGATAGTTAAATTTGTAGTCTCTAGTTTAAGATCTTCTGATAGTTCCTATCCGTTTTGACAACATACAGGCTATTTAAACTTTCTTCACCGCTGTAAGGAATATCTCAGTTGTATTCATGCCAAATCATGTCCTTAAGATTAGGCCGTGACATTCTAGGTCGCCCAACTCCTCTCCATCCAAGTACTTTTCCCTGCAGTATGGACTGCAATAAATAAAATCTCTCTTCATTAGTTTAAGATAATTTTATATTAATTGTAATTGTTATTAGTTTGCACGTATACAGACACACTGCACAGTATATGTAAGTAGTGTCCAAAAAATGTTTTTGGTGTTGTTGTTGTCCCTGAATGTTTATGTATTACATCATAAGTAGTACACTAATTCTACCTTAAAAGAACTAATTTAAAATAAAACGTTTATAAAATTTTATCTTTGACTTAGCTTTTCCTCACTGCAAGCTTTGTCATAGACGGTTGCTAGATATAGCAAATTACCAAAATTTATTTTGTTCTGAGCAGGCTGTATTGCGACACGTAGCCCAAATCTCTAAGGAACAATGTTTCACACTGCCGACTACTTACAATACAGAGCCAATAAGAAGTGTAAAACAAATCCTACGCTGGTTCGCAAACTCCAATCTCCATCTAGCAAACGTATTATATTTGTTAGGATTGTAATCACAGTAATATATGACAGTCACTTGAAAAGCTCGCGGAGCGTCATCTTTATCTTAGCTTTAGAATTCACATTTTTCCTAGACCTGTTAATAGACAAATCAATATACTGTACCAAATTATTCTTGGCTTATCGAGTGATTGAAATCTACATATCACGTGTATTTATTAAAACGAGCAAATCAATATAGTACTCTGATTGAATTGTATGTTGAAAATGGTCTAGCGTCAATGAAAATTCACATTAAATTAGTAAATATATTATGAAATACTGCGCCCTAAAAATAATGGTTTTTACTTCCATGTTCCTTTAGGAAATGGAAGTATGGTAATGGCAAAAAAAATCGTGTTCGAGATTATTGCAGATTCTGATTGTACTACACTCAAAACATGAAAAAATGTTGTTTTTCGAAAAGTGTGTGTGTGTGTGTGTGTGTGTGTGTCTGTGTGTGTCTGTGTGTCTGTAGATTCTTTTTCTATGGCAAACTATAAGAGCCTCAAATTCAAACAGAATCGAATAATTTTTGCATACTTCCCTGATTTGTAGAGTACTCACGACCTATTGTTTTTGGTGAAGATCGGTTGAGGGAAAGGGGTAGTTTACCGGCAACGTTTTTTTTTATCAAGGGTAATTTTGTTTGTTTGGAAAACGATAACAGCCGCAAATTCAAACAGAATCAAATAAGTTTTTGCATGCAGCCCTAATTTGTTGAGTACTAAAGACCTATTGTTTTTGGCGAAGATCGGTTAAGGGATGGGGTAGTTTACCAGCCACAGTTTCTTATCAAGGGTAATTTTTGTCTATGGTAAACGATAACAGCCGCAAATTCAAACAGAATCAAACGATGTATTGCATACAACCCTGCATTGTAGAGTTCTCAATACCTGTTGGTGTTTATGAAGATCGGTTAAGGGGAAGGGGTAGTTTACCAGCAACGTTTTATGTTTTAAAAGGGTATTTTCTATGGCAAACGATAAGAGCCGCAAATTGAAACAAAATCAAATAAGTTTTTGCATGCAGCCCTAATTTGTTGAGTACTAAAGACCTGTTGTTTTTGGCGAAGATCGGTTAAGGGGAAGGGGTAGTTTACCAGCCACAGTTTTTTATCAAGGGTAATTTTTGTCTATGGTAAACGATAACAGCCGCAAATATTAAACAGAATCAAACGATGTATTGCATACAACCCTGTATTGTAGTGTTCTCAATACCTGTTGGTGTTTGTGAAGATCGGTTAATGGGAAGGGGTAGTTTACCAGCAACATTTTATGTTTTAAAAGGGTATTTTTTATGGCAAACGATAAGAGCCGCAAATTCAAACAGAATCAAATAAATTTTTGCATGCAGCCCTAATTTGTTGAGTACTAAAGACCTTATGTTTTTGGCGAAGATCGGTTAAGGGAAATGGGTAGTTTACCTGCAACGTTTTTTGTTTTATCAAGGGTATTTTGTATGGCAAACGATAACAGCCGCAAATTCAAACTGAATCAAATCACTTTTTGCATACAGCCTGATTTGTGGAGTACTCACGACCTATTGTTTTTGGTGAAGATCGGTTAAGGGGAAGGGGTAGTTTACCTGCAACGGTTTTCTTAAATCAAGGGTAATTTTTTTCTATGGTAAACGATAACAGCTGTAAATTCAAAGAGAATCAAATGATGTTTTGCATACAGCCCTAAATTGTAGAGATCTCAATACCTATTGGTGTTGGTGAAGATCGGTTGAGGGAAAGGGGTAGTTTACCAGCAACGTTTTATGTTTGAAAAGGGTATTTTTTTGGCAAACGATAAGAGTCGCAAATTCAGACAGAATTAAATAATGTTTTGCATGTAGCCCTGATTTGTTGAGTACTAAAGACCTATTGTTTTTGGCGAAGATCGGTTAAGGGAAAGGGGTAGTTTACCAGCCACGTTTTTTGTTTTATCAAGGGTATTTTGTATCGCAAACGATAACAGCCGAAAATTCAAACAGAATCATATAATATTTTGCATACAGCCATGAATTGTAAAGTTCTCAGGATGTATCGTTTTTGGTGAAGATAGGTTAAGGGAAAGGGATAGTTTACCAGAAACGGTTTTTTATCAAGGGTAATTTTTTTCTATGGTAAACGATAACAGCCGAAAATTCAAACAGAATCAAATGATGTTTTGCATACAGCCCTGTATTGTAGAGTTCTCAATACCTATTGGTGTTGATGAAGATCGGTTAAGGGAAAGGGGTAGTTTACCAGCAACATTTTATGTTTTAACAAGGGTAATTTTTTATATGACGAACTATAACTGCCGTAAATTCAAACAGAATCAACTAGGTTTTTGCATACCTTTTCGAACTAAAGATAACTCAAGGTCTGTTGATTTTGTTGAAGATGGGGTAAGGGAAGGGGTAGTTTATCAGCAACGTTTTATGTTTTAAAAAGGGTAATTTTTGTATGACGAACGATAACTGCCGAAAATTCAAAGAGAATCAAATAATTTCTTGCACCCTTTCATGAGTTGCAGAGAGCTCAAGGTCTATTGATTTTGGTGAAGATCGGTTAAGGGAAAGGGGTAGTTTACCTGCAACATTTTATGTTGTAACAAGAGTAAAGTACTTAGTTTTTATAAATAAAGTATCCTGATAAGAAGCTCGTAGTAATCCACTGTAGAAACGTAGATGAAATATCTATAAATGAAGAGGTTAGGTAAACGGGGTGGGGGTAATTTTCTATTATTAAAAATTATAGTTGAAGGTGGAGGGGAGAATTTTTTATGTGTACTACGTTATCGGCAACAAAGCAGTAGTTTTTTGTTAAAATAGCTTCCCGGGCTCTTTAGCCGTAGTCCAATATTTTCTGCAAAACCAGACTTTTCGGCAGTGCCATCGACTGCCATCATCGGTGAAAATCGAGTGCGAAAACGTGAGGTGGTATACGTTAGTGACCACAGTACTGTGGTTAGTGCTGAAGCAATAAGTAGAAAGACGGAGTTTCTATGGAAATATTTCATTTCGAATATGATTTTAAATATAAATCTTAGAACATGGAAGTCATGTATGGTTCTCCATACCGATATTTTAAGTTGGGAATTACCATTAATATGGTGGCTGGCAATGGTTCGAAATGTGGCTCTACCGTAGAATGCTGAGCATTTTATAAAGATAGGGAAGTTATTAACACAGTGAAGATAAGAAAACTTCAGTATCTGGGACATCTCATGGGAAATGAACAGAAATTTTACTTATTGCAGTGCATACTACAAGGAAAAGTACTTGGAAAGAGAGGAGTTCGGGGACCGAGAGTATCATGGCTGAGGAATTTAAGGACCTGATTTGGCATGAATACGACTGACTTATTCCGTACAGCAGTGCATAAAGTTAAAATAGCCTGTATGATATCCAACATCTGAAACGGTTAGAAATTATCAGAAGAAGAAAGTGGGCAATTGGCTTTAAACGTGGTTGTACAAGCTTTGAAGATGGTCCTCGCAGTGTACGCCCAAAAATGAAACAACTTTCGATATCTTTAAGAAAGTGTCATACTCTGTGTAGGAAGACCGGGAATTGCAAGTGGATAACATTAAAAAGGTCACAGGCATTTCACATTAACGTTTGTATCATACATGAAACAAAAACATTTCGTGTGAAAAAACTTTGTCCCAGGTAGATTGTTGTGCAATTGTTTTGCCAGTAATAGAATGGTTTACAGCCTCTGATAAGAAATAAACATGTTTCATGAAAACTGAAATAAATTATTTACAAAATAGTCCTGAAAACTTTTACCATGTGTTGCTTGGAGGCCTGAGCAATTTCTAGCAAAAAAAAAAAAAAAAAAATTTATTTATGGAAACCTAAAACATTTAGAAAGAATCTATGGTTCAATGCCAGTGAGGGGTACATGAATTGATGGTATCATTTGCTTGTTAAGACATCTATATAAATATTAAATGCAAAACCCTAAACATGTTAAAAAATATAGAGGACGGAAGAGACTAGAAAAATTTTTGCTAAACTACCTGCTTCAAGACGCCTAAGAAGTAAGCCAGGAATAAAATAGTTGGATAAAGTAAAGAGTGGCTTCAAGCAAGTTAGAATTAAAAATTAAGATAACGAACAGGAGTCGGGGAAGAGAGGACAACTCTTGTTCCGAAGGCCGATATTTGTACAAAAAATTGTAGAGCCATGAAATTAATCAAGATAGTGTTACGAGTATGGTATCGAACCGCGTAGAACAGCTGAGAATATTCTCCACTCCACACGTCCAGTGTGTCAGGTGTTGCGTCACTCAAGTAATGTTCTAGTGTGTTCCAAGAACACTTGAGATACGGATTAAGCCGGCGGCGTGCAGTAAGAAGGGAAAGCTGTACTGGACCTCTGCGCGACCTATATAAGGCCATAGCAGACGGGTTGTCAGTTCTGTTACGTGAGCAATTTTTGTTAGCGCGGATCGAGGGTTTGTCGAAGTGAAGAATTATTATGCTAATAATTGTGTGGAACTCTTTAATTAACATTGTTATTGCGTGTGGAAAAATCTAACTGGAATTATTGTACGAGTTGATTATATTTTGTTTTCCACTGTACCACACGACGATGAAGGAGACCGTCGTTACAATAGCTTCTAGTTGGCAAAAATGAACCGTATTGAAGTATAAACATTTTACTTCTGCTAGCAACAATTAAGTTAGTTAGGTAGTTAGTCAGTTAGTATGTAATTAGTAAGTTATTATTTGGTGAATTAGTTAAATAATGTAGTTAGTTCTACAAAGTCATAATTTGCCTATTTTATTTTTTTAAACTCAGAATATCAAGATGTTTGACAAATGTTAGTTCAGTATTTACCTGAATTGGGTGTAAAAATATCAAATATATTTAGCAATTTAAAAACAAAGCACAACACGCCAGTGTTTCTGACAAAGGGATTGTCGGTCGTGAAGCAGAAATGGGAGGTATAATTTTCGCAGATCGATTCCCACACAGTACAACTAAGCGTTGGCCGTAAATCTTTACAATGACTGTGATTTGTAAATACTATGAGTTAGTTATGAGTTACAGAGGAATTATCGGAGCCTATTAGTAGGGAACCATGACATTAGTCATCAATATCTTGTGGTCTTATTATCACCAAGATTTTCGTGACGGCAACTAATTTAGGGAACACACAACTAATAGAAGTCGATTTAAATTTGTTCGTCGTGTGTGGATCATTATGTATAAATCATAAATTGTAAAAATTAGCAGGAATCCATCACTTCGGAAATTGAGCTTCTTCTTCTTCTTCTTCTTCTTCTTCTTCTTCTTCTTCTTCTTCTTCTTCTTCTTCTTCTTCTTCTTCTTCTTCTTCGTCGTCGTCGTCGTCGTCGTCGTCACCAATGGACGCTTGGGAATTATTTCTTGATGACAATATTATTTCATCAGTTGCTAAACATACAAATTAAGAAATACAGGGCAAGATTTTCACAGTAATCCACCGACAGAGTTACACTAATAGTACTCATTGTTCTGAAATAAGAGCTTTTTTTAGACTTCTTTATTTCTGCGGTGTAAAAGAGGATGTTCATGTTAAGCTAGAAGAATTATGATCAATAAAATTTGGAAACTCATTGTATAGATCTACTATGATGCAAAGAAGATTCGAGTTTATATCAAGTTCACTCCTATTTGATGAAAAATTACATGAAAAGAGAGAAAATATTGTGACAAATTTGCACCACTACGTGATATTTGGGAAAGGTTTATTGACAATTGCAGATCAAACTATACTCCTTATGAATACTGTACGATTGATGAACAACTGCTAGGTGTTCGGGGAAATTGTCCCTTTCGAGTATACATTTCATCGAAACCAGATAAATATGGGTTGAAAATTGTCATGTTGAATTGTTCAAAAACATTTTATATGGTCAATGCTATTCCATATGTAGGCAAGGTTAAAATGGATAAAAAAAGCAGTTCCTGCATATTACGTGCGAAAATTGTCGGAGCCGATTCATGGAACTCACAGAAACCTGACAATTGACAACTGGTTTTCTTCTGTTCCACTTTTTCAGACAATGTTTAAAGAATACGGTATTACAATGTTAGGGACTTCAAGGAAAAACAAACCTGAAATACCACCTACATTTCTAAAGTTACATAATGTAGTTGAATCACAGTTTGCATTTGATGAAAACAAAACCGTTGTTTCCTACACTCCAAATAAGAATAAATTAGTTGTATTGTTGTAAACCCTGCACTACAGCAAAGATATCAATCAGGGGTCAGGGTAGCCCGAAATTATTGAAGATTACAACAAAACCAAAGGTGGAACGATTACATTTGACCAAACTCTGTCACAGATACACTCCTGCACGTGGCCACTAGACGATCGCCAATGAGAATGTTTTTTGGGATGTTGGACCAAGCGGGTGTAAACTCTTATGTACTATTAAATGGAAATCTGGAATCAAGAATGTGCAGAAGAAATTTTCTTCTCCAATATGTAGTTTTTTGGTACCATACTTCCGAATCAGAGTAAACACAACTACCTTACCAAGAAATTTGAGAAGAAACTTGCAGGAAATTCTAGAGAAACCTGAAGAAGAACAACGTGAATGTCCTTCAGAACTACCTCAACAAAATAAGAAATCCAGATGTGAATTGCGTCCAAGACAAAAAGACAGGAAAACAAAATTGTACTGTGAGAGTTGTCGTCGAGCCATGTGCGATGACCATAGATTACGGAAGTGTACTGAGTGCATTAATAAAAAAACGTGTTTGTTAACAATTTTAAGTTATTTTAATATTGTTTTGTAGTACATATTTAAAACAAGAGATTTCAGCTTTTTTAGAATATTTTGTGTTATTTGTGGTAAGTGGTTGCCGAAGGTTAGGTTTTCCTCAATAATAGTCAGGTAAGTAATTTATTTGTTAACACTAACATCAAAATTAACCTCTAGTTGTAAACAAAAGATAATTAACGTAGGGGGAAAATGCCGGTTCTGACTAAAGTACCGTTATTTCCCCACCACCACCGCTGGACCTGCAGCATCCGCGAATTTCCACCAATAAAATTTCATGCCGCCTTTCGCGCGCCAAGTTCAAATATATGCCGCCTTTCGCGAGCCTAGATCAAAGAGATGCCGCCGTTCCCGCGGTCCAAGATTTTTTCCCACGCTCTCCCCACCACCGCTGGACCCGCAGCATCCGCGAATTTCCGCGAATAAATCTTTTAATGTGATTTTTTTATTGTTTAATTAAATTGATTTGCATATCAAGAGAAGGGTGGGTGTGGGGTGGGGGTTCAATGGACCACTCGCATCCGCGAATATAATTTTTTATTTTTTAATAAAGCTGATTTGCATAACAGTGGTGGGTGGTGGGTGGGGTGAGGTTCAATGGACCACACGCATCTGTGAATAGAATTTTTTTTATTTTTAATAAAGCTGATTTGCATATCAGAGGTGGGTGGTGGGTGGGAGGTTCCGACTTGATGCATTATAGTGTATATATTAAAATATATGACCGCGAATATAATTTTTATTTTTTATTTTTAATAAAGCTGATTTGCATATCAGGGGTGGACGGTGGGTCAGTTCTCTCTTTGAATGTAAATAACTATCTCTCTCCCTCCCTCTATCTCTCTCTCTCTCTACACCAATCTCGTTCTTCCAATGTGCGGTAAAGTGTTACGCAATTATAATGTTAAAAATATGAAAAAATATATATTTAAACTAGTATTTACAAAATATGTATAAATGGTACACCTATCTATCAAGTGAAAATGGATATTTGTCCGCCAGAATCTGAGACTCGAGAGAGTATTTTTGTCGTGCATGCTTTATTTTTTATTTTTAATGAAGCTGATTTGCATATCAGGGGTGGGTGATGGGTCAATTCTCTCTTTGAATGTAAATAACTATCTCTCTCCCTCCCTCTCTCTCACTCTCTCTCTCTCTCTTTATGTCATCGGTTTTACATAAGCGTCAGTAAGTCGTGCTACTTATGGATTATTGTAATTAGCGATACTAAAATGTAATCACCAGGAAATATATTTATCGCCTACCTCGTTGCGTTCTACTTCTAATTTGGCACATGACGGTCATTGACTGCGACTTAGTTTATAATGTAATTACCTGTGTGTGTGTGCTGTTACAGATGGCTCCTCAAAAATCTGTTGTACAACATCTCTCGCTCGCAGACGTCGGAAGAAATTCCTAGTTTATAATGTAATTACCTGTGTGTGTGCTGTTACAGATGACAAATCCATACGTTAACAGCTTCACAGTAAATGTTAGCCTATTGTGTGTGTGTGCTATGTAAATTGTTTGTACATCAATGAATAATATAATCGTGATAGTTTTAATGTAATGTGTATTGTGTATTGCTGCTGCTGCTGCAAACTCGGTAGAAATTCCTACATTCAAATAGTTGAATGCACCAATAAGGTATGATTTGAATCTTTCGGTGTAGCATTTCACATAATTTAATATACTTTACAAATAGAGGTTTACAACGAAATAAATTAAAATAAACTATAATTTGTTTTAAATGATTAAATATATATATTTACACCACTGTATACAAACTTAAAATATAGTTTACAAACCGTTGTAATGCTTTGCATGTTTGAACATGTTCCCCACCCAAACGAAATTAGAGACACCAAAAATATAACAATGTCATTAGGAAAGTCCACATTCCACTTTCATAAGGAAATATTCACCGCTTACAGCTATGCATGTATGTACATGTCCACAACATAATTAGTGAGATACAAATGTGCATTCGCTGTGACCTACTTTCTAATTTGACACCTGACAATCATTAGCAGCGCTGACAGTAATTAGGATTAATTATGGATTAGAAAGTATTTACTCTAAAAACGGACACACACAAGTTTTCCCCACTACAAGTGTACAATATATACGCGCAGAAAATTAGTGGCAATTTCTCATTTGACCGCCTGCGTGTGCTGATACATCGTGAAATCTATCACTGCATTTTTTTTTTTTTTAATATTTGAAAGACTGTTGTATTATTGTAAGTCTTACGAGTCTTCAGTATACACAACTTCTTTGGTAAGTGTACAGATTTTATTTAAACGTAAAAATTATTCGCATTAAAACAGTATCAAGTGCATTATTTATTGAATTTAATACATGTGTGTGTGTGTGTATGCGTGTGTGTGTATGATCAAATTATTATGTCTGTTACAATTTTATTAATTTTATTGTATGTACAGATTTTATTTAAACGTAAAAATTAGTCACATTAAAACATTATCAAGTGCATTATTTATTGAATTTAATACATGACTCATTCTAATAAGTAAGTGTACATGAAATATTTTGAATACGTTAATAACTGAGCATAATTTTTATTGTATGTACAGATTTTATTTAAACGTAAAAATTATTTGCATTAAAACATTATCAAGCGCATTATTATTTATTGAATTTAATACATGTGTGTGTGCGTGCGCGTGTGTGTATGATCAAATTATTATGTCTGTTTCAATTTTCTGAAATATATTCTTACCGTATTTTTATATTAGTTTTATTGTATGTACAGATTTTATTTAAACGTAAAAATTATTCATATTAAAACATTATCAAGTGCATTATTTATTGAATTTAATACATGACTCATTCAAATAAGTGTATGTGTGTGTGTGTGTGTGTGATCAAATTACAATTTCTGAAAATATATTCTTACTGTACTTTTTATATTACACTTCTAATTGAAGATATATTTTAGGTATAGCTGAATTTTAAGCGTGCAAGCCTTCAGTGTGCATACAACGTCCGTCATTTAAGGGTACCTGTGTGTGGACAACGCTCGCTAGTTTGTTGCAAGTAAGTATACATTATGGAGTGGGTTATACAAATAATAATAAAGTGTGTATACTATATACATTTATTAAAATACATACACAGCTCCAAGATTATATTAAACAGTTTTAAAAGTGTGTGTGTATGCGTGTGTGTGTATGATCAAATTATTATGTCTGTTACAATTTTATTAATTTTATTGTATGTACAGATTTTATTTAAACGTAAAAATTATTCACATTAAAACATTATCAAGTGCATTATTTATTGAATTTAATACACGACTCATTCAAATAAGTAAGTGTACATGAAACATTTTGAATACGTTAATAACTGAGCATAATTTTTATTGTATGTACAGATTTTATTTAAACGTAAAAATTATTTGCATTCAAACATTATCAAGCGCATTATTATTTATTGAATTTAATACATGTGTGTGTGTGCGCGCGCGTGTGTGTAAGCAAGTATACATTATGGAGTGGGTTATACAAATAATAATAAAGTGTGTGTACTATATACATTTATTAAAATACATACACAGCTCCAAGATTATATTGTTACAAGTATGAAAATATATCTAAACTATTATATTGTTACAAATATGAAAATATATCTAAACTAGTATTTACAATTTAAAAAAAAAAACATACACAGTTGCAAGATTATATTGTTACAAGTATTAAAATTTATCTAAACTAGTTTTACAATTAAAATACATACACATACAGCTCCAATATTATAATGTTACAAATATGAAAATATATATATTTAAAACTAGTATTTACAAAATTTGTATAAAATAAGACTTAAACACGTCTATGTACTGTGTTGGACAATGGCATATATTCTACAAGCGAATCATGTAGTATCATACAGTAGGCAGTCGTCTGTGTAGGAAAATTCATTGACGATTCAAATTCTAAACGTACATCAACTGCTGAAGACTTAAGCGCATCGTCTTGTCTGCTACAATCGAATACAAACAGCGGGGCTTTTGATTTGAATAATTTTGGTGTCAGTACTGGGCTGACGTCTAAACGGTGGTAATACGAACTTTGAAAACTGGCGTACATATTGTACAATAATGCAAAACGGTCTTTCCCAATATCCAAGTTTAAATTATCGTAAGGATAATACTTGTCGTTTAGAAACAGTCTCGCATTGATCACGTTACAATGATCTAATTCATCGGTGTGTGCTGTCAGTACATTCTTTCTTGCTGTCTGAAACGCTAACACAACAAAGCGTGGTTTTTCTAGCTGACTCGAGGTCTTGACAATCCAATTCTGCCTTTTAGTCTGTGGTAAGGCAGGATACTCGTGCAACTCCCAGGTCCTAAAAGGCATAGTTATCGGGTGGTCTTTCTCTATGAGTCGTAACAGTGGTAATCTGTACGCATTAGCTACATGTATATAAGGCATTTTCCAGTAAAGTTTATCTAGTTCAAGAACACAATTAGCAGTCGTTTGTCCGCTTGCTAAAACCATAGCGTTTATGTCGGTAGATGTGCGTAGGAGTATAAGTTCTTGTTTCACGTTCAGCACGATGCGTGTATAGTCTTCTGCGAATCCCATTAGCATTTTAAGTGGTATACAAAAGTTGAATTCACCGTCATCATTCACTTTTAATATGTTCGCGGACGGCGCCACCCAACCTGCGTTTTCCATTGCGGCACATGTGTTGTTGTTGAGTGATAGAAAAGTTTTAATAGTTGACGTAACACCGACGTTTCTGGTATGGTCCACTACCACTCCGGCCAACTCGTAACGAATCTCTTCAAAGAAAAATGCTATAGCATTGTTCACCAGTTCCACATTCAGTGCAGTATCTGCAGCCACACTAGGGTTTTTAACCAACTTGCCTTCGATGTAGAGGAAACTTTCTGACGGCAGTGTAAAGACGTCCTGTTGTTGTATTGGCACACGTATTTCATCATTGTTTCCATATCTTGTTGTTGCGTACGGTGCGTGTGAGTGAAATGAAAAGTGTGTGATACTGTCTTCAAAGAACGGTTGCTGCTCCACAGATAATATTCCACTCGCCATGTTACTTGTTTACAACAAAACCCAGTGAAATCAGAAAACGACGGTTAACTGATGTTAATCGTTTCAGTTTCGAACGAGTACTGATGCGTTTCCTAACTGATCTTTCTTCTTCTTCTTCTTCTTTTATTACTGACGACTGTGGTAGCAGCGGTGGCGAAGAAACAAAGTACAAGCCCATGTCTATAGTCGTTTTCGATGTAAACGCACAGTGATGACTTCTCCGCGAAAATCTATTACGTCACCGTCCTGATCATGTAAAGATAATGTTATGTTGTCCAAACGACTCACATTCACAGGTAGGTATATGACGTTTGTAGGTGATTCAATTATTTGAATCCTGGTTTGACTGACGGATAGAACGAGTGCAGGGTGTGCTTGTTTTTACCGTTCTTGTATGATCCTTGCGCTATATTACACCTTATCAGTATACTGTTCACTTTTATAATGTTAACTGTGGCGTCAGACGTGTGAGTTTTATTCGCTTCAAGCAGACGCTTTTCCTTGAAACCCAACATATCACCGATACCGCACACTGTTTGTTGAAAGTCAATATCCAGTGCACAAGTCAGTTCACATTTCAGTGTATTGTTGTTAGGACGTAGACTAATCTTTGAGTCTCCTAACTGCTTTTTGAGGAAGGCTTCTATGTCACCGATTTCATAAGCACCTGTAGGTAAAGTTATCAAGTCCCACGTTGTTCCGTCCCGTAGTACTGGAAACACATTGTTTTTTCCCTCAATCACGTTCGGTATACTGTTGTATGTAGTAAAGTCCAATAGACCTACATACCATTCGCCGTTTGTTAGTTCGAGAGGCGGGAAAAAGTCACATACAAGAGCAGCAGCATTCGTACCCGTTAAGGTGACCGACAGCGAAGACATCTTGTCGCTTACTGATCACTCACGCGTTAAGAAGTCCAAACATAAATGCCCACAGATGACTGTGTGTGGTGGCTGTTCACGCTCGTAATTGTAGTAAATGTCAGTGTCGGTTCCAAAATACTGTGTCAGCTCAAGAGGTGGCTGCATATTACCATACGCATCATAGTAGTAAACTTGTTTGTTTCGCTTCTTGTAGCAAACCCAGTGCGTACCAGGTCCTTCTGCACTGTCCAGATTAACAACTGCACTCTCATTCTTCCATGGTCGTGTGTGTGGTAAAGTGTTACGCATAAAAACTCCTCTGAAATAAGGTATTTTCAAACGTTTTGCGTACACATACAAATGACTGTCAGACAATGCACGCACTGGTATGCAAATTAGTTTTTTGTCTGTAAGGACGTAGGTATAGACCTGACGCTATTTTTTTATTGTTACGTTTATGCCTTGGGACTGTTTTGCGTTTGTAGGTCGTTTTGCGTTTGTTCGCGGATTGACGTTTAATTCCTGAACCCTTCTTCTTTTTTCTGCAACCACTACGCGAGCTCCCTCCACCCACTGCCGATTTCGCTTTCATTGCAGCGGCTACAGCAGCAGCATACGCTCTTTCACTAACACCGGAATTCCAATCTTTCACTCGTTCCCACGCTTTGTCGGCAAGAACGCGATCAGCTATACGTCTTCGACTGTTGTCTTTGTACCTTGCGTAAGCGATATCGTGTTCGCGACAGGCTTCGTCCAGCTCGTTGATTCCGCGCTCGCCACGTGCCAATCTCTCTTTGAGTTTTGTTCCAGGTCCACAGAATCGGTAGCCGGGTAGGTGTCATTCTACTGGTAATGCGTCCACCGCTCGATTAATCAAAGTAGGTACTGACGAAACGATAGCGGGCACAGTGTTTTTAAGTATTTTTCCAATTACACCACGCCCCATTCTTTTCTTACGAAGTACGTGCATTCTTGTAAACAGATCTCCAATCCTTGATTTCCGTTTCCGTATCGAGAACGTCTATTAAACGCCCCACCTCTTCAATATATTCAGACAGGACTGAACGCTGTGTCGCGCTGTCTTGATATTTATAGACAAACTTTATTAGATTGATTATATGAGCGTAAAATACCTGAGTGACCTTGTACAATTCAGTCTTTATATGTAATTTTAATTCGTGCATTTGTCGTACAGTGACTGCGTCTTTGTCATTGACACCGTTCGCTATATTCGTAATTTTTCTTCCGGCAGCGTAGAAAGCATCGCTTTGCAAACTGATTGTGTGTGCGTGTAAAAATTCCAAATTCACTGCGTCTTTGAAGTCAACAGGCGCTTGCACACGCGTTAGTCGACAGTCATTAACGATTACGTTACCTGCACGATCTTTTTTCAAACTCTTCTCGTCTACGTATCGTTTTGTTACTGCATCTCTTGATTTAAGCGGATCGTTTAGCATTATTATTCGATGATCTTTTGCGTCTACGGTAGCGTCGTCGTTCTTGTACTGTAAGCATGCGTCCTTTATGTACTGTAAAGAAACAACATCGTGCAGCTCTTCAGGACCACCCAAGTTGCGTATCTTTTTGTTTTTCACATCAAAGTGACCGTCGTTAGTCACTCCTAAACCGATATCCTCACGCAGACTTCGATGAGTTTCTTTTCGCACTCTTACAGCGCTGTCGTGTCTACCGAACTTGTCTACACTCATATTTATGAAGAACTGGTGGTTATAGAACGGTGCGTCTGCTTTTATATGATAATGCCGGCTTCACGTAGTTCTTCCAATATCGAAACGATTTCATTCCTATGACCAGTATGGCCACTACTTTGAGACGCCATTAACAGTCTCAATCTATTAACCAACTCGTTAGGATCATCCCAATGCACGTAATCGATTGCAGTGTTCGGTTTCATCTCCATATAGCCACTCCCTGTACGTTTTCGTGCACTCGATGCAAACAATTTAGATATTACTAGTCGGTACTTGACGCCACTGTTACTGTTTATTCGCGTATTGTGTTTATATTTTTGTTTGTGTCCGTTGGTTGCTTGTAGTATGGACTTATATTTCCTCATATCGCCCTTATTGTATTTTTTCGGTAGTTTCATAAACAAAAGTTCATACAGACCAGGCGTACCCTCGTAAATTTTTCCTTTGACATGAAAGTTGTCGTTATCATCGATTTTTACATTTGAATCACCTATCATAAATTTACCACCTTCGTATCGAACACCATACATACGATCTATAATCCGTTTACAGTCCGCCGATTCGCACAAACGCATATATTTGTTTGCTAATGAATCGTCGCTGAAATGTGAAGCGTTAGGGTTCCAGGCGTCATCGTCACTGAAATGAGAAGCGTTATGACTTTGCATGTCACTTTCGTTTTCTGTTATTACGTGTTGTGTAGGCTCTTCTTGTTTTATCTGCTGCTTCTCCTCCTCCTCCTCCTCCTCCTCCTCCTCCTCCTCCTCCTCCTCCTCCTCCTCCATCATATCACCACTTAACTTTCGTGAAATAGCTTCTAACGGTTCCAGAATCGGTCTGTAATTTTTTCTAAACTTCTCGTCGCTTTCTCTGATACCGTGTTGTAATGCATGATATTTTTTCCTTATGTTGTCGCTTATCGTATCTATATCATACGCAAGTCGTTCCTCCTTATTCATCGCCATCGTGTGTTAGCAAGAGGACTGATTACATTACTACAGTGCAACCACTTTTATATCATCTCTTTTCAGTCATCTACATATGTGCATTTGAATTATTTGCGCATGCGCATAACAGCTTTTTTAGTACAGTTGCACACACATCGACGCTCGCACTATATATATAACCGGTGAACTTCACAACAGCGTCTTACTTACAACTCGTTCATGTTGCTGAACACTACTGCGCTACAAATTGTATGTTACAAATTGATATTCTGATTTTACTTTGTGTGATATAAAGCGTTTAAGATACACTATCTCTTTTCAGTCATCTACATATGTGCATTTGAATTATTTGCGCATGCGCATAACAGCTTTTTTAGTACAGTTGCACACACATCGACGCTCGCACTATATATATAACCGGTGAACTTCACAACAGCGTCTTACTTACAACTCGTTCGTGTTGGTGAACACTACTGCGCTACAAATTGTATGTTACAAATTGATATTCTAATTTTACTTTGTGTGATATAAAGCGTTTAAGATACACTAACATAATACCAGCGTTATAACAGTTTCTTTGTTTTTCAGTATTCACTCTCTCCTCTGAATATCATCATCATGTCTGACCTTCAACAGAATCCGGAACAACAACATCAGCAGGAACAGGAACATCCTCAACAAGGTAAAAATTTTTAAATACCAATTGTCTCTCTCTATAATTATGTAGCAAACCAAACTTGTTTGATATGAATTAACATATGATCCAACTCTGTCTAACATGTACAAGATAGTCTCTTGACGTTGTTTAGAAATTGATATGACGGAGAAAATTTTTTATGTTCTGACATAGGTTTGTCACCTTCTCCCCAATGTATTGTCTCTTGACATCGTTTAGAAATTGACATGACGGAGAAAATTTTTCATGTTCCACCATAGGTATGTCACCTTCTCTGCAATGAACTAATTCAATTCCGCAACAAAAGCATTTAACTCTATCGTCTATGAATGACATACTATGTCCACAAACATCATAATTTAGCGGATAGTAGTAAAACCCGGCAAACGCTAACTCGTCGGGGCTGACAAACGTCACTTCCCAATACTTGAACGATTTCTTCTTTCACTTTCAATGCTAAAATCAGGAGTAGCTGCCATCTTCACAGTTTGCAATAAACTAACGTATTACTAACGTGTACTATCTATTTATTTACCACAAACATGAATTTGTGTGTGTGTTATTCATCATTCCTATTAGCTAATACATGTGTTTCTATTGTTTCAGTTATGACACGATTTTATATCGTACGAAACACTAGTATTAGAGGATCCCTCACAACATTTAATTACCTGCCCGTGTACACGGACACAGGAGATCAAGATATATTACCGATAATGACTGAGGTGCGACCTTTATTGTGCAAGGATATTCTGGCAGAACAAGCACGTTTACGCAGTATCAAATGGCATATTGCGTGCAGGATACGTTTCAATAAAACTGTGTTAGATGGTGACAGCGGCGAAGAAAAAGAGGTAACCAAAGACGCCGTCTTCCACGGACGTTGTCGTACGTTGCTCACGGACGACAACGACGAGTTGAACTGCCTACTCGATGAATCCTACGATAAAATCATGAATAGCATATCCAATTTTACCCGTGACGGAAGCGGATGGTCGGTGGATGCTGTACTGAAGCTGGAACTGGTTGTTGGACGGTACCGGCCTCTAGCAGCGTCCTCCTACCTTCCAACCCCGCGAAAACTTGCATTCACCAGGGCAGTAGTCAACATCAAGAACATCCAAGATGAAATGTGTTTTCTATGGTCTGTTCTAGCCCACATACACCCTCAACAAAAGCATAAAGAATTTGTTTCAAAATACACCTCATTCATAAACACAATAAATATGTCCGGTATCGAGTACCCTGTTTCTATAAACTCACTTTCTAAATTTGAAACACAGAATCCCAATATTTCTATAAACGTTTTCGGCTATGATATAGAAGACAATATCAGAAACGAATCAAAAAATGAGGTTTATCCGTTAAGAATTACCCTCAATAAGGACAGATTACATCATGTTAATCTTTTACTTCTGTCCGATACAAATAGCCGAAAACATTAATGTCTTATCAGTAACATGAGCAGATTGTTATCATCCCTTACAAAACACAAAGAAAAATCATTTTACTGCGACTACTGCCTGCATCGTTTCTCCACAGAACATGGTCTGTCCGATCATCTCCCCTACTGTACACCTTATGGTGAACAGAAAACCAAAATGCCTACAGAGGAGGAGAAGTTTATGTCATTTAAAAATTACGCGCACTGTCTTAAAGTACCCTTTACCGTCTATGCCGACTTCGAGTCCCTCACCACTCCGCTTCAATCGTGTCCACCTGGTAACAACGTCCCGACGACAGTGCACGAGTTAGGAGAATTCTACTCAGTTGATAGCAACGGTGCCCGTCAGAAAATAACTTCTCCTCCTGTATCGTCCACATCATACGAAGCGATGCATATTCCGTCAAGTTTCTCCTATGCTATCGTCGATCATACACACAGACTCTGAAGAGAGGCTAAAGTTTATCGAGGTGAAAACGTCGTAGACACTTTCTTCTCGTGGTTGATGAAAGACGCCGAGGATATGATGAAGGTAGTACGACATAACGTACAAATAATTATGTCCGATGATGACAATGTTGCGTTCACTAACGCCACCGTTTGTCATTTGTGTGAGCGCCCTTTGACAGACGATGACAAGGTACGCAATCATTGTCATTTTACGGGGAAATTCTTGGGAGCAGCCCACAATAGCTGTAATCTGAGCTACAAGATGCCTCGTCATATTCCCGTCTTCTTTCACAACCTTCGTGGCTACGACTGTCACCATTTAATGCAGGGTTTAGGAAAATATAAGGACCAACACGTATCCTGCATTGCAACATCTAGTGAGCGTTACGTGTCGTTCTCCCTGGGTCCCTTGCGTTTCGTAGACTCCTTTCAATTTCTTAATCGCTCTCTGGACACACTCGTTACCAATCTGTCCACGTCCGGGAGCCAATTTCCTTTGCTCAGAGAGGAAATGCTTAGACGGGGTTTTGACGAACAGACCAATCTGCTCGTACGCAAGGGGGTATACACTTACGAGTACGTTGACAGCATTGATCGGTTCAACGAAACAAGTCTACCCGCTCGTGAACACTTTGATAACCGGTTGATGGAATCGTCTATTTCGGACGCAGATTACGAGCACGCACAAAACGTGTGGAGTGCATTCAATCTGCGTACGTTTGGAGATTACCATGATTTGTATTTGTTGACAGACGTAATGCTGCTGGCCGATGTCTTTGAAAGTTTTCGAGACATGGCCTTACGCGATTACTGCTTGGACCCGTGTCATTTTTACTCGCTTCCCGGACTCGCTTGGAACGCGATGCTAAAAATGACAGGGGTCGAATTAGAGCTGTTGACAGAGATAAATCAACATCTGTTCGTCGAGTATGGGGTCCGCGGAGGCTGCGCGATGATATCCAACCGTCATGCAGTCGCTAACAATCCTTTGATCCCAGATCAGTACGATGTTTCGAAACCGACCTCCTTCATTCTGTATACGGACTGTAACAATTTATACGGTGCAGCCATGTCGCAACCACTCCCTTACGCAGACTTCCGATGGCTCGATCGTAACGAAATCGAGTCCTTGGACGTACGTAATGTGAGTGATGATTCCGACATCGGGTACATCCTCGAAGTCGACCTACACTATCCTAATACCTTACACGACCTGCATTCCGACTACCCGCTTGCACCTGTGCGGCAGCGCGTAACATATGATATCCTTTCTCCCTTTTCCAAACGTTTACACGAGAGTATATACAGATCATCGTATAACGAATCAGGGTCATCCGTAGAGAAGTTGTTAACAACTTTGGAGGACAAACAAAATTACGTTCTCCATTATCGAAATTTGAAATTGTATTTAAGTCTTGGCTTAGAGCTGAAAGGGACTCATAGGGTGTTGTGTTTTAAACAAAGCGCTTGGTTGAAACCGTTTATCGATTTCAACACCCGCAAGAGGCAATCAGCCGTCAACAGCTTTGAAAAAGACCTTTTCAAACTGATGAACAACGCCGTATACGGTAAGTCGCTGGAGAACGTACGGAAACATATAGACTTTGAACTAGTCTCAGATGAACGACGGCTTCAAAAACTAGTTTCCACACCTAGGCTAAAACGTATGATTCGTTATACGAACGATTTGGTGGGGCTCTCACTCCGTAAAAAATCCATTGTTCTTTCCCGTCCCGTGTATGTCCGCTTCACGGTGCTTGACGTTAGCAAAACGATAATGTACGACTTTCATTATCGTTATGCTGTCGCCAAGTACGGTCGCAACGTTAAATTGTTAATGACAGATACAGACAGTCTGATGTATAGTATTCAAACATCAGACTTGTATGCAGATATGAAGAAGGACCTACACGTTTTTGACACATCGGATTACCCTACGTCTCATCCTTGTTATAGCCTTAAGAACAAAAAGGTTGTCGGACTGTTCAAGGATGAAACGTGTGGTCGTCCTATTAGAGAATTCGTGGGTCTCCGAGCGAAATGTTATTCGTTCCTTGTGGCCCACGAAGATCCTACCAAAGAGTGTCAAAAACGTGTATGTAAAGGTGTGCCTCGAGTTGCGATTAAGAGGAGTCTACGACACGATATGTATCGCAAGTGTCTCACTGATCATTGTCAGTTTTCTGCTAGTGCGCTTTGTTTACGTAGCGATCATCATACGCTGTACACGATGCGCGTAAATAAGCAAGCGTTGTCACCGTATGATGATAAGCGCTATATATTAGACAATTGTCATGATACGCTTGAATACGGTCATTATCGAATACGACGCATCAACATGGAGAACGATGATGATGACGACACCTCCCCACCTGCTAAAAAAATTCGTCTCCATGTATAGTACCCCCTCAACACTTGTTTCTTTCGTCAGTTGATGTCTCTCGGTGCTTCAGTCCAGACGTCTGTAAACGTAAGTTCGCATATTAATATCGCAACGATATTTGTGTGTTTAAACATAATATATATATAGAGTTTGTAATGTGTGGTTTCTTTGTCTTACAGTATTATGGATAACACTGCAGTTATAATTGACTTCCAGTGCTTTTTCGATGACAACGGAAAATATATTGTGAAGGAACTGTCAATCATGGACGTTCTGAGATTTGCTGGTAGACATTGGATTTTGACTCCGCCTGCTACATCCGTTACGAATCCAAAATACGTTAGGACAAACCACTGGTTAACGTCAAATTATCATAGACTTAGATGGAGCGAAGGAGAGACACCGTACGACAATCTTGTTTCATTGTTAACATCACATACACGTATATATAAATATGTGTTTGTGAAGGGTTTTGAGAAAAAACGTTTTTCAGGCATATCAAACCCAAAGAACTACATTTAGTGTATCGAGGGACGAGGAATCAAACAATGCAGGTGGAGATTGTGTCCTAACGTTGTAAGTAGCAATCGTGTTAACAAACAATTTATTGATGTATGTGTGTGTGTGTGTGTGTGTGTAGTTTCAACTCTCTGTACTTAACACTTTAATAATTGAATTTGTATGTACATGATAAATGTATCATTGATTCTATTTAGTATTTTTTTTTTACAAAGTTTCGTTGAATAATATTTGGTTCGATTAGAAATTATTTGAAAGTACATTAACTTTATGTGATAGATGTATCATTGATTCTAAGCAGTATTTACAAAGTTCCAGTGAATAATATTTGGTTTGATTAGAAATTATTTGAAAGTACATTAACTTATGAAAAATGACACATACTTGAAAAAGTTTACTTACTTAACGCATTTGATTCTTTCTTTCCACTGACTGTGTGTGTGTGCATGTGATAATTGAATATTTATCGTACCGTGATTCTAATATCGACTGTATTGTTATGTTACAGATAAACTTCCTTGTGAACTATATCTACAGCCGTGAAATTATTATTTAAAAATCTTACAATGTCAAAATTATTATTATTAATATTGTATTTATTTTATATAACAATGTTTGTTTGTGATATATATATTTAATCAATGTACTGTAAAATGTATTTTGGATAATTGTATTACAACGGTTTGTAAACTATTTTTTAAGTTTGTTTACAGTGCTGTAAATATATATTTAATCATTTAAAACAATATTATTATTATTAATATTGTATTTATTTTATATATAACAATGTTTGTTTGTGATATATATATTTAATCAATGTAAAATGTATTTTTGAATAATTGTATTACAGCGGTTTGTAAACTATATTTAAGTTTGTGTACAGTGTTGTAAATATATATTTAATGATTTAAAACAATATTATTAATATTGTATTTATTTTATATAACAATGTTTGTTTGTGATATATATATTTAATCAATGTAAAATGTATTTTTTAATAATTGTATTACAACAGTTTGTAAACTATATTTTAAGTTTGTATACAGTGGTGTATATATATATTTAATCATTTAAAACAAATTATGGTTTATTTTAATTTATTTCGTTATAAACCTCTGAACATGTAAGCAATTATTTGTAAAGTACATTAAATTATGTGAAATGCTACACCGAAAGATTCAAATCATACCTTATGTTGGTGCTGTCAACTATTTGAATGTGGGAATTTCTACCGACGTTTGCAGCAGCAGCAGCAATACACAATACACATTACATTAAAACTATCACGATTATATTATTCATTGTTGTACAAACAATTTACATAGCACCCACACACACAATAGGCTAACATTTACTGTGAAGCCGTTAACGTATGGATTTGTCATCTGTAACAGCACACACACAGGTAATTACATTATAAACTAGGAATTTCTTCCGACGTCTGCGAGCAAGAGATGTTGTACAACAGATTTTTGAGGAGTTATCTGTAACAGCACACACACAGGTAATTACATTATAAACTAGGAATTTCTTCCGACGTCTGCGAGCGAGAGAGAGAGAGAGAGAGATGATATATCACTGTAAAACCGATGACATAAAGAGAGAGAGAGTGCTAGCACATATGTTGTGTATATTAATTTCTAAATCGCAGTCAATGACCGTCATGTGCCAAATTAGAAGTAGAACGCAACGAGGTAGGCGATAAATATAATTCCTGGTGATTACATTTTAGTATCGCTAATTACAATAATCCATAAGTAGCACGACTTACTGACGCTTATGTAAAACCGATGACATAAAGAGAGAGAGAGAGAGGGAGAGGGAGGGAGAGAGATAGTTATTTACATTCAAAGAGAGAATTGACTCATCACCCACCCCTGATATGCAAATCAGCTTCATTAAAAATAAAAAATAAAGCATGCACGACAAACATACTCTCTCGAGTCTCAGATTCTAGCGGACAAATATCCATTTTCACTTGATAGATAGGTGTACCATTTATAAATATTTTTTAAATACTAGTTTTAATGTATATTTTTTCATATTTGTAACATTATAATTGCGTAACACTTTACCGCACATTGGAAGAACGAGATTGCTGTAGAGATAGAGAGAGAGAGGGAGGGAGAGAGATAGTTATTTACATTCAAAGAGAGAATTGACCCACCGTCCACCCCTGATATGCGAATCAGCTTTATTAAAAATAAAAAATAAAAATTATTTTCGCGGTCATATATTTTAATATATACACTATAATGCATCAAGTCGGAACCTCCCACCCACCACCCACCTCTGATACGCAAATCAGCTTTATTAAAAATAAAAAAATTTCTATTCACAGATGCGTGTGGTCCATTGAACCTCACCCCACCCACCACCCACCCATGATATGCAAATCAGCTTTATTAAAAAATAAAAAATTATATTCGCGGATGCGAGTGGTCCATTGAACCCCCACCCCACCCCCACCCACCTCTTGATATGCAAATCAATTTAATTAAAAAATAAAAAAATTACATTAAAAAATTTATTCGCGGAAATTCGCGGATGCTGCGGGTCCAGCGGTGGTGGGGAGAGAGTGGGAAAAAATCTTGGACCGCGGGAACGGCGGCATCTCTTTGATCTAGGCTCGCGAAAGGCGGCATATATTTGAACTTGGCGCGCGAAAGGCGGCATGAAATTTTATTGGTGGAAATTCGCGGATGCTGCAGGTCCAGCGGTGGTGGTGGGGGAATAACGGTACTTTAGTCAGAACCGGCATTTTCCCCCTAATAATTAACATTTTTAACGAAAAATTATATTTTTAGTTTTTGGGGTCCAGAGGACCCCAGGGTGAGGTGCGAAGGTATAAAATATAAGGTGAGGTGCGAGGGATAAATCAATCGACAACCAGTTTTCTTCATCATCGTCATCATCACATCATCATCTTACTCCAAAAGCTTAGGATCGAACTCCCGTTCTGGCCCTGCAAAGGTTTTCTTGTCCTGTACGAATTACGAGGTTTGATCAAAAAGTTCATGCAGTCCTTGTTTGTTCCCAAATCTGTTACCAGCATATCATAAAAAAACAGTTTTATAATCGGACATTTGTAGCGACGGAAACTACAAAATTGCACGAAAGCTTTGATCAAAACTCGTACATTCTTCTTGACCGTCACAAACTACGCCATCCTTTGCAACTAATCCAACAATCGTCTCGCAATGTTAGTGGGTGGTTGCCGCTGTAGGTAGATTGCCAAATTCTGAGTATATCATTTATCATGCTTTGAAAGTTATACATATACAAATTGTAAATTTGTATGTTTCTACAAATATAGATAATGTAAATTGTATGTTTCTAAATTATGATTGTTAACACCAGTAGGGAGTGAAACATGGTAAAAATAACTTTTAATAATTACGTAGTGAACATCCCCTAAACTGTTTAATTATAGGTAATATATTACTTTGCTATATGTTGACTGCTGTAGGTATAAAAAATTTATGTACCAATCTAATATAAAATTGTTGATTACTGTTTGTTTAATTAATTAAAATATCATTACATTTAGTAATTTAATTTGTAATACTGTATAAATTACGTTCTCTCATACTATAATTTACTCGTTTTCTTAAAGATAATTTGAAGATGTAAACAAATTATCATAAGTCTTCACATATAAAATGATACATACATACGCACGCACACACTCACATACACCAACACGTTCACCCAAATATTTAATTGTTTCGTTATGTTTGATATTTCTATTGTATTTCATACACAGGACCTGAAGATGGCAATAAATATTGTCGAAACCTGGACGTAAAATAGCAAAAGTTTTATTATTGACCGATCCTCACTAACCATCCACTAAAACATTCATTGATTAACGGTCACTAAAAATTTAAGGATACAGATATACAGTTGATCTACATTCTTCTTCTGGTCGACAAGCTTATTCCCAGGGACAGCTAGCAGAAATCTCATTTCAGGAGCACGTATACACTGGTAGTAAAATCCATGTTACTACCTGCCATAAAGAAATCAGGTACTACCATAACTTTCTGAAATTTAAGCAGCCTATCTCTGTAACTTGTATTCTGTATCGGCCATGTAAGGACCACATGCCAATTTCAGTTCTATATTCTTTGTTCTTTTCTTTTTATCCAATATTCTTTCATGTTTTCACTGTGTCTCTTCTTCCTGTCGTTAGTCTACTTTTACCTTAGGTTTTTTCTCTCTCCTGCCCAGGACTCCTTATATTTTTAAAACTTTTGCCCCAAAAATCATATCTTTTAATTGCTCCTTCTGCGTGTATATTATTTTTTTCTAAATCCTTTTGGTCTTTTTTCATCCAACTTGGTGTTGACTTCTTCTCCCACAGATATTTGAATATCTGCTTTGTTAATCTATTGTCGTCCATTTTATACAAATGTCCAAAAAATTATAGTCTTCTGTTCTCATTGTTTCTGCTATATTTTCCAGACTTTGATAATTTCTTTATATCAAATTATAAAATTAATAAAAGTTTACTGTAAAAGTACTCTGTAACTTTAATATTTTAATAGTTCATTTTTACAATAAATTAATAACTTCATAGCTTGTTATTTTAACAAATATTGTCAAAATAATAAAGACAAATACATACCGAAATACATCGTCATCATCTTAAGGCCATGCCTTGTCGAGTTAGCCACGTCTCTCTCTCCGCCATTGTCCTCTTTAAATTGGAGTACGATAAGAATTTCATTGTGTCTGTGTCTGTGTCTGTGTGTGATTACAAAATACGTTCTTCAGTTGAAGCATGTGTTCAGTTTGAAAAGATTTGCGGAACATCGCACGTGACAATGTTTTTACTTGGTCAACTGCCAATTAGCCTGGCTCTTTCGTCAACGAGTTCTTTGGTCGATACACAAACAGGGGACGTCCTACACAATCACAATACTAAAAACCACAGGTGACTTTCCTATCCTGACGTCTGAATAACACGTGGTTTCACTGTGGTTGGCTCGTGGTGAAATTCGGCCACACGCTGCCAAAAGTCAATTTCACCTATACCGGTCACGCGGGATTGCCGTGTTTGTACAGTAGAAGCAGAATAATTAACACCAGAGGAATTGTTATTAATAACGTTAATGACAGTTTAAATAAGCAACATAAAAATAAATATTGGTAGGCAATCAAGTCTTCAGTTCAGTATTGTCCGACATACACTATTGTAATAAATAGTCACTACCACCTAAATAACGCTTTAGAATTACAGTCACAAATTACAGAAGACCAATGAAAAAAATCACAATTTTCACTTTACATTAAATTGCTAAAAAATACGTACAGTCACAGGTCAAGTTGCTTATTGCTCCGTTTCGTTATCTCCGATATTGAGTCAC
Source organism: Magicicada septendecula (assembly GCA_034769895.1). Lineage (NCBI taxonomy): Eukaryota > Metazoa > Arthropoda > Insecta > Hemiptera > Cicadidae > Magicicada > Magicicada septendecula. The sequence continues at coordinate 356,781,811 of CM068375.1, forward strand.
CGATTCCAAAAAGCGTTTTTATACTCTCTGGGTGTAGTGTAGTACGTGACAGAATTAACCTGGACGCTGGCAAGATAACTGATCAAAGTCTACAAAGTGCGTCTGGAAAGATCAAGAGCTGTACGGTTAATGCAAACACGTGCAAAGCGTCACTTACCAACGCAAGTTGTCTATTTATTCGACGTGGCATTATAAAAATAATTTTTACCATTTACACAATTATAAGCATAACTACAAAATAATTATAAAATTAAATTGAATTAAAATATAATAGGCCTCCTGTTATAACGGATGCAGTAGAGCGTCTTATAAAATTAAATTGAATTAAAGTATAATACTGTTATAATGGCTACAGTAGACCGTCTTATAAAATTAAATTGAATTAAAATATAATACTGTTATAACAGCTACATCAGACCGTCTTATAAAATTAAATTCAATTAAAGTATAATACTGTTATAACGGCTATAGTAGACGGTCTTATTAAATTTAATTTAATTAAAGTGTAATACTACTATAACGGCTACAGTAGACCGTCTTATACAATTAAATTGAATTAAAGTATAATACTATTATAACGACTACAGTGGACCGACATGTGTACAGTGGAAACAGAATAAGTGACACTAATGAATTCAGTAATTACAGACTTTAATTAGACACAAACAGCAGTTATAAATGAACAAAGCGGTCTTACACAATAATTCAAGTTAAATTAGTTCAACAGTAAATGCCAGCTTATTATACTTTTGTACTAATTAACACAATAATCACTTCTCATTATGCCGCGGTAATGACTGCAGACGGGAACGATATTATTTCCAGCTGAAAATAAATTGGGTTATTCAGGAATCCCGTATTTATAACTCCACCGACTTGCAATGTAGCAAGCTATGGGACCTGGATGCTGATCGAACAGTCGATAAACGTCTAGGAGGGGTGCACACAATCTAGTAGAATCCAGAAGCGATGCAACTCTGCCGGGCAGAATGATCTCAGAACGACTGCAATATCCTGGCGTGCAAAGAGGTACTAGGCACTCACGACGTGATACTATTCATTTCATCAGCGTAGCGATATATTATTTTACTCCTTTTATCCCGGAGTAGACGTTGACATGTGCTTTGATATTAAACGCCTTACGTAAACAGTAAATTTAAATTGTTATTAGTTACAAATGTTTTAAGTCGATTTTAAAATCTTGCCATCGTTATATTGAGTTTTGGAAATTAGGACAACACTGTAAAGCGTAAAAATTTAATAATCTATATATATAAAACTCAAAGTCTGAGGATTTGTGTGTACTGAATACAAATCCACGCCGTTGCAACGATTGCCACCAAATTTTGCACAGGTAACCTTTGACACAAGGTAAAAAACCTTGTCCAACTTAGAATTTGATATTTTGCCCCGTTTGCACGATTTACGCTCTTTTAATTATGCCTTTCCGTTGACGCGTATAAAGACGTCAACAAGACCGTGGAGACCAGAATTAATTACCATATTAACAAGTAAATCAACAAAAGTTATTTAGCGGCATCGGAATTGTACATTTATCTATGTTTTATATAATACGCGATTGTATCGGTATATTACGATGTAAAAAAGAAGAAGTGTACTATTTGTAAATTGTTCAATTACTTAAAGCAAAGCGAAACTACGTAGGCCTATTGTTTTCATTTGTAAGTTTAGGTGACAACGGTTTTTGGTTTTTAGTTTACTGTTGAAATAAAAAGCCATGGTTGAGGAAAACATAACGTTTAACGTTTAATAATATACAATGCTTCAAACACAGTAACATTTAAATTAAAGAATTTGACGTTTTTGATTTAATAGGTACTATATAAATATCTCCAAAAGCTGTACTTTTAATCTCCAAAGGCTGTTGCACCAACATAATAATTAGGACAAGTTAAAATAGTACAAGTGTTGAAAACAGCTTTGGAGAGAATTTGACAAATGAGTACAAAATTGTTATACGAGCTGACGGAACGCCATATAGACACAGACACTAAACATTATATTAAAGTACTTATTAAAAGTAAAATATTCGTTTACGAAGCCGCGGGTAACAGCTAGTTATAAATATATCACTGCTGACTCGGAACACTAATTTCTTATTGGTATAAGTGTAAAAATTTACCTTGTAGCCTGAACTAGTTTTCGCTTATTACAAGATTATCACAGGTCTCTGACAAAAATTGTAATAAGGGAAAACTAGTTCAGGCTACAAAGTAAACGTTTTACATTTTTACCAATAAAAAATTAGTGTTCCGAATCAGTAGTGATATACTTATAATTAGTTAATCAACGAACACGTCATTGACAACAAAATCCATGGACATAAAAATTTGCTACCTTTTGAATAGAGTATTTATTGATGCAAAAACATGTTCTCAAAATCTGTTCCTACATTCATCAAATCTTGAAATGAAGAGGATACTTTAAGCTGCCTCTGTACATCTTAATTACTAAGAACATGTAATCCTGAGCTTCCTAAGATCATTTGTAATATCCTTATTTATGCCACGGTAATTTTATTTGCATCCGTGTTTTGCTGAGACTTGGGCTCACCAACCTTCAGCAGTGTAGGTACCGCTATAACCTTATAACGTTTAATTTTGATTTCTCTTCTAACTTTACTCTTTATTTTGTTTTATTTTTTTCGCAGATGAATCTAATTTTGCTCAACTACTTTTTACCTTTATGTCTAGACTCTACAAAATATTGTATGTTAAGTAATGAAAATCAGGTGGCTGCTCTAAATAGATACAAGCAGAAATGGTAATGCGTAAACATTAAATTATAAATTATATACGTAGTTTCTAAAAGCGTGTAAACTAACTAATATCATTTCAAGTAAAAATCATTTTCTGATTTATATAAATCAGATTTTCTCTATCTCTTTTGCTTTCAATCTCTTTCTCCCTCTCTCTCTCTCCCTCTCTCTCTCCTCTTCCCTCTTTCTGTCTCTCACTTGCTTCATAAATTTCTCTCCCCCGTTTACTCTCCCGTTACATTATGAAACCTTCCTTCTGTCAAAACCTATTCTATACTGTGCCATTGCTTACAATTGTTCCGTTCCTCCGAGGCTTGCCTTCTACATTTCCTTCCCTGTTCTTGTTTATACAAATATAGAAACACTCAACTTTCTCTTTTGCCTTCTATTCTTATAATATACCTGTACCATATCTACTACCTTTTTGGTATTTCTCCTATTATGGCCTAATTCGTATTCATAATATCTTTTCAGTCCTACTCAGACTGCTGTGCGTCTGGATTTCCAACTGCTGGATTTCCTTGCCGATCGATGTCCATCGTTTTATTTTAAGTAAAGTATCAGCATCCCTCGACACTGCGTCAATCCAGCGATGCTTGGGTTTTCCGACAAGCCGTCTACCCTCGATTTCACTAAACAGTACCTTACTAGGTATTCCGTTGCCAAGGATGATTATAGAGCCTAAGTTTCGAATCCAAACTCTGACGATATAGAAGAAGAAGGAGGAGAATAAATAGAAACAAACGTAGCATGATTCGTGAGCAAATAAGATAACTGTGCTATAGTCAATTGTGAAGTGATGAAAATATAAGACGGTAAGTTTTGTGAGGCATTAGGCATTGGACATTGGGGATTGTGTGCAGGACCGAATGTGACACTGAAGCCTATTCACTCCCAAGGCACATACTGGTCTGCTGTTATCACAACACAGATAGGGTAGTGTGGTTGATGCACAAATAGGAAACGTCCGAAACAGACCAAACCACCCGTATGTCCGGATTTGTCAACGCTACTGTGTTCATGTTGGTGGTTTGCGCGGTCAGATTCAGCCACGCGCTGTCAATAGTGCGGTAAATACGAGCCACGAAAACGGTATTTCCTGTTCATATTAAAAACCAAAATTAATATTAGAAATTTAAATTTTGGAATATATGTTACATTTAGTAAACTTCTCTTCTTCTCCTCTTCAAAGAGTAGGTTATATAAACCTGCTCCGGCACCCATCTCATTCTAGGACGACCCACGTCCCTTCTACAATGACTTTATTGTACATTGTCGCTTTCGGCAATCGATCCTCTGTCACCCTTGCAGATGATCCCATTATTGTCTTCTGTAAATTAAAATAATTTCATGTATGTACTTTTCTTCAAGATATGCTCTGATATCTTCATTCCTTATTCTATCTTGCAACGTATAAATTAAAATATTTTGAAGAAACTACATTTCACTACTCTGAATCTTAGTGCCTTCATTTTTTGTCATTACAAACGCCTCACTTGCATAAATCAATGTGGTAGTTGCAATTGTCTTATATAATTTAATCCTTGTGCTGTGTCCTGTTTTATTTCTCAGATTTCTATGAACCGTACCACAAATATTTATAAATTTGTGTTATTAATATATTAGAAATTTCTGTATTTCTATATTAAGTAATAAAAATTAGTACTAATGAAGTCTAATTAGCTAGCGGCTGGCGGTTACTAACTGTACAGTAAACACAAAATCCACGCAGTATGCCTTAGTCCTTAACGGACTGTTGAGCAGAGGTATATAATAATAATAATAATTAATATTATTTTTATTAATATTATTATTAACGAAGTCTAATAATTTTTAAAACATTGATAAATTATCAGCCACATCTGTGTGTTTTTTTGTGCAATGATTTACAACAAATTGTAGAATGTTGTTAATTCCGGAATTCAATTAACTCACCCAACATATAATTGTTTAAACACAATGTAGTTTGTTGATGACCAAATGATTTTACGTGACACGTATGAGAATCCCCTACCATTTCCTATGCACCGCTTAAACACATATATAGATATTATAATTTAATAACATCTGAAAAAGGCCAAACAACCTACATACCAGGTGATAGGTTTTAACTTTCTAATGTGTGGTGTCAGTTACAAGATCAATATTCATATCACAATCATCATCATCATTTTCAAGGATTAATCCAAGGCTGTTTTGTTCCGGTATCAAACAGACAAAGTCTAGAACTGGTCACTCCGACGTCCCACACCTCTCCGCCCCCTCGGCTTATAGTTCCATATTTGTTTGGGGATGTGAGAGTTAACCATTCGGCAAAGATGTTTCCACCCATTCAGCCGATACTGGGCTATCCTGTCGAGTATACTCATAATATTCAGTTTCTGCCGTATGTCTGTGTCATATCACAATTAAATCATAAATACCAACTGATGTTGGTACATCACACCATACACATGACACCACATACCGCATGCTACGTAATAAAACAGCAAGAGAAAGTGAAAGTTAAAATGTTGTAATGTAGTGGGAGCTATGAATCACCTATGAATGTGAGACGTCGGTGTTGCGGACTCCAGATACTCAGCGTATACAAACCGCTTAATTTAAATTCTTGAGACAAGTGAATGGTGAGATAAATTTCGCATCGATAAAAATACAAATATGGGATTTGGGGTTTAATAGTGTAGTGTCCAGACGTCTCAAGGGCATACCAAAAATTCTATAACTACTTGATATTATATAAGCAAACACATTCGTGTTTGACCATATGCCAATTTCTCTTTGTTTCCAGATAAATCTTTGCCATTTTTAGTAAAACAATTATAATTACAAAAATTCTTTTACTGAGTACACGTGTATAGGCTACATTTTGCGGTTAATTATTGTCAGTAAGCGCTAAACCACAACGTTTCCATTTTTGGACAAGGGTCAACGCTTCTAACTGACCATCAACCACAGATGTCATCTTATTTGATACATCAAGTCTTAATTATTTGTAAACAACTCCAATAGCGCACATGGAGCCTTTCGGCCCAAGATTTCAATAACTACTCTGGCTCTGCAAGCCAAAATATCATCCACAACAGTCACGACAACTTGAACTTTGTTCGCTCAGTCTGACGGTTCGGTGTGAGCAAACTACTCTATGTACCATAGGCTACCTCAACTTCAGCATTGGTGAGTGACTTATTGGTTAGTTTTTTCAGACCTAACTCATAAAATTTCAATAAGTTGATGAATACACTTAGAATCTCTTTGAACTTAAAATATTTAATAATAACAAAACAGTCAACGCCTGTTTGCTTAACTGTTAACTGAAACGTTGTAAAGAGTACATATTACACTTGATCAAGACTGAAACACGCTACTAAATTAATAAAGTTCGTAACCGAGCGATCACTGTAAGTTTGCTTTAGCATCTAGTATCTTGCCCGCTTACTATCCGGACAATAGTAGCAACGAAGGCTTAGCCACTGCTCAATGCAATGAAAACAGCATATAGAGAGGAAGGGCGAGACATTGGTCCAAGAAAGCATGTAGTCACTTATCGACCCCATAGAAGAGATGAAGGTAGAGCCAAACGACGATGGCAGGACTGAAGACGGAATAGGCTATAAGCCTAGATTCTGAGGTAAAGGAAAAGTGGAAGATGAAAACTTAATAGTAAATAAACAAGAGTATACATATTATAATTCTAATAGTTCTTTATTTATTGTGTATTTTACAAAATACTTCGCAGTAACTCAACTAAAAATTTAAAATTTTTGTATTCCCTTATTTTGTACATTATTTTCTTATCACGAACATTTTCAAAATACCTAAGTTAGTAATTACCATGAATATTGGAAAGCAATAGTTGTAATATAAAATTTAGAGTAGAAATTAATATCATAAAGATAAAAGTATTGGAAATCTGAAAAGGAAAAATGGCGTAAATGTGATGATACGAGATCAAAAGTTGGAAGAAATAGGTTCGTTGAAACTCGTTGTAAATATAGTAATTTAGAAAGGAAGTTGTACATAGAACACTTGGTGTACAATTTTAATTGGGAACATTTCTTTGGGAAATTCTTTAGTACAGTAATAATCCTATTGGTTACAAGAGGAATTGATGTAAATGTACGCAAGATATTTGCAAAGTATTTTGTATGTAGTATTTTAATGTTTGCGTCGGAGATATGGATTATTACAAACGAAAATGAAATGTCTGAAAACCTTTGAAATTTGGTTGTGCTATAAAATAGATAAACGTTAGCAAGAAAAGAAAGGTAACAAATGAACAGAAGTTTAAAAGAATATAAAGATGACAGAATTATTTATAATACATAGGAAAGAATAAAGCAAAATAGATTCGTTATAATTTTAGAAAAATCTAGAGTGTTTAGTAATTGAGGGAAAAATAAATGGTAGAAGAGGGAAAAGAAGAAAAAACTATGATATGTTGGGAGACTTGATCATGAGGAGAAATTATGAACAGCTACCAGAGCGCGGTTAGATCAATGTAAAGAGTATAGTTTAGCTAGAACCTGTCTTATAATAGATTTGCTATTTATTACGACGACATTAGAAAGTATTGCGCAAAATAATGAGGTTTACAGAGACATCGTTTGCATTGTATAGGAGAAGAATATTTTTTGTATTACCTACACTAACCATTAAAACGGATAAAAATATAAACATCTGTTTCACTTAGTCTTATAAAAATTTGTAAATGACTTTGTTTGTGTGCAAAAGAGCAGAGTAAATATTAAATATTCCCAAAAGCATAATTCAAGGCGAACTATTTATATTAAATGATGTTGTGATGTTATACAATTTGTTTCTTCTGCAAGTAGTGAAATTTAGTATATATTTTTTTTTTTAACACCTGACGCACGTTTCACTGAAAAATATCAGTACCATCAGAGGTTTGTAAGTAATATTATATTATATTATACTAAATAATAATGTTTGTGTTACGTAATTACTAAACACTACATAGAACTGTTGCCTGTCAACACCGACTAACAAAGCTTTGTCTGCAACAAGTACAGTATATACCAGAGAGATAAGATATAACTGCTGTTCCGTCCCCCAAGCTATAATTACGTGACGTCTTTCTCTTACTGCACTGAAGTTGAATTTATACACGTGTTGGCACAACTTGTTGGCACAGTAATTACTGTTCAAAAGAACTCTGTGTTTACAAGGTACACTGGGTGGTTCACAAGCCAAATACAAAATGTGGATAAATATATTCTTCATATTTGGAAAATGCTAAAAAGAATCTGTCATTTCGTTTGCACGGACTAACATAATTCAGTTATGTTTGAGAGCCATTATCAACAGTAACAGTACAGCAGGGCCGGAGGTCTTGTAATAAAAAATAAAAGAATTTCTAGGTTTAATTATGTATGGTGTTCATGGAAACAATGCATCGTTGTTGAGATTTGCTTAAACTTTTTTTACGAACCTTGCTTCTTTCTCATATAAAATGTAAATTCATTTGCTCAAATTTACCGGGTTCTCAGAATTTTTCGTATAAATTTACTTTCTTCCCTTTCTATTTCCAAGAGTCCTTTAGTATCCACTGCTTTTATCACAGTTAAGGAACCCGGTTTGTCTACCTCACTGTACTCTTCTTCTTCTTCTTCAGCGGCGCAACAACCCATTACTGAGTCAAGGCCTCCTTTAAGAGCCTCTGCCAGTTGTCCCGGTCAAGTGCAGCTGCTCTCCAGTTCCAGGGCTGGGGAAAGAAACTGACAGGTTTCTGCACATAAAAGTTCAGACGGGCTATGTGAACTATCCAATCCAACCCCCAAACTGGAGGACCAGGAACTTTGATTTCGTGGTGCTCTTCTCCTAGAAAGTTGCTTTCACCTCAGCTGACGAGCTCTCTTTGCCCGGTCACAGTAGGCTAACTGACTCAGCCCATATGTGGAGCCGTTGGGCTACTATAGCCTCTTCCGCTTCCACACAAGATGCACACCCTGCTGCCGATGTGCACCATCCTCCCCGGCCAGGACCCAGTCTACCCCAGGCTATCCTGACAGAACCCCCATCTCTCGTTGCTTACCGATCCACTCCGCCGAAAGGATTGGTTACCACAAATTGGAGTGGATTGCTCGGTGTAACAGGGCCCACCGACGTGTAGGTGAGAATGGAGTTGAGGTGGAGAGGATGGTGCATTTCTCTTCTATGGAAACATATGTTCACATCACACCCCCTTTTGGACCCCACCTCACTGTACTGTTTAACATTAGCTGTGATTTTAGTCATTTAGATTTGCCAGATTTCTCGCACAACCTCTTCGCTAGTTTCCAATAAAAGCGTGTTTGTCCTCCAATAGGTATAATTCTACTCACACACATACCAGAACAATTTAATTGTATGTTACTTTACCATAGAACAAACATGAGAACATTATTTCACTGATCAAGTTTTCATCTGAAGTCGGTGACACAAAGTCAAATACTGCATTCGTCAGGAAATACTTTGATACGACATTACAGAACAATCTACGTGTTTCTCGATTGTTCCATACGAAGCCGGCTGTAATGTATTGTGCCTACGTGGTTTCAACATGCATTCACGAGACATTTCTAGACGTCGCTAGCTGCGGGCTCTGTGTGAAAGCCGCAATCAATTACGTCTTAGTGTAGCGTAGACGCATATTATGGAACCCTGCTGACTATAAATAACCCATAACTGCTGCTTAGAGTTCAGTTATTTGTTGGGCGATTACTTTGTGCGTTCAAGTGGTTATTAGTGAAATGTTGTGTTTAACATCGGGCGAGGCAATTGTGTTTTATATTGGTTGACATTTTATTGCGTGTGAACAATTTTTATTTGATTTGTTGTAAGAGACTGTCTTGTAAATTACGAACTGTTTAACTGTGTTAATTAAACCTGGTGATTAGTGACTTAACTGGTGTCTTGTATTTAGTTTTCCACTGTACCATACGACGATCAGTAGACCGTCGTAACAGTAGGTCAGAAGTGCGACAGAACCGTTATTAGTGGAAACAGTGGAATCTTTGTAAAAGGTTAGTGTAAATTCGTAATTAATCGGTAAACATGGATGCCAGTCGGATGATGTGAAGCTGCGGCAGACACAGGAAGAAGCAGAAAGACGACAAAAAGGAGAACGAAAACAAGAAGGAGAAGAAGCAGAAAAACGACAGGATGAGAAACGCAGTCAGAAGTGGGAAGAGACTAAAGAAAAACGCCGAGAGGGAAGAGAAGAACATAAGCTGGAAACAGAGGAGCGGATGCGTGAAACAGAAGACATCAAAGCATTAATACAAGAGCAGAAACAGATGCAAGAACATAGTACCGCTGAATTGGATCTCCGACAAGTTGAGCTTACTAAAAAGTTACTAAAAATCGGAGCCACAAGAATCAATGAAATTAAAAATAGCTGAAGTAGAGACATCTGTCTCGAGCGTTAAAGAATCCATGTCAAATAAAACAGCTGAAGTAGAAAAATCTGTCACGAGTGAGGAAAAAGCTATGTCAACAAAAATAGAAGACTCAACTGCACGTATGAAATAGCAAATTAAAAATGAAGCTGAGCAGTTCATGACAATACAAGCAAAATAAACTTTTGAACTTACTGTACCAATGATAAAAACAGAAAAGACAATAGAGAAAGTCGGACAGTTAATGTCAAGAACCTAACCTTTGATGAAAGCACCCACTGGGCGACTTATCTACTCCAATTCGAAACCGCCGCATGCGCAAATAATTGGACAGAGAAAGACAAGGGAGTTTCACTCGTTCCCGCTTTAAAATAACCTGCCGCAGAACTACTACAGATGGTGCCACCTGACAGCCAGAAAACCTATGCCAAATTCATAAAACCTCTAGAAGTACGGTATGGTGATAAACATTTGCGAGATGTGTACTGCACTCAGTTGAGAGCAAGCCGACAGCATTCAGAGAAGAGTCTTTAAGAGTTTGAAGCAAGTATCTACAGATTAATTAGACTGGCATATCCTGAAGCGCCAGAAGATTTCCGAACTAGGTTTGCTATGCAGACATTTATTGATGGTGTCCGGGATAATGAGCTATAGCAAGTATTACAAATGGCAAGACACCAGAATAGTGCGGACGCCCTGGTACATGCATTGCAATTTGAGGCCGGCAAGTCAGCGTCTGATTGGACAAGCCATAAACTCCGAGCGCAGGAAGACCGCGACGGCACAGACGATGAAGAAGAGCAAGGAACAGAGACCAAACGAGCAGCACCACACAATAAAGTAAGAAAGAATGGAAGACCAAAGTGTTATAGATGTGGGAAACCTGGACATCTACAACCAGGTTGTCGGGTTAGAATTTAGCAGCAGGGAAACGAGCAGTAGTCAGTACAAAGGCGCGTGTGCTGACTAACTGGAGGAACGAAGCCCCTAGACAATACGCAATTCCTACACTTGAGAAGAACAGAGGGAGCTTGGTGGTTACCGGTTCCGATCAAGAAAGGCCAACATCGATTACAGTTGACACAGGCGCAACAGTTTCTATTGTGCGCCCCGACGTGGTGAAAGATCTCAAGCCAATCTGGTACTCTTGCAGCTTGCGAAAGCTACTGGACGGCCTGTAAAAGTGTTTGGAATACACTTACGCCTCGGTCGAATTGAGATTGACCATTAAGTACTTGTTGCAGACATTGTGGATGAAGGAATTTTTGGTGTTGACGTTATGTACGCATACGGGTTTATAGTCGACTTAAAAAAAAAGTCTTGAAAATTGGAAAAGAAGAGGTATTGCTTTCTACAATGAATACATCAGAAAAATCGATGGCCGTAACTGTTCCGCCAAACTCCGAAAAGATCACCATGGGTTAAAACCGAGGTCGATACTAGGGGCAACCAGTGCTCTATATTCGAACCCCAGGTAGTCAGCACACCGGACATACTAATTGCCAGACGTTTAGTAAAACCTGACGAAACAGGAAATGTACCTATTAGAATGGCGAATATTTTGGACAAGCTGTTACTTTACAAAGCAATACGCTCCTAGGGAAATTGACTCCTGTTGCTTGGGTAGCCGGAATGGCACAAAGAAAATACAGTACTGCTTACACTTTCGAATTACCAGAGGAACTGCAGGAATTATTAAACAGACCTTCTAACGACGTCCCAAGTGCTGAGGTAAAATAACTCAGGCGGTTTTTACATGAGTTTAAAGATTCGTTTGCAGTTCGGGGCCAGTCATTGGGAAGAACCTCTCTCGTACAACATCGCATCAATATCGTGGACACAACACCGATACGTCAACATCCTCGAAGGCCGCCATTATCTAAACAAGAGGTAATGTCTCGGTTAGTACAGGACATGTTGACAGAGAGAGTAATCGAACCTTCGTCATGTGCTTTGTCTTCTCCTGTAGTGCTGGTAGCGAAGAAGAATGGAGGTTTGCGTTTCCGCGTAGACTACCGGAGGTTAAATGACGTTACAAAGAAAGACTGCTATCCATTACCTCGCGTTGACGTTACACTCTACACGTTGTCCGGACCACAGTGTTATTCCACATTCGACCTGAAGAGTGGATATTGCCAAGTAGGTCTTCATCAAGAAGACAAGGAAAAAGCCGCTTTCTCGACCCCAAGTGGCTTATTCCAATTTAACGTCATGCCATTGGGACTCTGTAATGCACCGGCAACATTTGAAAGATTGATGGACCTGGTACTCCAAGGCCTGACTTGCCTTGTTTATTTAGACGATGTTTATTTAGTCATCGGAAGACTTTCAAACTTTTAAAGACCATTCGGAAAACATTAAGGAGGTTTTAACTAGAATTCACGGTGCCCAACTGAAGCGTAGCCCGAAGAAATGTTCTCTATTACAGAAGGAAGTACAGTATGTGGGCCACCTGTTTTCGGCAACAGGTGTTAAGATGGATCCTAATAAAGTAGACACCGTAAAAGTCTGGCCAGTTTCGAAAAGGAAAATTGAAGTTCGAAGTTTTCTGTGGTTATGCTCATATTACAGACATTTTGTGAAAGGCTTTGCTGCTATTGCTAAACTACTACATGAGCTAACGGAAAATAAATGAAAATTCCAGTGGTCGAGAGAGTGTGATTAAGCATTTAGGACTTTGAAAATTGCATTATGTTTGCAGCCAATTCTTGCTTTTACAGCTTCCGAAGGGAAGTATATCGTAAACACAGACTAAAGCAAACTGGTCTAGGAGCAGTTTTGTCTCAAGTGCACAACGGTGAAGAACGAGTAATAGCGTATTACAGCAAGACGCTTTCTAAAGCAGAGAGAAATTATTGCGTTACGAGGAAATAGTTGCTGGGAATCGTCCGAGATTTGGAGGACTTCCATAAATACCTCTATGGAAGGGAGTTTTTACTACGCACCGACCATGCCGCTCTTGCATGGCTCTCGAGATTTAAAATTCTGGAAGGCAGTTGGCAAGGTGGCTTGAACATCTGCAAGAGTACAACTTCAAGGTATAACATCGGCGGGGGCGCCTGCATGGTAATGCGGATGTCTTATCATGAAGACCGTGCCCGGAAAACTTCCGACATTGCCACAGAGAGGAAGGACAAAACTCAAGCGAACATGTTTAAGTCATCACTGTAGATTTTTTGACAGACGGCTGGACGACACAAGATTGTCGACAAGAACAGATGACTGATGAAGACATTGTACCGATCTTGACAGCAAAAAAGGAAAGTCGCCGCCCGGATTAGCAAGATATGCCAGCACATGGTTCCGAAGTGCTGAAGGGCTACTGGGCACAATGGGAATCCCTTACCTTAGAGAACGGATTGGGGAAAAGGGCTTGGGAAAGTGCAGATGGACGTGACGTGGTCATGCAGTTGACAGTTTTCCGAAGTAAAGTCCAGTCTGTTTTGAAGGAGATTGATGATGGAACGTCTGGAGGTCATCTTGGCGTTTACAAAACCCTTGACAAAATACGGAAGCGATTCTATTGTATTTATCTTCGCTACGACGTAGAGTAATGGGTTTGAACATGTACAATTTGTGCTGCAAGCAAGGGCCCACAAACTAAAAGCAGGGGAAAAGTGAGACAGTATAACTTTGGACTGCCTTTCGAGAGAATTGCCATAGACATTGCTGGACAATTTCCAGTTACTGACGATGGAAATCGGTACATCATGTTTGTAGATGACTATTTTACTAAGTGGGTGGAAGGCTATGCAATTCCAAATCAGGAGGTTACCACTGTGGGAAAGGAGTTAGTTCACAATTTCTTACAATTCCTGTTGCCATTATTGAGCGCCTATAGAAATTTATACGCAGCAAGGGGGAAGTTTTGAATCGGGAGTGATTAAAGAATTATGCCGCCTATCGGAATTCGAAAGACCAGGACAACGCCTCTGCATCCTCAGTCGGACGGAATGGTTAAGGGTTTGAATAGGACATTTGAACAGCATCTTCCGAAGGTTGTTGACGAGAACCAAACAGACTAGGACCAACGTATACCACTATTCCTCACGGCGTATAGGTCACCAGTACACGGCACAACCGGCATGACTCCAGCAAAATTGCTGTTTGGGCGGGAGATTCGTCTTCCTGGAGACTTGATGTTTGAATCATCTGAAACTCAGTCCTAAGTGCTACAGAATTATTCGTCGCAATTAGAAAACCAACTGCGAGAAACGAATCACTTGCTAAGACGACGGCTGAAGGTAGTCAGTGATAAAATAAAAACTCGGAATAACATTCGTAGTAATAGCGTGGGCTTCCAAGAAGGCGATCAAGTTTGGTTGTTCAACCCAAAGCGCCGTCATGGTCCCTCACCTAAACTTTAGACTAACTGGGAAGGACCCTACACTTTAAAAAATGAATCAACGTTGTTGTCTGTCGGATTCAACAGGAAGGACAGCGAAAGTGCAAGGTCGTCCACCTAGATTGCCTGGCCAATTATTACTTCAGATACGGTTTGCCCGTTTGGGACAGACAGGCTTAAGGAGGGGGTTGTGTTTCGACATTACAGAATAATCTACGTGTTTCTCGATTGTTCGAGACGAATCGATTGTGCCTACATGATTTCAACATGCATTCGCGAAACTTTCTAGACGTCGCCAGCCGCAGGCACTGTATCAAGGCCGCAATCAGTTACGTCTTGGTGTAGCGCTGACGCATATTATGGAACCCTGCGGACTATAAATAGCCCATAACTGCTGCTTAGAGTTCAGTTATTTTTCGGGCGATTGTTTACTGTGTGCGTTCAAGTGTTTATTAGTGAAGTGTTGTGTTTTATCATCGGGCGGGGCAATTGTGTTTTATATTAGTTGACATTTTATTGCGTTTGAACACTTTATATTTGATTTTTTGTAAGAGACAGTACTGTTAATTGCGAACTGTTTAACTGTGTTAATTAAAGCTGGTGATTTAATTGGTGTCTTGTAGTTAGTTTTCCACTGTACCATACGACGATCAGTAGACCGTCGTAACAATATTATTGATCTGAATAACACATTTGTGTCATCTGTAATGAAACACTAAATTAAATGCAATGATTTATAGTTTCAACTTACACGACTGCACAGTACGATGGACTAAACACTATGCATTATTAAAATGAGTAGACAGTTTCCTGGTTGATTAAGATGAGCTTCTGTTCCAAAGCAGTGGATAATGTTACCTTGTTTTCATGGTTTCTTCTGTCATTAGCGTTTCTGCAGTGATTATGAGTCTTTTTATTATTACCGCACATTTTCAGAAGTCATCATCATCCTTCTCACATTACGGCACGTTTAAAGTGCTGCCTGTTCCGCCTTCAAAAATTCTCCAGCTATCTCTTCTTGGATCTACCCTCCAAACACGCTCGCGCACGCACGCACACACTCACTCACACCACTGTGTCCTATAGGCTTACATTTCCATACTTGTTTGCCAAATATATACTTGCTTAGAAAAAGTAAGTTTTAATTATAATAAAAAAAGTTAATAATTTCTTTTTTGTGACACTGTACTATAAAGTTCACCTTGTTTCAAGTATTAGTTAGATTATGCAATGTTTATGCCCTTTTACATCACTTATAAAGTTTACAATTACGTTTGATACTCAAATTCTTATTGCGCGTCGGTTTCGTTATATTATTATTTTTATCGATCTTACGTTGTAAACTAACTTTGCTAAACCATAAAGCACGTTTCAGTTTAGGGCTGAAATACATTTAAAAAAATATAGTGCTGAATGTGTTTTATTGGAGGATAAATAAGACTAAGAAATATTATACAAAAATGAATTACTGAAAGCGATACGGTACAAACGTTTTTAAGAAGTACTAAAAATGTTGATATTGCCGATATGGGCTATTCAGTATTAGGCGGAACTGTTCGTCCGTTGCCAAAATGCAGCTTTAAGCTGAGTGCACACTGGAGCGATATTTTCTTTCGTGAAAGAACCGTTTTGACGCTTTGCGTTGCAAAGAGTCGCTTCGGTGGATAGAGGCGTGCGTCGTTGTCTTACGACAAAACAATTTCTCGTCAGCTGTTTCTGACCTTTAATAGTGTACAGTCTGTTGGTTAGTGACAGCCATTGAAATAGAAATTATGCACTAGTTAAGTGTAATGTAAGCTACCCGCATTGTTTCGTTAATATTCAGTGCACGCGCAGTCAAAATCGTAGCAAGCCGTTTCGCTGCGAGACATAAATCGAAGGACATTCGTATTTGTCGGAAAGACGCCTCTAGATAATGTCGCAGCTAATCTGTAGTGCTTTACAAATCCTAATGGCTATATAGAGTCGATTCTACGCTTAGAGGCACTATGTCCCGAAACGGTTCTGTCGCAAAACAAAAGTCGTTCCAGTGTGCGCCCGGCCTTAGCGATAATTCAATGTTATCATTCTTACAACCAGTTCTCGTTGTTACTATTTTACAAACTTCCTTTCTACATACGAGGAGGTTCCAACACCCGCGACGAACTTCAAGCAGCGATCGCGAGCAAGTTGCGTACTACGCGAATCAACTACTATACGGTCAACAATTCTAATCTTACAAATCACGTCACAAAACCATTCCGTCCACAAAGCCTTTAGCATTGTAGTGTTAAATACGGAAAGAATCCCTATTTATCGTTAAAAACCTCTGACTAACCGCACATCCTTTTTCAAACAAGACTTGTAATTTCAATTTATCCTACAACATTTCTTCTACGTGAACATCTCATGATTATTAAACGTAATGACATGATGTCCCGGCATCTCATGACTGGATTATTTTAGACTCTCATCTGTCAATCAAACAGAGTATAGAGGCTACGTGACTACATACCGCCATGTATGTGGAAGCAGAAAAGTTGTACAGTGAGAACCCATATAAAGTCCTAAACTCGTCTCCGAAAGATGCCTCCCATGTATACAACCTAAAGTAGTGTAGGAAAAGGCAGGGTAGGCTGCCTCATGTGAACCGTACGGTATACAAGGAAGGCAGTGTGGCCAGTACTACGCTTCAGCCGCCCATTATAATAAGCATTATTATACAATTATAATTACAGTCTAAAAATCCGACCAACTAGTAGTTAAAAATGTTTTCGTTAGTAGCGCGCAAGAGTATAGTGATGGCTTATAAAATTCATCCTGTACTATTGGCAGTGAAATCTGGATATTAATACATACAGATATTGAACGTCTGACGATATTTGGAAGTAAGCTCTTGAGACGGATCCTGGGCCCTATATATAGAAATGGGGAATGGAGGATACATGATGAGATATTGATGAGATATATTGTCACTTCAACGAACAAACTGTAGAAGTGTACGTAAAACTGAGAAGGCTGCAATGGGCTGGCCATGTCTTAAGAATAGACGACAAACGAACACCTAGAGAGTCCTTATAGGGAGTATCGATGGGAAAAGACCAAAAGGCCGTCCAATGAAAAGATGCGAAAATACTGTTGCTGAGGACGCAAGAGAGGTGTTTGTAGTGCGAGGATGGAAGTCCTTTGCTACTGATAGAGAGAGGTGGAAGGTTACAGAGGAGGGCAAGTCTCGACCGCCTTACGAGGGGGAGGAGAAGGCACTTGTTATGTGTGCATGACATAGTTGTGATTATTTTTATCTATAGTCCCGCTGTAGTAACCACCTGGTAGTCCCGATAAATAACTTATCGATGGTTATACTGCACACTGTGGAATATATTAAAAGCGGTTACAGCTCTGATGAATGCTAAGTGCCCATATAAAAGAGTATATTTCACAATCATGGCATGTGGAAAGATTAAAAATTCTAGTAAACAAAATCATATTGTGAAGAAGAAGAAATGATTAATTAATTTCAATAGTTCACCGGATGGCAGACTGCCCAAGATAGCTTAGCAATACAAACCCGTTGGACATAAAAGTATAGTAAGATCTAAGGAACGTTTCTAATTTGGGTGTAATTCCTCAGGGATCCGAACAGCCGATTCGACTATTATCTGACGAAAGAAGACAAAGAAGGCTAAAAACATTACTAAATATGAACAAAAAAGAAACCACACAGCTGTGTAACACAAAACATAGCTGAAAGTATAGTAAACAAACTACTCTATTGACTGGAAACAAATTGCCTTGGTTGTCACTTGGTCGATGGCAAACAGTGCTGTGACGCCGCTCACAATGTAAACACAGCAAAATGAACGGCTGGGGTCATGGTGTTTACCTAGCTTTACCTGTTGCTGAATCTAAACCTTCCTAAATTTAGCGAAGAAAAGGTTATTTTATGAATTACTTTTCAAAGACACGTAAACTTTATGACTATTGTTAAAATTATTATAAATTATAGTCATAAATGCTCATAATTTTCTTTTATACATAACGTGCTCATATTATTATTAATAACGAAACTTTTTACAAGGATATATTTTATTATTTTCTGGGTTACAAGGTTTCGATAGTATTCAACTATCATAATTATTTCCTACTGTACTCCTTTTTGTTGTTCTTGATATAAGTACGTATTTTAAATTTGTGAGCTAATCACATTGTGAAGTTATTAATTATAATTATAAATGTTTATATTTGTGTGTGTGTGTATTTTATATTATCTTATATCAAATAATATTTCATTATGATAGTTGAATACTACATAAACATTAATAATAACAATAATAAAATACCTCAAAATATAATAATATTATTACAAAATGTATTATTCTATAAAACAATACTTTGAACGCACTATTTTCTATATATTTGAAATCACGTATCGTAAGTAGGGAACGTTTTTCAAAAGGTTAAGAAACATAATGCTGTATAATAATTTCCACTGATTTCAAAAACCCAAGAGCGGCTGGACGAATTTGTGAACTCACTTGAGTACAAAAAGCTCTTGAATACTACAGTGTTGAATAAAATTATATTATGGTATGGTGTAAATTCTGTATCATAAAGTTAAATTAAAAAATGTATGAATTCAGAAGGACACAAAATTTTTATGATTAAATGAATACTGAATGACATATACAAGAACAAAAATAAAAAAAGAGATTTTATATACAAAAGATTTTACAAACTTAAGCGCTATCTATTCTTCTCTAAGGTAGTGTAGCCTGAGCGTTAACCGGAAACAAAAATAGGCTACTACATACAGCTGAAATAACGATTTTCAGACAAGTGTATAAGATTGAGGTGGAAACAGATAAAATCGTTCACAACTTTAAAATGGGGGATACTTTCTAGGCGCCCACAACTGGTCATGGCCCACAAAGCTGTTTAGTTATCTCATAAACGTAGCGGGGTATACTGGAAATACAAATGGCCACAGGCCAATTAATCAGTCGTCTAAAGGCGGTCAATTTATTAGATAAAAGAATACTATTATTATGAGCTAGTTTTATCATTTGACAGTCCCTAAGCTGTCATGTAATTTTGACGCCTACCTCGACTTTATGTTTTAAAGTCATTGTACTCGTATCCGCGTCACAATTATTATAATTAAATTTTTAAAAATTTTACCTTAATCGGTCTATGTGACCGCTTGTTTTCTGTCTTCTTACGCGTTTCGGATTAATTTAATCCATCATCAGAGAGTAAAAATTCGTCGGTTATGACTTCGTTAAAACATTAAAAGTGACACTAAAATACATTTATGTATATGTTCTACAAACACAGCGACGTACGCTGATTTGAGTGCGCACTCAACACCGGTTGACGACGTACTGCGCAGTCCATTAGGAAGGAGAAAAAGGGGAAGACCGGGAAGATCTTGGAGGGACGAAGTTGATGAATCTATGCAACGTATAGGACTTGAGGAAGGACAATGGGAACATCGGGAGAATTGGAAAGCCAGGTTGAAGGAAGGGAGACGGCACTAGCTGTAGCAACCCTATTATATATATAATTCCTTGTGTAAAATACACACTTCAATACAAAACTGTTCAAAATTTTAAAACATTTACATAATTGTCCACTCATTATTATTTTTAAAACTAATAATATTCTGCACATTAATCATTGTATAACAGCCTAAATTACAACGTTTTGATCTCTAATAAAATCAGAGTTTGTCCTTAGGTAAAACACTAAATTAATGCAAATGGTACCAATCAAAAAAACAAAAATGTGAAGTAGAAAACAAAATACTAATAATAATTGTAATACTTACACTTCACTGTTAGTGAAAAGCAATATCAGTAATCAATTCCCAAATTCTGTAATCATCATTGCTGAAAGAGAATGTAGAGTTTGAATTATGCAATGATTTATGACTTTGAAAAAAATTGTATTGTATTAACTGAAGACGTTAATTATTTCATCCGTTTAGCGGTTATGAAAACAGTACCTGCCTTGTTATCAGCGTCTTAATTAAACGGAACAAGCAATTCAGGTCCATAAATCTCTCCGCATTCAGTAGACATCGCCCCAGAGTGTACCTGTTTGCGAGTAAACGTTGCGTGCGTGCGTGTGTGTGTGTGTGTGTGCGTGCACACTCTCGTGCAAGACAGATCACACCAGACACTCAGCAAAACAAACGAGCCGACAAATAAGTTCCACTCTTAGGTAAAGTTTTCAGACTCGTCTTCACGTAACTGCGTCCAGACTTTTAAGCAAACGTCTGTACAGCAGTGCTGTCACTGCCATTGTGTTACAGAATTTTATACAAATTTGTAAATCTCTTTTCATAATTTATTTACTGCCAAATACAAACATTCAGTTGTTCAATCCCAAGGATGTAAAGAAACACTACCTCTGGGGAGCCGTGTACTTTACAACAGATGGCGGCTACCAAGCAGTGGAATGTAAATACCAGAATTGATATCAACTGTTTCGACATCTGAGATAAATAAATAAGTTGTTGACAGTGCAAGTGTCAGCGAAAAATATCGATGAAGTTTGTAATACAGCTCTCTTAAACATTGACTGAATTTGAACGAGTTTAAATGATGTGGATTTTGTTTGGTTAAGTCCGTGTAATTTGGGCCGATGTGTAATTCGGACAACTTAAAAATGTATTATGTGCAAGATTGGTCACCCCTTGACTAAGTGTAGGTGGGCTGCATGGCTGAGGCTAATTATCTCTTTGCAAGTTGTTTTTCTATGGGATTCAAGGTTGAGTTGGGGGAGAATAAAAGACGTTTATTGCTCACATTCCTTAGAAAGAGTGCCATTGTGATATAGATATAGAGTCACTTTGTTGATCCAACCATTTTGGGCTCTCCGGACATGACCGTACCACACCAATCTTTTTTCTTCGATATAGTCAATTACATTTATTTCCGCTTCCATTCTTCTTCTGATCTCCTCGTTTATTACTCGGTCTGCTGTCGTTATTCTACAGCACCTCCACCAATGTTCCATCTCTGTTGCAAGAATCTTTCTTTCATTGTTTTTGTTAATAACCCATACTCCCACTGCATACATCATAATGATTTGGACTATGGTCTGATATATCATTTTTTCGTGTTTTCTAATATTTTTGTCCCATATAACACTGTGTGATTGTCTAATCCCTGTTCTAGTCTGCCCTAGTCTACTTTTGATTTCCTCTTCCGTTGTACCTTATTTACACAGTGTGAATCCTAGGTACTTAAATTTGTCTGTTCCTCTAATTTTAAGATTTTCGTCTACTTCTAAATCTGTTGCTTCTTCATCCTTAATTGACAAGTATTCAGTACTTTTTATGTTTATTTCCAATCCCATCTTTGTGTATTCTTTATTCAGCTTTCTGACAATGTAGCTTAGATCTTCTTCATCCTGGTCTCTAACTACCTGGTCATCGGCGAAGCATAGTGAGCACAGGTGTTCATTTCTTATTGGTATTCCCATTCCATGGCATTTCTGTTTGCACATGGTTAATGCATATTCTAAAAATATCTTAAACAGCGTGGGCGATGTTGGGCAGCCTTGCAATAACCCTTTGGATGTTTTAAACCTATATACAATTTTGTTACCTACTTTAAATTTACGTTGTTGTTTTTATATAGATTTTTTACTGCATGCGTCAGGACTTTCGGTATTTCCAATTGTGATAGAGCTTTAAACATTTCTTGTCTGGGTACTGTATCATATGCTTTTCTAAGGTCGATAAACGCTAGATGTACTTCCCTGTTCTTCGCTTTTTTCTTTTCTATGATCTGTTGGATTGTATATATCTGGTCTACGGATGATCTCCCGGCTGTAAAACCTGCCTGTTCTTCTCAAATCTTTCCCTCTATATTTTCCTCGATTTATTTCTTAGCACCCTACCATACAGCCTTCCCATTGTTGCTATGACACTTATGCCTCTATAGTTTTCGCAGTCTTTTCTATTGCCCTTTTTAAATATTGATGTAATTCGTGCCTCTTTCTATTCGGCTGGTAAATCTTCCACATTTATAACCTTCTCGAACATTCTTCCTATCATTCACATAAGTTTTTCGGTTCCGTACTTTATTAGTTCCGCTACTAATTAACCCTCCTGGGCCTGATGCTTTGTTGTTTTTCATTGAGTTAACTGCTTTCCTTATTTCTGCTGCCGTTATAGTAATTCTATTTTCTGTTTCTGTCTCTATTTCTTCTTCATCGTTATTCAGGAATTCTTGTCTACGCTCCGTAAGTAGGTTTTTATAGTGTTCCTTCCTATTCGTTCGTAACGATTTAATTACATTCCATGCTTCTGAACTCCTAGCTCCTCCTATGTATTGGTCTACATTTCTACACCTGTTTTCCCCTGCTTCATTTTTCTCTTTGCTGATCATTTCCATCACTTCCTTGTTCTTCTGTCTGTAATTTCTGTAATGTTTTCTTTTTTCGTGGACATCCATTTGTTATTTAGTTTTTTCTTTGCTTTTATCTCTTCTATCGTCTCTTCCTTCATGTCCCATTTGTATGTATTATTTCCCAGTTTCAATCTCTCCTAGGGCTTCTAGTGCTGCTTGCAGCCTAGCTTCTCTTATGAGTTCATATGTGATGTTTACTTCTTCATCATACCTAATTTCTATTAACGTTTGATCTAGACGTTGCTTGTATAGGTTCCTTATCGATTCGCCCTGTTATAATTGAATTTAGAATTTTTTTCCTTACTTATTTGTGCTGCCGTAATTGTCTCTTCTGTCTTTGTTGGAATTTTGGCTCCTGTCCATGGGAATTTCATTTCTGTTATCAGTAGTTTATGGTCTGTTCCACACTCCGCTCCTCTCTGAACTCTAACGTCTTTTATTATAATTGTTGTTCTGTTCCTTATTATTTCATAGTCAATAATCGACCTCAGCTTTCTTGTTTCCTGTGTCCAAGTATATTTACGAGTATGTATGTTTTTGTGTTCAAAGGATCCGTTTGTAATTTTTAAGTCATTTAGTTCACATAGGTCTATTAGCCTTTCTCCATTATCATTCAATATCTGTTCTCTAAATCTTCCTAGTGTTTTGTCATTTTCCCTCTTCTCGACTCTTCCATTAAGATCACCAGCTATTATGATTTCGTAGTTTTGTTTTATTTTTGTAATTTCATCTTGTATTGTAGCGTATTCATAAAGTAAACTTTTTCTGCAGCAGTGCTGTCATCCGTTAGACCATAAACAGCTAGTATTGCTAAGGACATTAAAGAGAGAGAGAGAGAGCTAGGAGTTCACGCCCGGAATATGTAGTTATGATTGTGCTTTGTGACAAGCAGGAGTTGAACCGCATTTCTTTATTCGTGTGGTCGGTTCCGCAAGAAAACAAAAACAAGCTAAAAATGCTAATCAACGGGGATTTGTATTTGGAGTTCTGTAAAATTCTACTCTTATGATTCTGTATGTGAAACAAACAAGAAGGGTCCAATAGCCTCTACCTAGAAGTAATACGTTAAGTTGTTCCAGGATGGCGTTGTCTGTCTTTTAATCTGGAGTGGATTTTTTAGTGGGTGAGAGATACCAGTGAACAGGCTGTTTCCTCTGAAAGTGCATAAGCATATTCCCCTGTAAAAAATGTTACTACTACTGATACTTCTACTGCTACTACTGTTACTACTGCTGCTACTACTACTACTACTACTACTACTACTACTACTACTACTACTACTACTACTACTACTACTACTACTACTAATACTACTACTACTACTACTACTACTACTACTACTACTACTACTACTACTACTACTACTACTACTATTATTACTACTACTACTACCTGAAGGACAGGGAGCTCCGGTACGACACAGCAGATGGGCCACGCAGCAGAAAAATAACAGGAGGCGTAGCTCAGGGCTCTATCTTGGGTCCCGACCTGTGGAATGCATTCTATGATGGAATCCCCCGGATGGAGATGCCAGATGATGTGGCTGCCGTGATAACCACGAGAGACGCAGAGGAGGCGCAGCGCATGCTGAACCAGGTCATTCGCAGGGTCTGCACCTGCATGGAAGAACACGGTTTGAGCCTTGCGACGAAGAAGACAGAGATTGTGCTGCTCACTCGACGAAGTATACCCACAATCACACAGTTCGTGGTGGGGGAAAAGGCGATAACATCAAAGCCAGCGGTGAAGTATCTAGGGATACACCTCGATACTAAGCTCTCCTATTGGGAGCAAATCTGATGTTCCTCGGAGAAAGCCGCTAAAGTCGTTGCTGCGCTGAGCAGGCTAATGGCAAATGTCGGAGGCCCAGCTGCGGGAAGACGGCGACTAACTCGATTCTCCTCTACGGATAACTCGATTCTCTGGGCCGACGCATGAAGCAAGAAAAGCAAGCAGATGGCCACGGTACAACGAAGTGGAGCACTTCGAATTGCAAGCTCCTACAGAACGGTGTCGGAACCAGCAGTGTTGGTCGTCGCTGGAGTAATGCCAATAGATCTGATGGCTGAGGAGAGGAGGAGGCTCTACAAGACCAAGGAAGACTTGGGGATCGTAGAAGCAAGAACAGTGGCCAGGGCACACTCCATGCAGAGCTGGCAACTACGATGGGAGCAGGAGAGTCGAGTCGAGCTAGGTGGACGGCGAGGTTGATTGGGAACCTCCCTGAATGGGTGGACAGAACGCACGGCGAGGTAGGTAATTACCTTACTCAATTCCTGAGAGGGCATGGTTATTTCTGTGCATACCTGCGAAGGATGGATAAGAGAGAGGATTCTTCTTGCGTGTACGGCGACTCAGACTCTGATGACGTTCATCACACTTTCTTCGAGTGTCAACGGTGGGTGCTGGAGAAGCGAGGACTGGAATCGGAGATTGGCCCTATGACGCCTGATAACATCATAGGCGTCATGCTCAACAGCAAAGAGAACTGGGACATGGTTGTGACCTTTGTGAGGATGGTCCTACGGCAGAAGAAGCCTGAACTGGACTCTCTCACAAGTCAATGATATGGATAAAGCTGTAGGAGCCTAGTAGGCGCAATACAAGGTGCCACCCTGAAGCCATACGTATAGTTGTTTTGTTCCAGGGGGGGTTCCCTGCCTGTAAAGTGGAGGTTTTTTGGTGGGTGCGAGTCCCACACACCGGGAGACCAGTCGAGTGTCTCCTGATGGTGCATAATGCATTTTTCTTCCACAGCAAAAAAAACCTTCTACTACATTGTTATTATTACTTTATATGTAAATCCACGAGTTACTTGCAATACTCTTTTTTTAATATTACTAAATATTATAATACTTCTGCAACTTATTTATATTGTTTTAATTATCCTGCCGTACATTTCCCTGATAGATTCAGTGACATCAGATGTTTTAAACGAATTACTATTGTTATCATAAACGGTCATAAATTGTTGTTATTAAAATTATTAATAATATAATAATAATAATTATTATTATTAATATTATTACCTCTGTAAGAGAGACATCTTACGCAACTTGATCGTGATGTGTCAGTCAGCGTTTGTTACAATTTCGGTTTAGCACTCGATTCCGAACGACCGAAATAATTTTTACGATTTCCAGAGGTTGGGCATCTAGAACAATCTAGCACCGTACGAACCAGTCAACGGTGTTTTGAAGCTGCTGGTAGTTGTATTTTTTAGCTTGTCATTGCAAATCGAAACGATAAGATATGCCATTAGTAGTCTGCTGATAGTTCTGAATCAGAAAGTTTGTTATTAATAAGTGATAAATTTTGCATATATGCGTAGAATGTGTGTGTGTGTGTGTGTGTGTGTTTTAACGCGAGTATTTTTCTGCAGTCCGCAGTATATTTTAAAGAGTTTCCTCTATTCCGTGTGATTTTCCTCTTCTATTTTTTCTTCCTACTCTTATTGTCATTCTGAGTCAGCCAATGAAGTCTTGAGTCTGATGGCAGGTCGCCATATAAGATTTGATCGCGAGTAAAATTCTCGATAGTTTTAGTCCTTTATTCAGATTAAAGTTCATTTTATACAAGGCTCACGTTGTCATGAGAAATATTTTATTTGTGTGTGTGTGTATGTGTGTACATATATCTTGTTTATTTGTAATTTTGTGACAAATGAATTTGGCGGCTAGTTTACTTTTTGTCATTATACTGACAATTCATGAGAATATATTGTGACTTGAAGAAAGTAACGTTTAGTTTAAACCTTTGCATTGTGTTCATAGGCTTAGACGCAAAAACCTGGGTGAAGGTACAATTGCAGTGTCAGAAAATCTCACAAGAAATGAGAATTATCGCTTTCTCCTGAGGCGTATGTTTCTGTTTGATTTACGACCGAGTTCCAGCAGACAGGGAACGATAAGCACGCACATGCAGCCGGCTCCGTGGAGAGCTGTATTTCACGCCAATTGCGAACGTTAGACCTGTGAATTATGTAATGAAATGTTTGATTGTCTGAGAAATAAAAAAAAACGATATAGTATAGGGATTGTATGAGCCAACATCTATTTTGGACGTTAGTTTTAGCGCGACATAGTTGCCTAAATGTTATAGAAATATGCAAATATCGAGTTTATAAATCAATTTACGTTCTTATAAATGACTTTTAAGTGATCACGTTAATGACTTATAAAAACAAAAATCATATTAGAAAACTCTACTAGAACTTCTAGTACTCAAGAGCTAGTCCACGAGTGATGAGATATTATTAATCGATAGGTTCCCAATTGTTAAACATCTAAATATGCACATTTACGTTAGCGCAAATGTAAGCATAAATATTCTTTTAACCCAACTATTTATTAACTTACTTGTAAAAAATCATCATCACTATCATTACCACCATCACCATTATTATCATCATCATCACAATCATCAAATTATCCTTCCTTTCCTTTCTTCCTCCTCCACCTCTTCTCCTACTCCTCCTTCTTCTTCTCTTTCTTCCAGTTACTTTCCTCATACTTTTCTTTGTCAGTTTCCAGCGTCAATCAGCAATTTGACCGGCAGCCATTGTCAGAATACGTGAGACGATTCTTTAACTTGGTATCCGTGTCAAAAACGTACATCTTTAAATCCTTCTTAAAAACGGACCACTTGTTTCTAAAACAATATTATTTATTTGTTCTAACAATACAAATTAGAGTTTCTCGCAACAGTCTCTTCTGGAAGACTATTTTTGTTCTTACTACAAAAGAATGTACATATTTTCTGAGAATTACTTTAAACTAAATATATTATGTGTAAGAAAGAAGATATTCATAATATTTTATGAATTTTTTAATGTTACAATTTTATAAGGTATAAATTATGTTATATATATTAACTACTGTCTACCTTTTCATCTATTAGTAACTCCTGCAGACAGTTCCTTCTCAAAATATGGCCCATTTATTTTCCGATTCGTCATGGCTCTTATAATACATCTCTCTTTATTTTTTCTCATAATTTTTCCTCCAGTTGTTATCTTTTTTTCAGATTACTTACCACCTTTGGTTAGTGAGTGGGTAACGTTTGTACACAAACGGCGACAGAATGTTGGGAAAGTGTAAAAGCGAGCAAGTATCCTCCGGGAAAGAGATCACCTTCACCAGATGCCAAAGGCCTCCAAATACTGTCGAAGAGCGGCTAAAGATTGGCTCATTGTTTTGTCGCTGGATTAATAAATCACTAATGAAGGGGTAGAAACGTAGAATGGTCAAGAACATAGGACGTATAACTCTGGTAGAAACTATGGTATAAAAGATGCCAATTAGATGTTTCAAATCATACTGGTCGGCGTACTGAAGAAGGAAGTCTACAAAGGAAGCTTCCGGAACTGTAGGTACGTCGCATACAAACATATATTCCAGCGTTGGCTCGCGAATATTTTTAACCATGTTTATCATAAATAAGTCATGAAATCAACCTATTTGACAATACATTTTTTAATGTAATTTCGTTTTGCGATAAATTTTTGGACCTCTGCAAACTGATGATGGGTGTTCCAATAAACCATTATGAGGATTCCAATAAACCATGAACTGGACCAAATGGTTTGGGTGCCGATATGGTCCGGTTTTTTAAGAGTATGAGGGTTGATGGGGTGGGTCACGTAAGGCAAATGGATGACAGAAGAATAGATAAGAGAATTGAAGGTTGGAGACAGATAGGAAGAAGAATTAGAGGCAGACCCAGGAAGAGATGGTTTTATGATGTGGAGGATGATTTGAGGTGTATGAACGTGAGGAGATGGTGATGAATGTGGAATGAGAGGGCGGAACGAAAGAAGCCTGATGACCTGGGTAAAACCTACGCTGGGTTGTAACCCCAGGAAAAGGAAGGAAAGGATACAATTTCGTGACTCAATACTACCGTATCCCGTATACGGAAGTTTGCAATATCATCTTGCAGATTTTTCGTAATCTTAGACACATGGAACAGTTATTTAAAGTTGTTAGGAAATAAAAAAAAATTTCGTTGAAGGAATACCATAAGCTCGTTCAAGTACATGTAACTACAGACTATTGCTTAAAGGATTGGGCGTAGTTACGTGAAGACGAGTCTGTAAAGCTATGAATTGGGGGAGGAAGAAGCTTGTTTGTCAGCTCGTTTGTCTTACTGTCTGTATCTAGTCTGTTCTGTCTTGCCATGAGCGCGTGCGTACACAACGTTTACTCGCAAACAGGTACGCCTTCGGGCGATGTCTGCTGAATGCGGACAGATTTATGGAACTGAATTTCTTGTTCCGTTTAATTAAGACGCAGCCAACAAGGCAGATACTGTTTTCATAACCGCTAAACGGATAAAATAATTAATGCCCTCAGTGATGAAAATAAAATTTTACTTTTTAAAGTATTAAATCATTGCATAATTTAAAACGCTACATTAATTTTCAGTTATTAATATTGAATTTCACCAACAATGAAATGTTAACATTGTTGAAAATAAAATCCGGGCTATTGGTCCGTGTCCTCTACTAAAGTTGTTATTCTCAAAAATGTTATTTTCAGACGTTTCCGCTTCACCACTGGAGGCCATCTTCAGTGTTAAACGATTCTGCACAACTTACACGGTGTTCGTCAGTAACCACAGAACGTTCTTTTTTGCCACAATATTAGTATTATTATATTACTACAGTAAAGTACAGTATGCGTTTATTAGTGTCATGAATTTCTAGACATAACCAAGATGACACTAATAAATACATACCACACAAAGGCACAATAATGAACATATGGGAAAATTTACAAATATACAAACACAAAGCACGACACAATTTTCAGAGTACTTAAAATTGGGACTACTTAAGAAAACTAATATATATACACAACAATCACACACAATATAATTAAATTAAAAAACCAAAAGCTTTCAAGAATCCATGACAACAACCAACCAAAACACAAGTACTCAACAAGATACAAAATTAAGATGGTTGATGATGGAAACAATAGGATCCCCGAAACATGTTCCGAATAAAGAAAAAATATCTTGAGGTAAAGAAATTATAAATATTAAATAAATATTATCTTTCTATTAATATTTCTTGGTCAACTGGCATATTCCACTTTTTATTCATCAATATAGATATTAAGCAACGTTTACAGCCTCAGATAACTCTCTGAGTAGTGTAAATATCCTCTGACAAATGACAAATATAAACAAATAATAGGAACTAATGAAGCTATCTGAGACAAATTGAAAGACTACTTGTGACAGAATTATACAAAAGACTGTCTGCAAGTATACCAATAAAACGGCGGGAACGGAAGGAAGCCTGGTGAGCCTAATTGTTGGAAGTAGAGACGTTGCTTAAAAACTGATTGAAAATTTATGTAAATGTAATTATTAATTCAATTAAAGTTTAACTCATAACTACCGTCACATATTGTCAAAACATTACAAAAAACGCTGAAGCATTTATAACACTGTAAACGGCTATACTGTATCAGGTGTATTCTGGTCACGTCTTCAGCAATGACGTCACGTTCTATACACTCCCGTAAAGATGATACGTTCTGCTCGATGACACCAAACAATTGTTATATTGTTGACCCTCTGAAAGACTAATTACCTGCTTTTTGTAAGTTACTACACAACTCTTGTAATATTATTCATGTAGTTGACAATTCTAGAAAATTTATTCGTTACGTAGATGTAAATGTTGAATACATACTACAAGGGAGTAGGTATTTCACGTACGTAACACACACACACGCACACGCACACAGAGTCTAACACAAGAGTAATTATTACTATATAAATTAAATTATTGTAAATGTAAACTATAAACATTAATGTTGTTTAAATCAAGGCTTAGTGACCTTAAGCTATGAGGGGTTGAGAATTAGTAGATAAACATAATCAGTGTATTAAGCCTTTCGTGGTCTGGTGTTAAAGTCCGTACCTTTGACGTCTGACGTTTCATCGACTTGAACAGCGGACGTCGTCATCAAAGACAGAACTGGCGCTATTATAATAAACGCCTAAAAAATATTTAATAAAGAATAAAGTTAAGGAGATTGTTACATATGTTACCGAACCTTTCCTGCGGCATTTATCATGATACCGTCACTCTCTTCCCTAACGATGACCTCTACAGGAGTCGTCAGAACTTCGGACAACAGCAGAGGTACGGATTTAACTTGAGAGCTTGGTCAAGTAGCTCAACAATTTTAAGAAGTCAATAGAATTGACGCAGGCCGTAAACTACTTTAACGATTGAGATGTGGTTATCTTAATATTGACCTCCATCCACAAAAATTCTGAGATGTGGTTATCGTAATATTGACTTCCATCCGCAAACATTCTGAGATGTGGTTACCTTAATATTGATCTCCATCCCCAAACGACTTTAACAATTGAGATGTGGTTATCTTAATATTGATCTCCATCCGCAAACGACTTTAACAATTGACATGTGGTTATCTTAATATTGATCTCCATCCCCAAACGGCTTTAACAATTGAGATGTGGTTATCTTAATATTGACCTCCATCCCCAAACGACTTTAACAATTGAGATGTGGTTATCTTAATATTGACCTCTATCCGCAAACATTCTGTGTAGCGAAACCGGGGAAACATTCCACGGACTGAGCAGGAAGAAGGAGATAACTTAATCGCCACTTTTGTTACACATAGATTATCTTATAAGTTGGACCAGGCGATGCAACAACTAGCTCGTTACTACAAAATTGTTACAAACAATTCATTTTGTAAAAACATTTACTTGCCACCGTCTCTTTACAGTTGTCATCATCATCCTCAGCCTCAAGGTTTAGGCTCATCCTAAACCTGTTCTGGGACCCACTTCGCTCTCGACCGTCCTGCATCTCTCTTCCCAACCGTTCTATATTCCATTGCTAGCACTGGAATCCTGTCACTTGCCATTTTTTCCCAATGTCCACACCAACTTCTTTTATTGTTTCTTAGCTGTTTCAACAGTGAGTCGACCTCCAGTTCAATCCTTATATTCTACATTCTTCTTTCTATCGAGAATAGTACAGGCAGAATACACCTTATAAACTTCTTCTCCGCTTCCTGAATCTTTCCTTTGTCTCTTTCTGTCATAACTCTGACTTCATCTCCATACATCAAAATTGGTACCGCTACAGTGTTAAAAATTCCATATCCTCGTTTCCTTCTTTTTTTTATTTTTAAGTTATTTGTGAAATGTCCCACATATATTCCTAAATGTGTTTAATTTTTCAACCAGATCAATTTCTGTCTTTTATTTAACGAAACATTTCATTTTATAATTGTTTAAACTAAATTTCAACAACTGATATATTTAATATTAAATTTATCAAAGTAGTATTGAGTCAGTAAATTAGGTTATATGTGCTTAGGTTATATTGTCGAAAACTGTGTCTCCAACTTGTGAATTATATGAAATTTGAAAAACATTATAAAATTTACACACTAAATAAATAAGTAAATACTCTTAAAAAAAAATTCTAATAGTGGAAATGACAGAACCTCTTAAATTGTTTTTAAATAGTAAGTAAAAAATTACACAGTCCAAAAAGTTTAGTAAAATTGTAGTCTCAGAAAACAAAGTTAATTGATAACCTGCGTAAATGACGATACGTCCTATATTAATTAATCAATTCGCACTATGGTCCAAATATGATTGTTGTATCAACAGTTCAAAGACAGTCTCGTTGTTAGGTACTTTGGTAATTTTAATTTAGGTTAATTGAAATGAGAATACATTTTAAGTAGTTTGAGTGTGAAAACAAGGACTTGGCAGCGTTCCAGGTCGCTCAATTCCAGAACAGACACTTTATTTCTGATCTTTGTTCAATGGTTTCTAACAATAGTTGAATCGGGCGGTTTAGGTGATTACACTACTGTTTTAAAAATAGGGACTTACGTTCCACACAACTCGTGTTCTAATTCTGATATAAAGGTTTTCTGCTTTTGTAATCACGGATGAGCAATTGGAGGACACAAGTGACATAGTGACTTAGTCTCGCCAAGTCTATATTAGAGGAAAGTAGGGTAATACTTGTTTTCGTTATATGTTGTATGTTGAGGAAGGTAGCGGGCGTCATCGTGTCTGCTACGGTTTGTGTTTTCGTAGGACTCACTTCATTTCGAGAGCAAGTAGTTGTAAAGAAAAAGTGTACGTGACTGTGGTTTATACACTTTACCGTCTTATGTCTTTGAAAAGCTAAAAACACATATTCCAATTCATTTGTAAGTAGCAGGATTACACCTGGTGTCTTGGAAACGTTAGGCTGTGAGTCTCTAATATGGAACTCACAAAATTTTCCTGGATGGTAGCGAAAAATTGAAAACGATATTAAGTCTTCTGTGTAAATTATTTAAAGCATCTTTAAAATGATACGGAGAATTGATAGGTTCGTTGAAATTATTAAGATTTTTTTATATTTTTGATTTTTAAATTGTTTAACTAAGCAAACATTGAAAACATTGACGGACAAAACACACACATGGTTATGAAGGGTTGACTGTTGACAGCTCTTCTTGTTATTGTCTACAGAATGTACAATACAAATTGAGAGACTAAATAAGAAAACATATAAAGAACTAAACAAAAGTCACTTCCACTTGCTCATGGTATGACACAATAATTCAATATATTAAACACAATGCCTAAAAGGCAGATATACTGGTTGAAATTAATAAATAATGTTGACATGAACTAAAGCATACAGATTTTACAATACAGATAACACAGACGTTACAATACAGATTGCACATTTTCCTTGAACCTGAAGGGTAGATCTAGTAATTTATGTCTTTTTAGTCCGTAATGTCTTCACCATTATCTAATAAATTAATTGCTAGAATGTTAGTATGGTATTCTAATTTAGAGATGTGTTTCCTGCAGAGGCGCACGATTCTTCTCCTGCAGTTTTAGGTCTCGGTGTATAGAAATGTTGGTGACAAACCATGGAGCGTCGACTACTGATCATAAAGTTTTGTACTAAAGAGCTGTTTAATGTCGATGTTACACGTACTAGCAGTACCCCGATGTTGAGTACCGTAAATCTATACCGGTTAAAGAACTCTTTTGTAGGTTAAAAGTTTGTTGACAAGACTTAACCGCGAATTTCTGCCTATGGGCCAGTAGATATTTCCGGCCTTTGGTTTAAATTCAGTCTTCTTAGAGATTATGTGTTTCCTCCACGTTAGTTTCGTGTCCAGGTGCATCTCAAGGTATGTAGCACTTTTAGCTTGGGGTATTGTTTGTCCGTTAAATGTTACTGGAGGACAGTTAGACTTGTTCGACTAGGTAATGTGTACTAACTTGGATGAATTGATTTTTAGGCGCTACTTATCAAGCCATAACTGAACACTGTTTAATGATTCTTGTAGCATAAGAGACGATATTGAGGGGTGGTAGTGTGTCGCTAGGATTGCTGTGTCATCGGAATAGGTAGCAACAGTGGTGTCACTTTCTGACGGTAAGTCCGAGATGAACATGAGGTACAGTAAAGGACTCACAGAACACACTACCCTGAAGTACATCTGACCCCACTAGTAATAGAGGAGAAGTATCATACTAGAACTTGATTTTAAACACTCTGTCCATTATGTAGGGGTTGAGAATATTGTAGTTTTAACGTTTCTTTAAAAAACGTTAAAAATTTGCTGGAATAATTCCAAAGCGGCTAGAACAACTTTACAAATATTACTTGTTTTAAATAATACAATGTCTAAGAAACTTCCACAGTTTAGGGAAGAACCAATTTTATTTCGCTTGAAGTTACCTACTTAATATTTACTATAATAATTAGCCAGAGTTTAGTGGGGTAAGTTGTTTCCTTAGCCAAACGCAGAATAATGTTAATATAAAAGACAGAGATGCTTTCTGGTTACTGCCCAATTCAATAGAAACAAACATTGCTTTGACGCATGACGTTTGCTTTTAGTCATTAATCACATTTGCCATTTTAATGTGTAAAGAGTTAAATTGCTGTTTTTGTCTTATAAGCTGTACTCAAAACATGGTGCATTCCCTTTTTTGGATGCCACAGAAATAAAACAAGGTTACGTGTTGCCATGGTCGCCATAAAATAAAAAAAACTTAGTTCGAGACAACGTTAATGTCTTTTACAATATAAAATATAGTAATATAAAATATAGCAATGTAAAATATAGTAAAATATTGGAATGAAGGAACGTTATGAATGGTCGAAACCAAATAAATCATGACTAAATAATTGGAAAAATGTAGCCCACAAATCGGATGGTCAAAGCCAAAAGTGCCAATAAAGCAACTTTTTTAACGCTTATAAATTGGAATTCGAACAGTAAATTGAAGCAAAATATATTAAAATGAAAAATATAGTTCTATCGTTTTAAAACTTGTTTTTATAAAATTTTAAAATTAAAATTAGAGCCTACCAACTGCTATCCCTGTCAAAGAGAACGTCACTCCTGAACATTGTTAAAAATCAATACTACCCTTACTATCCATATTTTTTAAAACGATTAGCACTACAATTAATCGTCGATGTTAAAGGAAAAAAGAAAAGAAAAGAAAATAATAAAATAACAATTAAAAATTCAACTTAATTTAATAAAATTAGATCTGAAACTGAAATTGGTTTCTTGATACGGTGACGCCTATTCTGATACATTGTGTTCAGTCACGTGGACACAGCAAAAATAGGACGTTAATAAATCTCTGCGATGTACATAAGGTTTCCAAGAATGGTCGAAGTGTGCTCAACATTGGATATGCTTTGCAACAAGGATATAGATATGCTTGTGTAGGATATGCTTGTGTAAACATTGTTTAGAATAGTTTATTAATAAATGAAAATTGCGAGAGAATATGTCCTTTGCATGAAAAAAAAGGGTCTATAACAAAGACAGCATACTTAAAAGGTCTACAATAAAGCCGTACTACATAAAGAACAAAAAACTAATATTAGGCTAAATTTTTAATTCTATTTAAAATATTTGTAAATCAGAAAATGTTAATTGACAAGTTAAACAAAGCTTCTGACATCATAACAGGACTTCTACTTGAAGAAGGGAGAAGAAAAAAGAAGAAGAAGGTTTTTAAGTAAGCTCATTATACATTTAGGCAATTGTTTCGCGAGTTACGTAGTAGGAGGTTAAAATCATGGTAAATTACGTAACTTTTTCTTTTTTAGTAAAAGTACACTTATATTGATATATTGTAGCAATCAATTATAAGAAAACAGTAACTAAACTAAAATCTTATAAACTTTTCATATCGGTTGTCTTGATAGACATAATGTAACAGCGAGGAAAGTTATTACATAAATTACACATTAATATTGGCAGTGTCTAGAACGATTAAACTGTCCAACGTCTTTTCCGGGAATATACGCCTGTTTACCTTAAGAAATAACTTTCTCGAGTCTAATACTACGTAATTAATACATTTTTTGTTCTAAAAGTGAAGACGAAGTTTTTAGTTGGATTAAATATATTTTACAAACAAGTAAGTAATATATGTAGTAATTATAATCAATTTACTGGCCACAGTTTATTTACTATAATTGTAAAGAACGACGGAACGTCAAAAATTGAAGGGAAATTTTGCTTCTCTGTAGACGAGTATAGAAGGCAGCTCTGACTTGTTTGTTATAAACCACATATCCTTACATCGACTGGTAGTAGAAAATAAAATTTATCACTTTATTACTGAGATTTAAAGAAGATTTAAATTGAATTATTTGTATTCGGAATTTGAATTATTCCGAATGTATTAAGGAAGAAATGGGAGCAGTCACATGTTTTCCCATTGTCCAAGAGATGACCTCTTGAGAAATTAATCCTGAAATGCAGCAGTAGCACGTAAGGAGTAGCTTAAGTGGTAACAATGTCTAAATTGAGTTGATAGTGTTATGACGGTCTTACGGATCATCGTATTGTGCAGTGGAAAAAATACAGACACCAATGAAGTAACCAATTACCAGCTTTAATTAGTCACAAACAACAATTTGAAATCAATAAAGTATATCGATACAATAAATCAAACTTATCAATAACTCATACAATAAATCTAATCTAATTTGTCCAAATACAATACAAATATTGGCTTATTAAAATAACGCACTAATTAAAATAATAATCACTTTCCAGTTATCCGCGACAATAATTTGATCCGGAATCTAAATAACACAAGGTGTAACTGATTAAGCCGGCAGCTGTTGTTTAATTATAGCCCGCAAAAGTTGAAGAATAATTTTCAAACTTTTGGTAGCGCGCCGGCGTAATTTTCGTAGTCACAAGAACTCAAAGGGTCTGGAGTGCTGCGCGAGTGGAAGGCCTTGACACAGACGCCGCACGCTGGGTAGTTGAGAAGGGTGTTGAATTTCGTTCTAGAATTTTCGGTAGCGTAACGTAATTGTCATAACAAGACTGTCTTTGAATTAAATATTGTAATGGTACATATGACACTACCTACACCAACGTACCTAAAATAATTTGACAGCCACTACTATTAAGAATACCTACAAGGTCAAGCATACCACCATGGATAAAAAAGAGAAAGTATCATAAGTTAAAGCAAGTGAATTATAATAAAAAAGGAATTACTAGTAATTGTGATAATAAATAAAATAAAGAAGACTAACGACGAGACAACATACATACCTTACCCAATAGATCAGTGAGAAGGACACAATAACAATACAAGAAACAAGAAGAATCAGTGAGAAGAAAACAACAATAACTACTTCAAGAAAGGAAAAAGAAGAAACAGTGGGAAGGAAACCTATGAAAACAACTTCAAGTAAGAAACTTATCAAACCAAGAGAAGGAAACAAGTGAAAACAACACCAAGTATAAACTAACTAAGAGTGGGAAGGAGATCAGTGAAGAGGAGAATAAAGATATCCAGATCAGACACAAAAAGGGAAATAAAATGAAATATAATGAACTAACATAAACCTATGAAAGAATAATTATAAAAGAAGAAAGAAGAAATGGAATAAATGACATGAGATATATATATATATCCCTAAGCTCTAAGGTAAAGTCAACACTGACCCCAAACTCATTTAATGAATACATTCCTTGTCCATGTAAAATAAACTCCAATCAATAAGGACTAATTATTGTACATAAAGAATAACAAAGAAAATGAATAATAATAGGATAAGTTCTTAGCTAAATGATGCGTAGACATAAAAAGAAGACTATGTCCAAAATATAAATAGTCAATTGTACAGTGGAATTGATGTTAGAAATAACCACTAATTATCAGTAATTAAGACAATAAAAGATAAACAAATGGTACTCCAAGAACTAACAACAAATGTACCAGCATTAAATGAAAGCAAATCAAGCAGATATAATGCAGAGATACAAATGCAGCAACAACCCATTACTGCTTACCTAGTATGTAACATAAACTAATCTGGGCATGCAGTTTTCACTAAAACTGAAGAAAAACAAAGCCAAAACAATATCAAACCAAAATGTATTATAATGTGAAGTAACTAGGTGATATAAGGAACGTTTTGTATACAATAGATAATGTAATGAGTAAATATAAGAGCTGTATTAATGTAATTCAATATAACAATATGCTTGTTATAGCAAAGATGCCTGATGCAACAAAATCATGTTGTAAACTTATTATAATAGAGTAGGAACTCAACTGACAACATTGAGTGAGGCAGAATACTATTCAATTGAGTAAGTTCAAGAAGTGTAACTACCTACAGAATAATAATAACAAAACTATGTCAACAACTAGCTGCAACTAATCTTGATAACACCTAAACCAAGGTAATAACCAATATAAATGCAGAATGAACTGCTGCACAATGAGAACAATGCTATTAAAACCATTATAAGAGTCATTTAAACAACAATGAAAATAATATGAAAAGAGTATTAATCATGTAATAATGCAACTCCATGAAGTATGGTAAACATACTTAGCAAACCATAATTAAGATAATAAACCTATGATATAAGGAAAAATGACGCTATCAGTAGTGACAACAACCAATAAAGTGTACATAGGCCATATTAGAATGTAATTAAATGTTAATATTAGTATAATATAAGTAATAAACAAAATGTATAAACATAGACTTAGGACTTGAATCTATGAAAACAGACATAGTGTAATTACTAATGCATAGTTTTAAGGAAAAAGTGAATAATACGATAAGGATACGTTATCACCATCAACATGTGGGATAAAAACAATGTATTTCAAGTGTTTAATAAATTAATGGACATTATGTATGTTCGAACTTAGTACTGTGTTTATTATCTGTGTGCTGTAACCACCGCATTGCGGCACGAGCGGCTGACGTCACTTTGCTTATCAAGAGCCGCCGGCAGTCAGCTGGACTGACGGTGGCCAAGTTAGTTCAGTTACTTACTCGACTCCGAGCTGTACTCTCGTTAAAAACTACTCTTCCAGCCGCGGCTTCTGTATCATTATTCAACATTTTCATGTGCAGCTAGCACTAAATTAGTCACACGACTTGCGTCTATTTACAATGGATTTCGACTTTTATCAAAACTAATAAAAGACGAGCGTCATGGCCTTAAAATATCCGCACGTGTCGGCAATAGCATTTGAATCTTAATATTTTCAATAAATGAGTATTATTCTTCATCAATACAGTCCACTTTATTAAGTTTCAAACCCAGCCCTTTTCACTTAGCGTTCTTGGAACAACTCTAGAAACTTCAAGAGCTTCCAGTACGCAACATTTTTGGTCCAACCGAACCGGATTCTTACTTTTGTCCACAGCGACAACATTAATATTTCATTTAATGGGCCCAAACGGCGTTTCGTTCAAGCCCCAACATTCTCAACTTTGGATTGCTGACAGTTGCGTGCCTCTATAAACTTTCAAAATCACCTTACAATCAACACTACAAGATTCTACAGAGCAGTAAACCAGAGACGACGGGACACGGCAGGACGGCATTGGTGATTCTACATCAAAAATGTTCCACAGCTTTAAATTATGGAGAGCTGCAACATAAGGCGTCATCTAACCGGTAGAGACAAGAGGTGCAACAACTCCTAATAGGATCGAGCAGCGGGATCGAAGCCAGCTTCAGCACGTCTGGATCAACGTCCACGTGACTATGAACCTTTTACTTGTATTTAATGTTCTAAGCAATATTTTATATTTAACAGTTATTTTTTAACACCTTTGTGTAAACACACACCATCATTATTCAATACACGTTAGTAAATAGTTAGTAGCTCATTGTGAGTTCCAACATCAAAGACAAGACTATATGTATTATTATCTTTCAAATTCATAATTTTAACAATTTTTCATTTCTAAAAGAAGTTGTTTAATATAGAGAGTAAGCATATGTTGTAACAAGTATTGTGTTCATATACATAACGATAGCTAGCTACCGCAACGTACTCAGATTTATCAAAATTTAGGTCTATGGTTCACATGCTCTGCGCTCAAAGTATTCCAAATCATATTTTAAATTATAATCATGGCAGATGTAAAAGCTTTAATAAAAAAACGTGGCACCATTAAAGCTTCGATATCACGCGTAAACTCCTTCGCGGACAACTTCGATTTGGAAACTAGCGATCATCATGCGCTAAAAATAATTCCATTTAATGGAATTATCCACCAAATACGATGAGATTCAATCCCAAAACGAATCCGAGGAAGCGGACTTTGCTTTAGCGAGTGATAGGGTACAAACTGAAGACGATCTTTGTAACATAGAGTGTAAGTTGCAACACCTGCTGGAGCAAACTGAGCATATGAACCAGAAACCCCTAACTAATGCTGAAAGTAAGCATCTTAAAACACCCCCCCATTCAGTTGGAACCGATCAAATTGCCTCGGTTTGCGGGAAGTATTATTAAGTGGCAGCATTATTATCACATTTTTCTTGAACTTATACATGTCAGAACCGATCTGACGGCCATACAAAAATTACACTATTTGCACTCGTCATTATCTGGCGAGGCGCTTAACGTAATAAAGTCACTGCCAATCACTCATGAGAATTACGCGGTGGCTATAGATCTGTTGAAGAATAGATATGACAGTAAACTAATTCTCTCCGCCCATCATGTCGGGAATGTCCTGGACTTACAATCGGTTCAACAAGAAACCCAAGTTACCATATCTAGATTCATTGATGAATTATCAGCCAATGTCAATGCTCTAAATAATCTCAACTTGCCAGTTAACACCTTCGAAATTATTGTTATGAATTACTTAACTGAAAAACTTGATAGTTACACTTTCCGGTTGTGAAAAGAGAGCTTGTCGGAATATAAATTCCCTGATTTTAATAATTTTATGAAATTCTTAAACTCACGAAGACAATTACTACTAAATCTTGAGAGCGTAACTACTTCAACGAGCAAGTTAAATACCAGCGATAAGACTCCTTATCAGTTAAACCGATAAGCGCTCCAAGGGGGCATTCCATTCTCATGTCGGAAATAATTTATGTAGACTATGTAACGGAAAACATAAGATTACTGATTGCTTACAATTCACATCGCTTGCTATCTCTGAAAGAAGAAACGTCATAATAAAAAACAAACTTTGTTTAAATTGCCTTCGTCCGGGTCACGAAAGTTCGCAATGCCCATCAAAATTTTCTTGTAAAAAGTGTGGAAGGCGTCACCACACCATGATTCACTTCCTCAACACAGACGTATCTTCCATCAATAACCAATGTTCACTAAAGTTGCAAACGAACAAATCAATATTGTTATCCACCGCTGTCTGTATGACAACTAATAAAGACTGTAGAAAATTCCCCGTTAGAATTTTACTGGATTCCGGATCGCAAGCAAATTTCTGCACAATGGATTTCGCCCGCAGAATGGGCCTCAAGTTGGTTAAATCGCAATTGCCCATAACGGGTATAAATAACTCACTATCCCAGGCTGATTTCAGTACAAAGGTAAGGCTACATTCTCGCTATAAACCTTTTATATTAAACGTGCATTGTGCCTTACTTCCCAGTATAACTAATGATTTACCGGCGGAATCGTTCGATCTCGCCTCTTTAAATTTACCCAAGCACGTATTCTTGGCTGATCCACATCTACACTGCTCGTCGCAAGTCGATATACTACTCGGCGCTCAATATTATCTCCAATTAATCGAACCTATTAAATTTCTGCGCGGACCGCACTTTCCTATAATTCAGGAGACTAAGTTAGGATTTATTCTAGCCGGTAACTTACCCTTCAATGTCGACATAACTAAAACGGTTTCGTCCTTTATGGTCTGTAAGGATGATAGTCAGATTTCCTCGCAACTAAAAGAATTCTGGAAGTTGGAGGAGGTCTCTAGTCGCGAACCCTGCTCTGAGGACTCGGCGTGTGAAAAACATTTTGTGACAAATACTATCCGCAACCGCGAAGGGAGATTCGTGGTATCCCTGCCTCGCAGGTTAGACAAATCTCATTTGGGAGATTCTCTCCGCGGAGCTATCCGCAGGTTCCAATCGCTAGAGTTCAAGTTCAAGCAGAACCCTATCCTTTACAACGACTATAGCGAGTTCATTCGTGAATACTTGAAGCTTGGTCATATGTCTCCACTTAATGATTACGATTTGTCGCTTGACAAATCAGACATTTTTTATTTGCCCCATCACGCAGTCTTCAAGGGCTCCAGCCTAACCACTAAGTTGCGTGTGGTCTTTGACGGTTCCGCTAAACGACAAATAATCTGTCCCTCAACGATAATTTAATGGTCGGTCCTACGATCCAGCAGGATCTGTTCTCGATCATGGTTCGTTTCCGTACCCACCGATACGTACTTATTGCAGACATAGAAAAGATTTATCGTCAAATTATGGTTAACCCAAAGGATTCAAACTTGCAGCGCATCGTTTGGCGTGACGCGCTGCATAAGGAAATACAACATTACGCTTTCAGGACGGTTACGTATGGAACTGCTAGTGCCTCTTTCCTTGCTACACGTTGTCTGGCGCAGATAGCCTACGAAAATAAATCCGACTACCCTATGGCTTGTATATCCATAGCCAATGATTTTTATGTAGATGATCCTATAACGGGTTCGGAGGATCGGAACGTGTTAGCTAAAATGAAATCCGAGATCGTGGATTTGCTAAAAAGGTATGGTTTCACGTTACATAAGTGGTTTTCTAACCACCATAAGATTATGGCCCCTCGCGCCCAAGTATCCCATGACTTCCACAAAGGTCAAAACGTGCGTACATTGGGAATCCAATGGAACGTTGACAAAGATAATTTTTTATATACCGTTCGGGGTGATGACAATTCAACCGTGTTCAACAAAAGAAGCGTGTTGTCGGTCATTGCAGGGATTTACGACCCGCTGGGTCTTATTGTCCCCATTACGTTTTGGTGCAAACAATTCGTACAACAGTTGTGGTTGTCGGGCACAGGTTGGGACGAACCTTTATCTGGGTCATTATCTAATCAATGGCTGGAACTCTACTCTCAATTAGTTTCCGACACTCATTTTAAAATTACGAGGTCGGTTAAGACTTTGAACAATTGTCAAGTCAATTCATTACAGCTACACGGATTCGGCGACGCCTCGGTTAAAGGTTACGCGTGTTGTAT
This sequence comes from Magicicada septendecula, assembly GCA_034769895.1. Classification (NCBI taxonomy): domain Eukaryota; kingdom Metazoa; phylum Arthropoda; class Insecta; order Hemiptera; family Cicadidae; genus Magicicada; species Magicicada septendecula. The sequence continues at coordinate 356,825,314 of CM068375.1, forward strand.
TTATGTGCGGGCGGTCTATTCGAACGGCGCCATATCGTCAAACCTGTTGTGTGCTAAATCTAGGGTCGCTCCGCTGAAACAGATAACGCTACCCCGGCTTGAACTTTGTGCTAGTTTATTACTAGCGCAGTTAACTTATAAGGTTTTAAACGCCGTCAACTACAATTTTGACGGACTATATCTGTATTCGGACTCGATGATAGCGTTATATTGGATACATCAACAATCTTTCCGCTGGAAGGTATTTGTGGCAAACCGTGTTGCGGAAATACAGAGTCTTGTTGGCCGGGGAACTTGGCATCATGTATTATCAACTGACAACCCTGCCGACATTTTATCACGCGGTTGCCTCCCTCGTAGTTTGCACAGCCATACGCAATGGTGGCATGGTCCGTCCTGGTTAGCCCATGAGTCATCATCATGGCCCACTAGCGCCTTTGACATTCAGGCGCCCTGTGCTTACGCTGACTTTGAGCAGGAACGTTGTAAGCAGGTCCAAACCTCACTAATTGTCGCCTCCTCAACCCATAGCTATGTTGAAAATTATTCATCCCTTACAAGACTCATTCGCGTCTTCGCATATTGTCGCAGATTTATTCTCAACTCTAGGCTCCCGGTTGTTGACAGGGTCACGTCCTTTTTGTCTGCTCAAGAGTTGCATGACACACTTTTGTTTTTTGTTCACCAATCTCAGCATTTGCACTTCAGCTTAGAAGTTAAGGAGCTTGAGGCACATCGCTGCATTCCTCGCAGCAGTAAAATTCTTGCACTAAACCCCTTCCTGGATGACACAGGTATCTTAAGAGTAGGTAGACGCCTACAAGTCTCCTCACTTAACTATGCGAGTAAACATCAAATAATTTTGCACCCGCATTCTCTTCTCACTAAATTAATAATTGAGTATGAACATATCCGTTTGTTGCACGCTGGGGTGCAATCAACCCAATCATCTCTCAGACAGAAGTATTGCATCATTCACGACAAGTCCTATATCCGCTCAGTAATACATAAGTGTATCATTTGTTTCCGTTACCGTGCTAGAGGCGCGAATCAATTATTAGGTCACTTACCCCCTTCCAGGGTCACGCCTGCAAAGCCATTTTTCCAGTCGGCCGTGGACTATGCCGGTCCTGTACTTTTACGCCATGGCGGGCAGCGCTCAAAGTCCACGTCAAAGGCATACATCGCGTTATTTATATGCATGGTGCACAAAGGCCATCCATTTAGAATTGGAGTCAGATCTCACCTCTAACGGCTTTATAGCGGCTTTAAAAAGCTTCATCGCGTGCAGAGGTATTCCCGCGCAGATATTTTCAGATAATGGTACGAATTTTCCTCGTGCCAACCACACCTTATACGATTTGTACAAATTTTTGAATTCAAAGGGAGTTGAGCACCCTTCTCAGGAGTTTTGCGGTCTTCGTTGTATCAAATGGTCCTTCTTTCTTGCTATGAGCATAAAGTTCGATTTCTTGTATACTTTATAATTGTCACTTGAAATTATCATGTTAATCATATTATTATTATTAATTATATAACTGTCATTGCGCTGTAGCTAATACACTAATTGTTATATTATTTTTGCCATGTAAATTTAATTATTATATTATTAACTTAATGTTTAATTTACAAAGTCGTCCCGATTTTGAGCGGGCAGTATGTTCGAACTTTGTACTGTGTTTATTATCTGTGTGCTGTAACCACCGCATTGCGGCACGAGCGGATGACGTCACTTTGCTTATCAAGCGCCGCCGGCAGTCAGCTGGACTGACGGTGACCAAGTTAGTTCAGTTACTTACTCGACTCCGAGCTGTACTCTCGTTAAAAATTACTCTTCCAGCCGCGGCTTCTGTATCATTATTCAATATTTTCATGTGCAGCTGGCACTAAATTAGTCAGGCGACTTGCATCTATTTACAATGGATTTCGACTTTTATCAAAACTAATAAAAGACGGGCGTCATGGCCTTAAAACATCCGCACGTGTCGGCAATAGCATTTGAATCTTAATATTTTCAATAAATGAGTATTATTCTTCATCAATACAGTCTACTTTATTACGTTTCAAACCCAGCCCTTTTCACTTAGCGTTTTTGGAACAACTCTAGAAACTTCAAGAGCTTCCAGTACGCAACAATGTATTTATACCAAGTGCGATTTCAGCAACCCCAAATCTGAACTATATGATGAGGGGATGCAAAATACTCGTCATTAAAAAATAGAAACGATAGGGATAATAAAAATAACATCAGTGCAGTTATAAAAATGATATTTGACTTATAAAAATAATTGTAAAATGCTGAGCCCTTGCGCGTGGTTCTGTGAACCAGGGATTCATAATCTCAAAACCAGCCTAATGACGCGACTCTGAGCGTCTATTTTAACGAAGTCCGCCGAGGTTAGACGAATTAAAAACTATTAACCAATCAGAGCCTATAAAAAATAAGAAAGTGCAGAATTCCGACAGAGGAACCAGAGACAGTTTTTCACCAGCAACGAGAGCGACTACACGCTCGTCGATCGTCCAGAAAAACGTGCTTTTGACAGCAAACAGCTGTAAACACACTCACTAACCTCAAACTTTAATGGAGATTAGAACGACAGAAGAAGACAGTGCAGTATATGTTCAAGTGAGCTAATACGGAGTATATGCGTATAGGAGTGAGTGCAGTGCATTTATTAAAATTAATTAATTAATTAAAGAATATTATTTAATTACAAAAATTGTGAAAAAGTGTTAATTCTTCGAACAACCAGTTACGCAAGTATCAATGCAAATAACAATTATACTCTGCTTGTCATGTAATTAATAAGTTAAAAAACGCTAGTAGCGAATCGAATTAAATTGAATTAATGGATAAATTGCCCGAATTCTAAAAGGAAGGGAACTTAGCAAAGTTAGATAAACAATGATAAAATTGAACGATTTCAGTAACGACAATTTTAATTATTTATACGATTCAAATGTATTAGCATAAGAAAAGACATTGAATGATCAATAAGGGAAACTGAACCCTGACCATATAACGTAATACCACGATTCGCATCTGATTTTCATCATAATCATCTACACTTTACAGATTTGGCTGCACTGCTTGTTCCGAAAACCATCTCGTCCTCAGACACTATACTACGATATCCTGTGGATTTATCATTTAAGGCAAGTTAGGGAAGGCGATCTTACTTGCCTTCCGAAATGCCTAAACCAATTTTCCTTGTATCCCTTAATTCTATCCTGCAATTTAAAAACCTGCAATTCTCGCCTCAATTGAGCATTACTTATTCTCTCTCGTAACATGCAGACCTTTGACCAACCTGAGAAATTTCAGTTCTGCTTATGTAACCTTCCGTATGCCTCTTTGTAAAAGTACCCATGTCTCACTCCCATACAGCGCCACCGGTACAGCCATAGTCTTATAAAAATTAAGCTTAGTGTCTTCCTAGTTTTGTGACGTTTATAATCTCTAACCAATTTACTCTATGTTTCCAACATTTGTTTACGAATTCTAGCCACATAAAAACCCTTGTAAAATAGTTCTGTCACGCTGAAATGTGTAATATCTTTTCGTGCACAAATTTGAGGCACGTTCTTTAATCCTGAACTATGCGTCTATGTATTGCGAGAATTTTGCAAATACTGACGGCTGTGTCCCCCGAAGAGAGGGCCATGTGGCACCAATCTCCATTTTGAAAGTACTCGCAAAGAGAATGGTCAGTAGTGTGACGTCACTCTCCTGTTTCAGTGACGTCAAGCTGTTTCAGTGACATCACAAACATCTGATCTTTGGGTCGTTGACCTGGTCAGTTGATCGACACGCGTCTTCATGTTTCAGTATTCTCCCCATGTTGTAACGAGGGAGTAGGAGGGCGACGTTTGGAGGGGAGTGGGGGGTTCTGTTGGCGTGTATGTGTATGGTGGCGGTCGGGGTCGGTGCCGGGTTCGGGCTCGGGTTCGGGGTCGGGCTCTGGACGAAGCGCCGCTCGCAACTGTCGACACAAGACTGAACGTTATAGCTAACGAGCCCCGTTTATATAGCCGGACAAACCCCTCTTGTTCTACTATTGAGTGTAACTACCACTGTTTCAGTGACGTCACTTTCCTGTTTCATTGATGTCACTTTCCTGTTTCAGTGACGTCATGCTGTTTCTCCTGTGACGTCATGAGCAGCTGATCGTGATGTCGTTCATCCGCTCAGTTCATCGACACGTGTCTTCGTGTTTCAGGATTCTCTCGGTGTTGTACCGGGTCGGGAGGGTGTGATGGCGTTCTGTTAGTGTGTATGTGTATGCTGTTGCTCGGTCGGTGCTGGGTTCGGTCTCGGGCTCGGGAAGAAGCGTCACTCGCGACTGTCGACACAATACTGAACGGTATTGCTAAGAGCCCCGTTTATATAGACGGACAAACCCCTCTTGTACTACTATTGAGTGTAACTACCACCGTTTCAGTGACGTCACTCTCCTGTATCAGTGACGTCATGAACATCTGAACGTGAAGTCGTTGATCCGGTCAGCTGATCGCCACGTCTGTTTGTGGCCTAGGATTCTGTCCGTGTTGTACGCGTTGGTCGGAGGGGGAGGGGGAACTGTTGACGTATATGTGAATGCTGGTGGTCGGTCGGTCTGTGCTGTTTCAGTGAGGTCATGACCGGCTCATCGTGAGGTCGTTGATCCGGTCAGTTGATCGACACGTGTCCTCCTGGCCTAGTATCATCTCCATGTTGTACGCGGGGGGAGTGGGGTTCTGGTGGCATGTATGTGTATGCTGGTGGTCGGTCGGTGCCGGGTTCGGGCTCGGGCTCTGAGCGAAACGTCCCTCGCGACTGTCTACTTAAGACTGAACGGTATAGCTAACGAGCCACGTTTATATATAGGCAGACAATCCCCCCTTTTTCTACTAATGAGTGTAACTACACAACACGTATTGCACCAGAACGCTTTACCACGGGTTGTATGATGGAACCGTTCTAACAAGTGGATTGCACAACAACGCGTAACTAATAAACCAATAAACAGCAACAGATCAAATAAAAAAACCAAACCCGTCCTCGAAAGTCATCGAAAGGTGTTGCTGCGACCACGGTCGACGAAAAACTGACCCTGTCGAAGCTGTGTCGCATATATAAATGGTGGGTATCCGGCAAATGAACGAGGAGGGGGAAAAGTAACGTGCATACCAAAAAAAAACATACATACCAACGGGAAACTGTAGGAAGTGCATCGTCAGGATTTGTACAACCCTATTATCGAATGAGCTGAAAATAATTTAAACAAACAATAATTTATGTAACAAGAAAACCTTGTAGCACTATTTCAGTCATTAACAAATAAATAATAAAAATAATTCAGCAATAAACAGAAATATGTGATACCGAAACGTGTATTATGTCATACGGAAAGACCTATCTACTCGGAAACATCGATAGAATTGCACTACAATGCGTAAATAATTAAGCAAGAAACAGCAACAGATTCAAAAAAAAGTCCACGCAGGTCAGCGAGAGATGTTGCTCCGAACGCGGTCAACGAAACCCTGACACTGTTGACACCGTGTCATTTGTATAAATGGTGGGTAGCAAGGGTAAAGAACGAGGAGTGGGAAAAATAACGTGCATACAACAAAAACTGAGAAGTGCATTGTCGGGAATTGTACAACCCCATTATCGAATGAGCCCAATATAATTTAAAAAGAGCAATATTTTATGTAACATAAAACCCAGGTAGCAAGTAATTAACAAATAAATAATTTAAAAAAATTAAGCAATAAACGACAATTTGAGATCACAAAACATTTATTATGTCATACCAAAAACTTACCTACTCTGAAACATCAATTGAATTGCACGACAACGTGTAAATAATTAACCAAGAAACAGCAACAGTTCTAATAAAAAAAGAAAAACCATCCACGGAAGTCAGCGAGAGATGTTGCTCCGACCTCGGTCAACGAAACACTGACCCCTGCCAACACCGTGTCAAACGCTAATAGAATTGCGGCATAACGCTTCACCACCACCACCACGGTGATACGATGCAACAGTTTTAACAAGTGGATTGCACCACAACGCTTCTCGTCGGGCTCGGGCTCGGGCTCGGTCTATCCTCTGTTTTGGATCGACGTTAACGATTGCAAATTTGCCGACGAATGTAGTCTTGAGATGAAGCAGTGAGCGATTCCATTAACTTCGGTACTTAAATACCATTTAAATCGGTAGACGTGGGTTACACGATCGTTAGTATAAAAAGAAGAAAGGAGGGGAGAAGAGAGGAGAAAAGTGGAGGGATAAGAACCGTGTGTTACTCGACACATCGTTGTTTTAAAAGTAATAATTCTGGTAAACCCCAAGAAGACGACAGGTTCCATCTGGAATGATGTTTTGTGTGATTCGGCTAACGCTGAAACGGTAACGTAAAAACTAAGAACGCCAACGATAAGAACTTTAACGGTAAGAACGCTAACGCTAAAGCAAAAGCTAAAGTTAGTGCTGACGCTAAGAAAGCTGTCTCTAAGAATGCTAAAAGCACTAACGCTAAGAACGCTAGCCTAAGACCGCAACACTAACGATAACGTTGATCTGGTAGTAATAGTGTTAGTGATGAATGTTTTATGTGATTCGGCTAACGCTGAAACGGTAATGCAAACACTAAAAACGCCAACGGTAAGAACGTTAACGCTAAGAACGCTAACGCTAATGCAAACGCTAAATTTAATGCTAACGCTAAGAAAGCTGACTCTAAGAATGCTGAAAACGCTAACGCTAAGAACTCTAGTCTAAGAACGGGACTGAACATTACTGTTGACAAGACTGAACACTACTCTTGGCAAGACCGGACACTACTGTTGACAAGACCGAACACTACTGTTGACAAAACTGAACACTACTATTGACAAGACCGAACACTACTGTTGACAAAACTGAACACTACTGTTAACAAGACTGAACACTACTGTTAACAAGACTGAACACTACTTTTGACAAGACTGAACACTACAGTTGAAAAGACTGAACACTGATGATAACAAGTCTGAATACTACTGTTAACAAGACAGAACACAACTGCTGTTAAGTCTGAACACTACTGTTGACAAGACTGAACACTACTGTTAACAAGCCTTAACACTACTGTTGACAAGCCTGAAAAATACTGTTGACAAGACTGAACACTTCTGTTAACAAGACTGAATACTACTATTAACAAGACTGAACACTACTCTTAACAAGTCTGTTGACAAGACTGAACTACTGTTAGCAAGACTGAACACTGCTGTTTCAAGACTGAACACTACTGTTGACAAGATTGAACACTACTGTTTCAAGACTAAACATTACGTTCAGATTTTGGTTAAAATTTTTCGTAATTTGATAGCTCACATGTATTTTTGCAATTTTTCAAATTTTTGACGCTTCACTCTTTTGCCTCCTGTCACTCTTTATTTTTGTTAGAGAAATCAATCTAAAAACCAAGAGTAGTTTGTAGGGTAATAATATGGACATGCATTCTAAATTTTGCAAAAATCAGTTGATGCATTCAATCTTTGTCGTGCGGTGTAGTCCAAACAGTAGATAAACTGCCATACTAATGACAAACGTTTGAGGTAAAACAGAGAACTCGCTTCAGTCATTCATAATTACTTCATAATTCACCAGAAATGCTATTTCATAATTGCACTATATACTGTAATAAAACAATTAATTTAAAAAATATATAACTCTTTTTCTCTTGAAGAAGGAAGCATTAATGCCATGGCCTTTAACCGTGGCACAACTCACATCGCATCACATAAGCAGAGACAAACCGGTATATTTAGGCTTATTTAAAACACGTGGAACGACTAACTGTGAAGTAAAGAAAAGTGTTGTGTTGGTGTGTACACATGTACTGTAGGTGTCTCGTTGTTACTGACCGAGTTCCGCCTCTTAGAAACAGTAGACAGACTAGATTATAGTGATTCGACTTTCAGCTGAATCCACAGCTGGCATGATAAATGAAAACTGTGCAAAGCATGGGCCTTCCCAATGTACTACTCCTCCCATCTTTGTTTCCGAAGCTTATGAGAATATAATTTATATTTAAATTGGTATTTATGTAAGCTTTAAAAATTATTTAAGTTCAATTTTTACTTCCATGTTCCATAAGCAAATGGAAGTATGGTGATTGCGAAAAAAAAATCGTGTTCGAGATTGACGCTGATTCTGATTGTACTACCCTCAAAACGAAGAAAACTCATTTTTCGAAAAGTGTCTGTGTGTAGAATTGTTTCTATGGCACACGATAATAGCCAAAAATTGAAACAGAATCACATATTTTTTTCATACATCTCTGAATTATAGAGGACTCAAGACCAATTTAGTTTGGTGATGATCAGTTAAGTGGAAGGGGTAGTTTACCTGTAACGTTTTATGTTTTAACAAAAGTAATTATTCTACGACGGACGAAAACTTCCTCAAATTCAAACAGAATTACATAATTTTTGTTTCATACATACCTCAATTGTAGAGGACTCAAAACTTATTGATTTTCGTAAAGATCGGTTAAGAGGAAGGGGTAGTTTACCGACAACGTTTTATGTTTTAACAAGAGTAAATTACTTCATTTTGATAAATTAAATATCCTGAAAAGAAGGTCATAATAATCCACAGTAAAAACCTAGATGAAGTATCTATAAATGAAAAGGCCAGTTGAACGGGGTAGGGGTAATTTTCTATATATGAAAATGATAATTGAAGGGAAAGGGAATAATTTATATTTATATGTCATCTGTACTACGTTATCGGCAACAAAGTTGTAGTTTGTTGTTAAATTCCTTCCCAGGCTGTTTGGCTGTGGTCCAATGTTTTCTACAAAACCAGACGTTTCTACAGTGCTGTCGACTGCATTCATCAGTGAAAATTGAGTGCGTTAATGAGAGGTGGTATTCGTTAGCGATAGGCGTCCAGGGTGGGAGAATGAAAAACGCAGGTTCAAAGTAGACTGAAGACAGGAAGAAGAGATATAGTGAAAAATGAAAGAATATTGGGGGAAAAGAACAAGGAATAAAGAATTAAAATTGGCATGCGATCCTCATATGGCCGATACAATTAGAAAAACGTTGTATTAGTGGATATAAACACAAACAGAAATAATACTGTTGCACAATACCACAGAAAAATTATTTCGTTCTAATGATGTGCTGTGAAGCTTAAAAGCGCTAATCGGAATAATTTTTCTATAATGGTGTCCAACAGTGATATTTCTGTTTGCAATTTGTTTCAGTTTTAATGGGGCCCTATCATACCTCCTCCGACCTGACCGTTAAGGGCGTTCTATGCCTGATGTCTTCAGCCACATGTCAGAGACAATTTGATGAGCATTCTCGATGGAAGGGTGTAGACTGCCTCTGAAGAGGACCGCAATAGATTTAGTGAAACACATGTCTACGGTCTTAAAATCCGGAATGTCAAACTGATGGGAAGATTAATTTCGGACAGAAAAAACTCAGCCATAAATAATCCGACCCAGTACTGTCAACTCAACAAATCCTTTAGAAAAATCGAGTAAAACACAAATCGTTTTCTTTTAATTAAAATACAACAGAATCAGAAGGTACATATTTTCACAGCCGATCTGTCTGTGTGACCCGTCTTTTTCTTCGTTTGCTTCCCGATGAAACATCGAGAACGCCTTTTCATCTGCAAAATTAACTAAACTTTTATTCTTTTAGTTCTCTTATGTGATGAAGGGAATTAGGTAGTACGCAAAACTTCAAATTCTAATTACAATATACGTTAGCAGTGGAAATAGTGCATGGCATGTTCGTCAGCAGGGCCCTTGTTACAAAATTTACAACACGAGTGAAGAGTGGAGAAGAGTGTGAGTGTGTGTATACGGAACACAAACATCAGCGATGGTTGCGGGAGGGGGGTAGATCAAGAAGTTCGAAGGAAGAAGGTGGGAAGACTTGAGTGGTGGTACCGTTGAGACCTAACATAATCCAGACGTCAGCGTCCGAGAACAAGAATGACCAACACATGCCTGTCCCAAAACGCGCGCGCGCGCACACACACCGCACCTACAGAATCTCTCACCCTCCTCTCAAACGACATTGCACTAATAACTCAGACTTGATGTGTAAGTAACTAGTGTCGATTAGAATGCGTTATTCTCTTCACACAATTCTTGGTCGCGTATCTGGCTGTTTCTTTTTCTTCATTACTACACGTCTAAGCTTGCCATTATTATTATTATTATTATTATTATTATTTGTAGTAGTATCTGTTATTAATGCTGTTTGTGTAAACGCGTTTTCAACAGTGTATTCGTGAAATGAAGTTGCATTCCTACGCTTCAAGTATCACCATGTTTTATCTTTCCTTTGTACCATTTGATATTCTATTTTCTGTCATAGAATTGCACCCTCGTTAGACAGTTAATTGTCGTGTACAATAGGTCTCTTTCTCTCTCTCTCTCCCTCTCTCTCTCTCTCTCTCTCTCTCTCTCTCTCTCTCTCCACACCATACTTCCCTACTTCCCCTCCTTCTTCTTCTTCTTCTTCTTCTTCTTCTCCTCCTCCTCCTCCTCCTCCTTCTTCTTCTTCTTCTTCTTCTCCCATCATCAGATATTTTCCGTTTAGTATTGGACGTAGGTACCCACGTTTTTCCTACACTCTTACCTGTCTCTCAATATTCAACTTGGTGGTTGCAAGCGAATATGCATAAGTTGTTCGGACCATTACTTCAACCGGCACTGTACCTGTGTTCGTTGTTACTAATGTTTAGTTCTTAGGTGGCAAAGTACTATGCTGTGCGTCTAGCTACTCTCCATGTGAATGAGAAGTTCAGCCCAGCTCTTTCATCCACCTAACATTTATTAAGTGTAGGTAAGCAGGTAAGTAAGCCATGTAATAGTCGTGTGCCTGAAACGTCTCCTCTTCTTGTACTCCTCAACGAAGAGGTTAGCGGGCCAGAGGGTAACTTATCACTTGGGTTCTGAACCAAGTTTAAATCGAAGGTCGAAGCACCTGAGATTTTTTTCTTTTGTTTGATTTCTAGACGTCTTTATTGTAACATAAGACTATTTTTTTTAAATCTCTGAACTGTTTTTTTTCAAAACATTACTTTTAACAGTTAAAATATGTTTTTCACGTATTTCTGATAAAATTGATATATTTGTATAATATTTGTCGCAACAGACACTAACAATCTTGGAACAAGTTTCACTCACAATCAAAAGTTATTGTGTGTAAAGTTCAATAACAAAAAAATATGTGTGGGAAATATTATTATTATTTTTTTTTTGGACTGTATGAGTTTCATTATTGCAATTGACTGACATAGATAATAATATTTCTAGGATAAAAGAATAACGATTATTAGGCATGTAAATTTCCATTAAAAGTACAGTGTAAATAATGTTTTTAGCTATAATACATTCAATTGTACAGATATTATTGTGTAGAAACATTAAATATGACAACTACTGTCCTCGCGCACGGCTTTCCGAACATACTGCCTTCAGCCCAAAACTGAACCGACTGACTGACAGTTCTGTTTCACACAGCTGTTAGTTCATTGTGGTATTTATAAATTATGGAAATTCAATAAATATGGGATATACGATATTTAATGTACGATAATTATGGATATACGATAACTTTTACAATAATTATGGAAATACGATAACGTTTATGATACTTTTGAAAATACAGTAATTATTGTAACATTATTACACAACACTATACAAACACTTTGTAAAAGACTAAATCTTTGAATTCACTTTTTACTTTCGCTGCCCCCCTCACTCTCTCTCTCTCTCTCTCTCTCTTTCTCTCTCGCTACGGGCATAACTAACGAAACTAATATAATAAAATTTACTTTACTGTTTTACTAAAGATTGCTTGTCAATACGACTGTAAATTTTCGGTTTCTCACGCTGCGTTCTCTAACTAGTGATGTAATTTCATGCACACGCTCAGGAGGGGGTCATTAACATCGTAGTGTTCCACATTTGTGTTTATATTTTCCTTCTCGTTCCCACGATGTGATGGCCATGTGTTTTTCGAACATCAACAAGTGTGTAGTTCGCGCGGATAAAAATCTGCCGCTCCGTCCTCAGAATGTTTGTATACTCCGAAGGAAGTATTCCGTTTTCCGCTGTGCTATATTTTGTATTCTTGTGCGTAATGGATTTGTATTTTTGGTGACTGTGTTGCTGTTCTCGGCCACAAAAAACATCGTCGGCCTGAATTCCTACCTTGTTGGCTTCCAGCAGGTATTTTTCTTCTTGTTGCATTTACAGGAACAGCAACAGGTTGCGGTAAGTCTAAAGGTTTTCTTCTTTTACATAAAATTGCCATCACAGCTGAATAGTACTGCTAATATTTCATCTTTGCAATTGGTAACATAATTCTACAGAAGCGCGGTAATTTTTGCATTTATAGGTTGGCTAATCTGCGCTTTTAACTTGCTCAATTCATGTCCGTACAACTGGACAGTTCGTTACATACGTTCGCTAGCGGCGGTCGGCCTTGCGCCCGCTGCTATCCTGTCACATTTTTCTTCTTTGTCGCGACAATTATTTAGGCTTCTAGGCCTTACAACTTTATATATATTGCATACATGCAATATGCTAGCAATACATTGCTAATACGTGTTCTCACGTAATTCGAGTGTCGCGTACTCGCGCCTCTATTCACACAATTCATCATACGACAATTAATGTAGGCCTTATGCCCAAGACTTTATACATGGCCTTCTAAGCTTTTCATTAAATTAATTATTCAATATAACATTATGACTTGTATTTACGATGCGCTCATTAGCCAATCTTATATTCAAAGGTGACACCTAACTATTTCAATGCTGTATATGTGAATAATTTTCAATAAATGTATTAACTACAGTCCACTCTCTCTTCATCATTTCTGCTTTCTGGAGAATTAATTACAACAGTAAATCGACAATTCACGAACACTTCATACTTAACATTTTTCTGGTCCACTCGGACCGGATCTTAACATTTTTTTGGTCCTCCGGGGCGGATTCCCGGATACATCTTTCACCTATTTATTACTTTTCTGCCCCAATTTCTGGCCATCACGGGCGACTCAGCATATCCGCTGATACGACCGTGGCGTGATTCAACCAGCATTTTGCTCGTCGCCTTTGAGCCTCCTGACGACATCATTGCAAGAGCTTACACCTGCTAGCTTCAGTACGTCAGTCAAAGCAGTCATCTCTCCGAGCTGTGTGTTTGCCATCTTCTCCACGGCGTCGACGCTTCACGATATCGCCCACAAGGTATCACCTCACTAACATTATTTCAAGGTGCGTAAAATGGCTGAAGAAGGCCTCAAAGTGTTAGTCAGAAAGAGAGGCGGCTTAAAGTCCGCAATAGTGCGTATACAATCAGCTGTCAGTAATTTTGATAGAAACTCTAATACAAAACACTTTTTAACAGTCAGACTTGAAAGTTTGAAAAGCTTGGCAACGAAATACGATGAGGTACAGTCCGAAATCGAACTTATTTGCAAAGACATAAACGCTGCTCAAGAAGACCGAGTTGAGGTCGAAGAAATGTTATATTCCACAGAAGCTAATATTTTACTATTAATTGACAACTTTAATGTTCAGACTGTACCTCCCGTATTAACGGGCCATATGCAATTAAAACCGATAAGTTTGCCCTGCTTCACAGGCAATATCTTGGAACGGCAGCATTTTTATTCAATTTTTTCGGACTTGGTGCATGCAAGATCCGATCTAACGTCAGTGCAGAAACTACATTATTTGCATTCTTCTCTAAAAAATGAGCCGTTGAACTTAATTAAATCACTACCTATTTGTAATGAAAATTACTCGATAGCGTTGAGTTTGCTGTCCGCAAGGTATGACAACAAGTTCATCCTAGTAAAGTACTACATTCAAAATTTACTTGAAGTCAAGTCAACAATTAAAGACTCTGTCCAAAGTTTGGCAAAATTCACAAATACAATAACGTCTTTCGTTAATTCACTGGCGGCAATGCAACTGTCAGTGAATTCATTCGAGCTTATCACTATACAATTATTATCAGCAAAACTCGACCATACTACTTTTAAATTATGGAAGGAGTCTATAGACCCTGATAATCTTCCTAACGTTCAAGGTTTCACTCATTTTTTAAACGCACGTAGACAGCTGTTAGAAAATACACTGCCTATCGATGCCGGACAGCAACTCAACAAGCGAAGTTTAAGATTCAATAAATCTGACAAACATAAATCACGAAACGCTGCTGGCAGTACTACATTTAAGAGTTATCACTCAGCGTCAAGTAATTATTCATGTTTGTGTTGTAAATCTAATCATTCAATTTACATGTGTGATCAATTTCGTGCACTAAGCACCGCTGAGCGGGGACAATTTATATCAAATCACAAATGTTGTACCAATTGTCTTAGATCAAATCATTTTGTATCTAATTGTAAGATTAAGCAGGCATGTAAGGTCTGTTCAAAACGGCGCCATACATTGTTGCATATAAACAATGTGCCGAAGCCAATCTCTGCCAGCAGCAGTAATTACTGTTCAATCAAATTACAATCCAAGAATAATATTATTTTATCAACAGCAATTGTGTTGTCATTGACCAGGCTGGCAACAGACACACCGCAAGAGTTCTTTTGGATGCGGGTTCACAAATACATTTTTGTACGGAATCAATTGCCAAGAAATTACGGCTTAACTTGACTAAATCCAACATACCGATTACAGGTATAAATAATACCGCGTGTCATGCCACTAATCTCGCGTCTATACGCATTATTTCTCGTTATCAGAGATTTAGCTACGAGGCAAAATGTGCTACCTTATCTGCATTAACCCATAATCTGCCAGCACAATCTTTTGACATAAATCAATTTAACATTCCAGACAACATTTTTCTTGCTGACCCAAATTTCAATATATAATCTGAAATCGACATACTGTTAGGGGCGCAATTCTACCTAGATTTAATTTTAGCCAACAAATACGTACGCGGTCCTCATTTTTCCATTATTCAGGAAACAAAGTTAGGCTACATTTTGGCAGGCAATTTGTCCAAACATTGCCGTTATAAGGGTCCTGCTGTTTCGTTCCTAGCTAGGAACAACGACGGTCAAATTTTGCAGTCTCTCGAAAAATTCTGTGAAGCAGAAACTATCCCTGATAATACACCTGATAACGAGTCAGCTTGTTAGGAGCATTTAGTGGGGTCTACTCATCGCAATCAAGAGGGTAGGTTCGTTGTTTCACTACCATTTAAGTCCGACCACCTCCAGTTGGGGGAATCTTATACCAATGCTGAAGCAAGGTTTTTGAATTTAGAACGCCGATTCAGGCGTGATTCTAAGCTTGCGCGTGATTACGCAAACTTTATTATCGAACTCTGCGCTTGCTTGTTGTTATCGCGACTCGTATCTAAGGTCGTTCCTGCGCTTTATTCCCTTATTAATAATGTTCATTTATATTCTGACTCCATGGTGTCTCTTTACTGGATTCATGCCCAGTCCACGAGGTGGAAAACCTACGTCGCTAATCGTGTTGCCGAGATTCAGCGTCTTACGCAAGCCTATACATGGCATCACATCAATTCTAGACACAATCCTGCTGATATTATCTCTAGGGGGTGTCACCCTGACGTTTTGCGCGATTGTTCGCTTTAGTGGCAAGGTCCCGCTTGTTTGTCTCAATCTTTTGAGTCCAATCCTTTTCCACCCTTTTTACCTTCTAATCCGTCGTCTTCTGAAGTCACTGCAGAAGAGAAACAAACCCCCAAATTTTCTCTAATGTCTACACTGGCTATTGACCTTTCTAAGGACTTTTCTTCGTGGCACCGTCTGACACGCGTATACGCTTACTGTTTTCGGTTCATCAAAAATATTAGACTTTCCAGTGCTGACAAAATAACGGGCGCTCTTACCCCCGTCGAAATTCATCATACTCTTAATTTCTTCATAAAACAATCTCAGTCGATCCACTTTGCTGCCGAGATTAATTGTCTTCGTAATGGGTCTTCTGTCTCTATCAGGAGTAAGTTGTCTTCTTTCGACCCATTTCTTGATGAGTCTGGAGTAATACGCGTTGGCGGGCGATTAAAGCAGTCGCAATTACCTTACGACACTAAACATCCTATTGTCTTGCATCCATCGGCTCATATTACTCGCCTTATTATTGAACGCGAACACATTCGTCTACTTCACGCTGGTGCTCAACTCGTGCATCACTTAGGCCTACTTCGTCAACGTTGGTGGATTATTAATGCCAGGTTAGTCATTCGCTCTGTCATTCGTAAATGTGTCAAGTGTCTCAGGTTTTGTGCCAAACAGCAGGTTCAGAGGCTTGGTATTTTACCATCTCCTAGAGTCACTCTATCGCGGCCGTTTCTATCCTGCGCGGTTGATTATGGTGGTCCCTTCATGATTCGTCATGGCGGGCAGAAATCCAGAACTCTCTCTAAGGCATACGTGTCTTTGTTCATTTGCTTAGCAACCAGGGCCATTCATTTGGAATTGGTTTCCGACCTTACAGCCAATTCGTTTATAGCTGCCTTACGTCGTTTTACGTCCCGCAGGGGCATACCCAGTCAGTTATATTCTGATAATGGCACAAACTTTAGGAAGGCCCGCAATGTTTTACATGACCTCTACTATCTTTGGCATAATAAGGATGCCACCTCATCAGTCAAATCATTCACGGCCTCTCAGGGTATTTCATGGTCATTTATTCCGCCCTCGTCACCTCATTTTGGTGGTCTTTGGGAGAGCGGCATAAAGAGTTTAAAGTTTCATTTGCGCCGCGTGGTAGGCAAGTCGATACTCACCTTCGAGGAGTTTACGACAGTTTTGTCGCAGATAGAGTCATGTCTAAACTCTCGCCCTTTATTTGCCATCTCATCGGATGTAAATAATCCGGTGCCACTTACACCTGGCCATTTTTTGATTTGCGCACCATTAACGGCGACCCAGACTTATCTCATGTTCCTATCTCTCGTCTTGAACGTTGGCAACTTCTCCAGAAGTTTGTCCAAGTCATTTGGAAGGCTTGGTCTCGCGACTATTTACACCAATTACAACAACGTCACAAATGGAAATTCGCAAAGGATAATGTTTCCATTGGGGACCTAGTTTTACTTATTGAGGATAACCTACCTCCATTAACCAGGTGTAATTACCGCCATATTTCCCGGCCCAGACAAGTTAATTAGAGTCGTAGACATTCGCACGCCTACTGGTGTTTTGCGGAGAACAGTACATAAGCTATGTCTGTTGCCAGCGCGGGACGGGACCTGACACAAGGTTATTATGATCATTAGCACAATGCTATTTTACATGGCCATTGGCTTTATTACTTTATTATATGACCATTTGGTCAACTTAATTGTGATATGTATCATCACATTTTCATGACAATTTACACCATTGCGTGTTTCTATACTAAATTTGCATGTGACTTGTAAGTTCACCACCATCCACTGTGCTATTATCTCTATACTCATCATAGTTTCATGGTGGTATATTTGCTATTTTGTATTTATATGTTAATATTTTGTGTGGCATACTATGTCCTACACATTTACATTTTCATGGTATTGGGTATGTGACATGTTATCCGTGGTATTGTTTTATAAAAATTTGTTACGTAATATTCGCATGGTCTGCAGTTATACAACCATGTATGCATTTCTTGCACAGTTGTTAATATGTGTGATTTATTGTTCTATGAATGTATTTCTCAATTGTTCAACTCATGTATTACATTTGTAACCACAGTGTCGTATTTGTTACTTATGCTATTGCGCTTATTCATATTTGTAATTAACTAAATTGGTGTTTATTCTATTTATTATATAACTTGCATTTATGTAAAACATATTGTTTTTGCGTCTACTGTCTGTAACCACGCCACGCCTAGATTTTATTTTTATATGGTATTTTGTATTTTGTGATTATGCATTGCACAATTATTATTCCTGCTTAATTATGACATACATATCATTACATATGTGCTCGCAATCAGTCGGCTATCTTTAGCTTGTTCTCACACAACAATATATTGTAAATTCCTGAAACTTCAGGTATAGCATGACTCGTTCTATTTTATGACGCCATGCTAGATTTACGTCTAAACGTGTATAATTTGTGACAATTTATTTGTTCATTGTATGCAATACTCTGTACAGGTCTACTGGTCTCAACTATTTCACGGTAACCATCTATGACTTGCATAGGGTTACAATTCATCAGGCCATCATGTGATGAGTTTCCGATCATTCATTATTAAACATTGTCAAATTATGTACTTTCATGTTTTATGTCGTTCAATATTGTATACATACAATATATTTGGGCAATACATTGCCAGCGCTTACATTTTCAATCATGCATAAAATCACTTTGCACGCCAACCTTGGCCTACTAAACGCTTATCTTTATTAAAGCTTATCTTTATTGAAGCTTATCGCTAAACAGTTAATGCACAACTGTTATCTAAGATTACAACTCAAGGTTCAATGCAGCCTATTGAGATTAACTTTCATTATTAAGAACTCTGTATTCTATATAATAAGTTAATAAAATGTATTAAAAATTCTATTGATTTTTGCGGGCAGTTATGTACAATAGCGCGGTAATTTTTGCATTTATAGGTTGGCTAATCTGCGCTTTTAACTTGCTCAATTCATGTCCGTACAACTGGACAGTTCGTTACATACGTTCGCTAGCGGCGGTCGGCCTTGCGCCCGCTGCTATCCTGTCACATTTTTCTTCTTTGTCGCGACAATTATTTAGGCTTCTAGGCCTTACAACTTTATATATATTGCATACATGTAATATGCTAGCAATACATTGCTAATACGTGTTCTCACGTAATTCGAGTGTCGCGTACTCACGCCTCTATTCACACAATTCATCATACGACAATTAATGTAGGCCTTAGGCCCAAGACTTTATATATGGCCTTCTAGGCCTTTCCATTAATTTAATTATTCAATGTAACATTACGACTTGTATTTACGATGCGCTCATTAGCCAATCTTATATTCAAAGGTGACACCTAACTATTTCAATGCTGTATATGTGAATAATTTTCAATAAATGTATTAACTACAGTCCACTCTCTCTTCATCATTTCTGCATCCTGGCGAATTAATTACAACAGTAAATCGACAATTCACGAACTCTTCATACTTAACATTTTTTTGGTCCACTCGGACCAGATCTTAACATTTTTTTGGTCGCTCCGGTCCTGGATGCCCGGATACATCATTCACTTATTTATTATTTTTCTGCCCCAATTTCTGGCCATCACGGGCGACTCACAAACACCACGGGCACCACGGGCGATTCACATCACAGGCGATAACTTGTTAAAGATATTTTCTAATTACCACGCATCACAGAATTATTTTATTAATTATTAAATATTGCTTAAAATTTTGGTAAATAGAAACCAATTGTTTGATGGATATTTTGGTTAAGTGATGAGAAAATTATATTTCCAAAACTGCTGATAGCACCAAAAATATGTAACATGACAAAACTCGTTTGTCCGTGTTCGGAGCATTACAGATATTACATTCAAGTATTCAATTATTGGAGTGTATGACGTTTAGAAAACATGCATCTTGGAACATTTCTACATCGCTCTCTTGTGTAGATTATTTTGAAAAGCTCAAGTGTATACGCTATATTATTAGCATTTACGAAGTTGAAGTAGCGTTTTCAGATTTAAATGAAACTAGCCAAAAATTGGTAAGAATAACATACAATTATATTAGTTGTTGCATAAAGGTTTTGACTGTTCCATCACCCTTTTATTGACAACAGGTAGTGGCTAACTTATAAACACGCTCTCAAGAAACAATTTTAGTTCAGCTTTATAATGTATACTGAGAGAACTAAAACGCAGGGTGAACGTCAATTACGTTTTGAGATGAGAGTCGCCTATGGGGATAAGAACAACTTACGTAATTTTATATTTTAGAAATTCAATACGTTTAACTATTAACTTAGCAAATATTGAGCCTTTCATGTTTTCACATTGTGATATTCTGTATTTTGTAGAAAGAGTGAGCCTTTGAGCATAATTTGTAATTTTGGCGAAGTTTATTTAACAATTTGCAACTGTATTTGGAGGCGTAGCACGTGCAGTTTTATCCTTAGGAAACGTTTAGCGTTTGAATGGTAGTTGTGGCAATAGTATGTATAACATTTTAGAAAACAGGCATTAAGAAAGTGTTGTCAATTATTCTCAGTAAATGTGCTTCTTGTTTTGAATGCTCATGCGTCACTGCAGAATTTCAAATGTGCTGAAAAATCCGATCTTTATTTAAAATAAATTTAATTACTTGCTACACTAAGCCTAGTGGCTATATTATATGGACCGTGGGAAAGGAAACTTGGCAATTTTGTTGCCTCGCCCGTTCGCTGCGCTAATTGGGGTTGGGGTTGCCTACACACACACGCACACGCGCACACACACACACACACACACACACACACACACACACACACACACACAGACTCGTACCCCTCGCACACGAAACACTTGGCCGCCTCCTTCTGCAAGTATGCCATTGAGTAGCTGTCGCTCACCCTCTGTTGCACTACAGCGTTTTTTGTTTCTTTCGACGGCACGTGCCTTTGTATAAATCCCTCGTTTTGTTATAAATATTTATATGCGGTGTTCTTCGTTTGGGGTAATGTCTATTTCTATAGGTGTCAACATGTCGGTCGTGTTTTGTATATATTTTTAGACATTACATTTGTTGTATATTTTTGTGTTTTTTTGTATATATTGTTTTTGTAATATCTACGATTATTTTTGTTAATTATAATTTTTACAGGTTTACCACCTATTTACATTGATTCACATTACATTTTTGTATTTTTGTATATATATATATATATATATATATATTACATTTATAATGTGTAAAATTATTTATTAAATTTTTATATTTTTCATCTTTTTAATTATAAATGATTGGAAATACGTTTTACTATCTTTTAACGGGGTAAATTTTGAGGTGGAATGCGCACGTGTACAGAAAGAGAATTTTATATTCCAATACGTTTTGGTATTTTTTAACTTAGCATTTCTTACAGCTGGAATCATTTTCATTGTTTATAGTTATATGAAACTAAATTATGTGGGGAGGGAGTACTGTGGTTCAGTAGACATAAGTGTATACGATTTGATTGGTGGCCATTCGATAATTGAGTCGTAAATTCCCGACGATGCACTTCTTACCGTTTTTTTTGAATGCTCGTTATTTTTTCCCTCCTCGTTCCTCCCACTGCTACCCAACATTTATACGAATGACACGTTGTTGGCAGGGGCCAGTGTTTGTTGATAGCGGTCAGATCAACATCTCTCGCTGACTTTCGTGGACGGGTTTGGTTTTTAATTGGAACCGTTGCTGTTTATTGCTTAATTAGTTACGCGTGGTTGTGCAATCCACTTATTAGGACTGTTCCATCATATCACCGTGAAACAGCATGGTGCAATACGTGTTGTGTAGTTTCTCTCAATAGTAGAACAAGAGGGGGATTGTCCGTCTATAAAAACGGGGCTCGTTAGCTGTACCGTTCAGTCTTGTGTCGACAGTCGCGAGCGGCGCTTCGTCCAGAACCCGAGCCCGAACGCCCCACCAAAACCGAGATGACCAAGACCGAAATGACCGAGACCGAGACCGAAATGACCGAGACCGGGACCGAAATGACCGAGACCGAGACCGAAATGACCGAGACCGAGACCGAAATGACCGAGACCGGGACCAAAATAACCGAGACCGAAATGACCGAGACCGAGACCGAAATGACCGAGACCGGGACCAAAATAACCAAGACCGAAATGACCGAGACCGGGACCGAAATGACCGAGACCGAGACCGAAATGACCGAGACCGGGACCAAAATAACCGAGACCGAAATGACCGAGACCGGGACCGAAATGACCGAGACCGAGACCGAAATAACCGAGACCGAAATGACCGAGACCGAGACCAAGATGACCGAGACCGAGAGCCCGAGACCGAAATGACCGAGACCGAGACCGAAATGACCAAGACCGAGACCAAGATGACCGAGACCGAGACCGAACTGACCGACCACCACCAACAGAACCCCCCTCCCTCTACAGTACAACGCGGAGAGAATCCTATGCCAGACGTGTCAATCATCTGACCGGATCAACGACCACACGATTGGCTGCTCATGACGTTATCAACTGCTGATCAGCTGCTCATGACGTCAGCTGATGAGGTTACATACATGTGACGTCACAAACAGCTGATCGTGACGTCACCATACACCGGTCAGCTGATCGTGACGTCACTGGCTTAGGATTTCCTCCAACACACTACTATGGTCAATTAATAAAATACCTCTTTCGCGTTGCGTAATTATAATCTTGTTAAGTTTCTGTTAGTAAACGTTTTGAAAAAAATCGGTGCTAATAAACACCTTAACCATTAAACCTGCAATGTAATATACTTTTAAATGTTTGGAGGTTGTTCTGAAAATTTAATAAAAAAGAAAACTTACGGAAATTATTACCAGAGTTTTGAAACTATAGGTGTATTTGCAAGTAGGATATATGGTTGGAATTTATAAGCGCTATTAAACAACATTCTTTAAAAACTGGAATGTAAATGGTTTCAAATTTTGTGCAGATTGTTTTGAGTATATATTTAAAAAATTAAATTAATTCCTGAATTGAATATTTAAACACTTGGTATAGTCCTACAGATAATTATTATTTTACTATAAATTGTTTCACGGTTACAGCCGCTTCAGAGTTTGGATTTGAACGACTAGTGTAAAAATAAAATTTACTAAACAGGTTAGAAAAGAATAAAGAAACTCAAATTAACAATGACCTTTACTCTGACACGGGAACTGTACGGAAAGAAAAACATTTCCAGAAGTGCAAAAGTCCGCCATTTTAGCACTGTGATCACGCTGGTGATCATGTATGCAGTGGAAACAACGTGCTTTCAAAATTTGGAACCTTTTCTTAAAATTGAACAAAGAATTCTTCGGTGTATTTATGGCCAAAGAAAACCGAAGATGAGTACATGCACAGAACCAATTAAGAGCTGTACAGGGATCTCAAAGTTCTGGAAACGGCTTTCCGAAAGAAAAGACTAAGATTCCTTGGACATATGGTTTGGATAGATTGTTCCAGATTAAATAAACAGATCCTATGACAGACACACACAGAGAAACAGGTTAATGGGTCTAGATTAAATAAAAAAAGTTTTCGAAGATAACCTATCCATTCAATTCGGATAATATTTTAAATAACTGTTGTAGATATAATTAACAATATTATGTATAAAAAGTTTATCATCATCATCATCTTTGCGGATTAAACTAAGGATGATTTATTCCTGTGTCAAATAGCAAAGATAAGAGCTGTTTACTCCAGCGGTTCCTCGGACGGCCCACACCTCTCCGTCTCCTTGGCTTATAGTTCCAGAGTTGTCTGGGAATTCGGCAGCCATCTGGTCGGCAAAGATGTTCCCACCAATTCAGCCGATACAGGGTGATCCTGTCGAGTATACTAATAATATTCAGTTCCTGGCGTAAATCTATGTTTCTTCTATTATTATGGAGAGCATATCGCGGCACGTGCCCGATAAATCTCATTTCAGCCCCTCGGATGCGACTGGCCTGGCCTTTCGTTAAAGTCCAATTTCCAGATCTATAAAAAAGTGTGGGAAGAGCCATCACCTTGTAGAATTTTAGGCGTGTTCCTTTACTTGTTGTTTTAAGGGTTTGCCTAATGGTCCCGCACATAATTTTGAACTTATAGAACTTATTCACTACGTCGTTGCATGTCTTATACGACCCACATTAGCCCAGGTATTCAAAATTTATAACTTGTTCCAGGACAGTACCATCTGTAACAATTATTGCCCGTACGGGATCAGTTCTACGAAAAGCCATCACCTTGGTCTTACATGTGGATATCTGCAATCCACAGTCTTTTTTAGCAGATTCGATTTAACAAATGTATTCCAATCTGCAATCTGTTTTCAGAGTCCGACAGAATAGCCTGATCGTCCGGAAAAAGCAAGTGTCAATTGTAGAGTAACCAATTATAAAAGTATAAAAAGTTATTAATCTAATATTTTAAACACAATATTTGGAAATACACGAATTTGTTTATCCCTTATTAATTTAATTCTGAATTGATATTGAAACTACTACTACTGCACCGACACAATTTATAGAAAGTCATGTTGCTATGCTATGCCCTAATCATACACGTATTCTAGTAACAAAAACGTTCACCTATTGAATACCGTTCCATACTGCTCAGTTGTCGCTTATATCACCTGAACAGCAGTGCACAAGTTGGGTTCATAGGCTTTACTTTGATCCAATACCTTGTTATATATATGAGCTTATATGATGTAATATTCTATCTCATATGTTACTCACTGAATAACCAAAGTATGTAGGGAGTTATAAAGTAAATTAATTTTAAATATATTTAAATGATCGCAGTTTACACTATGTTACAATATGGTCATTTTATTTCTAAACATAAAACTACTCATGCCTTACTATATACTTATATTGCAGCAAGCCGAGAAGAGATCATTTAGTTTTTATTAGCCCATTTAGGTTAATAATTAGTTTCACGTATTAAAGTTAAAAAACGGTTCAAATTACTTTAATTGAAACAGAAATAAACGAAGTCTATAATTTTCAGTGCAAATAAAAAATATTTTTATTAAATTGTAACCTGGAGGCTTATGCGATGAGACAAACTTCACACTATGTGTGAATATATGGGGGCATATTTACAATAAATGTTAGCTTCTGTCCTGTGCAAAGAGGTACAAATGCTATAAGAGACTATTGTTATTAGAATAAGTACTGCATGTTAAGCCATCCAACATGGCTGCCAACGTAACAGAGTAACGCCTCCTGTGGAAGCAGGAGCAGGGCTGAGAGATAATCCGGACTGAACAAAAACAACCCAGCACATTCACTTAACTGTAATTATAAAACTTTTATAGACTATGAAGCAGTTAAAGGCTCTTTTAAATGTCTAACTATAATATATTTTAAATTTATATATAGTTTTGAATTTATAATTTTAATGTATAACTGTATGCCTTCTATATAAAAAGAAGTAAAAAAAATATATAAATCAACCAATCCATATTAATTCCTGCAAGTGCAATCACGTACAAACCTGCTACTAAACAAACAAATTTTACATATGTGTGTGTGTGTGTGTGTGTGTGTGTGTGTGTGTGTGTGTGTGTGTGTGTGTGTGTGTGTATACATATATATTGCGACAAAACATATGTTAGGCATAGTAATAATGGAACAATATAGTCAGTTATCTGGAGCAAGGTTGTATATTTTAAGACAAAATTTGTATATGGTTGGTATGTCACAAATATTTATATTATTTCAAAATTGTCTCTGAAATCAGACTGATCTGATAAAAAAAATGTCATTTGTTACTTGAATATTGTTTTCGTGGGTTGATTCGTCTCACTGCCAGTCCTGTGATTCGCCGCAATCTGCTCCGCTCTCGTCTCTTCCTTTCTGCACACTCCCAGAAAATCGTGTCGATTTACAACTATGTTACTTGATGTGTCGATTTCCACTGTTTGCGTAGCCACACGACGCTCCGCGCCCGTAGTTCGACTGGACAGCTGGAACTCTGCTCGCCGACCGTTCGAAGATCACTAACGCTGACAATTTATGTCTTTGCACCCACGCCCACTGCGATACGAACTGTTAGTGTTTTTAATGGGAATAACCTTAACCTCAGGGAATTAGAACTGGGTAAAGTAGATCTGTATGTATTTATCTTACACAAACTCCAGGTTCTTGAACTGTTCTCGCGTGAAGTGTTCGTCTTTTATTCTCGTTATCTCCTTGAAAGTAATACAATTTGTAGATTAAATGTAGACAGGCCTTTGCAGAATCAGACTGAGTTTAAGCCTGATTTCAGTCTATTTGTGTACTCATCTGCGACGTTGCTAAAGTTTCAACCAATCAGAGGGTTTAAAATTTATTCAGTTTGGTCCTTTGTCGAGAGCACGTCAGTCAGTTTCTTCTAAGGACTCGTTATAGAAAGGCGTACTCGCTGTCACGAGTTTTTCGGGACAAGATAAGTTGTTTTCATTTAACCTTAGAAGTTGGTTCACGGATCGAGTTCTTCGAAACCAATACCAATTAGAGAACTCAAATAAAAAAAAAATATGGATCATTCTAGAGCTTTTCGAGTATAGTGGAAGACATCCGCTAGGTACAAAATATCTGCCGAGATATTTTGACAGTTAGGCGAGAACATTTCAAGAAACCGGAGTTTGTGTAAGATCAATACACAATCTATTTTACCCAGTTAAAATCACTGAGATTAAGTAAATTTAAATTGTAAACAGTAGCAGTTCGTATCACAGTGTCCGTGGGTACAACGACGTGAATTGTCAGCGTAAGTGAATGATCGACGTGGAGGGTTGCAGCGGTCCAGTCGTACTGCGTCGAGAAGCTATGCAACCAGCGGAATTCATCGCAACAAGTAACATAGTTGTAAAACAAGCCATAGACTCAATTATTGAAAGACAAATTTTAAATAAACAATATAATATAAAGTAATAAGACAATAGTAAATTTTAATGTTTTAAGTTAATAAAATTCCTACCTCCAATGATAGACTTTGTTGTACTAATTTCAATATTACCCATCTATGCAGTTTTAATTTGTATCGTTGCAATATGTATATCTATATCTATATAAGCCAAACACCACTGACTGACTCACTGATCACGATATCTCTGAAACCACTGAATGGATATCAATGAAACTTTGAACATAGCTTCATCATTGGTCTTAGGTGCTCACTAAGAAACGGTTTTAAAAACTTTCACTCCTAAGGGGCAAACCCCCCGCCCATTGTATGTATGTTCCACATCTCCTCCTATACCACTTTACCGATTTCAACCAAACTTGACATAAATATATTACGCGACGGGAGAACCAACATAGGATAGGTGTTTTTGCGATGGGGTCCTTTGGGGGGTTCTTTGGGGTCTTCCACATCTCCTCCTAAACCACTGGACCAATTTCAACCAAACTTGGCACAAATATTTTACGCAACGGGAGAACCAACATAGGATAGGTGTTTTTTCGATGGGGTCCTTTGGGGGTCCTTTGGGGTCTTCTACATCTCCTCCTAAACCACTGGACCGATTTCAACCAAACTTGGCACAAATATTTTACCCAACGGGAGAACCAATATAGGCCAGGTGTTTTTATCGATACGATCCTCTGGGGGTCCTTTGGGTCTTAAAAATCTATTA
Source organism: Magicicada septendecula (assembly GCA_034769895.1). Lineage (NCBI taxonomy): Eukaryota > Metazoa > Arthropoda > Insecta > Hemiptera > Cicadidae > Magicicada > Magicicada septendecula. Next base: position 356,852,649 of record CM068375.1, read on the forward strand.
GATCTGGTTACTATGGCAACCCAATAGAATAGATTCTGGTTACCATAGCATCGATGGAAGTCTCCCGCGTAGGAAGTAGCGCGGGAGTCGTCCGACCGGCCTCCCCCGGAGTCCATCCACGGAACCCGGAGAGTCTTAGGTCGGATCCCACGAAAGACGTCGGGGCCAGAGTGCACGGTTCTTATAAATAAAGATATAGGTTATGATATCAAAGGTGGTGTATGCAAAGCGGTGAGAAAGTACAATGAAAAGAGGTCACTAATTCCCTGGAAGATAAAATCTTTGTCGGGCTTTAAGTATGACTGTAATACTGACTACAACAATGACAAGATTTTCTCTATTGGTGATTTTATACAGTGTAAATGGTGTAATGCTAAAAAGTGGAAAGAAGAAAGTCCTGGGTTATGTTGTAGCAACGGAAAAGTCCACCTTCCTCTCATTAAAGAACTACCAGAACCTCTCCACAGCCTTCTGAGGGAAGACTGTTTCTCTCATGGCCAGTTGTACGTTGCCTGTTCAAGAGTTAGCACTCCTGACAGTCTGGTTATTCTTCACCCAGAGGTAAAAACTAAAAACTTTTTGTACAAAGAAGTTCTTTAATGATCCGATGATTAGTTCTTCATTACAAGTTCATAAATTGAAGAAAAATCTGAAATGTTTTCATACTCAACACAACTTCATATAACAAAAATGTTTAGTGTTTATTTTAAATAAAATATATAAGAAGTTTTAATTATTTATTTATAAGAAACCTACTTTAATTGAACTTTATTAATTAAATAAGATTTTCATTACGTACAACGTATAAGCCAAATACCACTGACTGACTCACTGATCACGATAGCTCTAAAACCACTGAATGGATATCAATGAAACTTTGAACATAGCTTCATCATAGGTCTTAGGTGCTCACTAAGAAACAGTTTTAAAAACGTTCACTCCTAAGGGCCAAAAAACCAAATACTGAAATTTATCGCGGGAATTGCATACTTGGTAAATGAAGTGGTTGACATCTCAGTTTACTGGAAACCCCGAATACATTGAGTCCTGAGTTTTTAATCATTGTTTTAAATTGAAAAATTTCGTTGTTTGCAGGTTTTTATAGTCGAGAAAATTTCGAAGTTGAATTAATTAATAAATGTATGTCCTTTTTTTCTCGGAAACGGCTCTAACGATTTTCTCGAAATAAATAATAAATAGCTGTCGCAATGAATGTAAATAAACAAACTAAGAGTTGAGAATTTGTACAATCTATCTAATCCTATACTATTAAGCGAGCAATAATTGTATTGAACGATTTTCTCGAAAGTTGGTACTTAAGAGTACTTTTATACCAGAAATCGATTGGACTCGGTCACATTTTCTGCAAAATTCGTTTAACCCTTTAATGGGGTATGGGAAATATACTTCCCAGTGTATTTTTAGTGTATTTTTGAAGTGAAAATTTCTATAGGCACGTTGGGCGATTGTTTGGATGGGTAAAATCTTATGAGTTCGAGTCACCGACATGCTAATGTTAACAGTATGACTCTGTAGCTATAAGTATGACGTGTTGCGCGTGGCCAGCAGTGAAAGTATAGATTATACTTGTGTGTAATACTATTATTTATACTATTTAACACACTTTTATCGTTTATGCACTTTATTTTGGAGTTTATTACACTGCCGAATTTGCTATCGCGTGTTCGATCACTAGCGCGATTTTGGCTTTCCGTATTAACAATTAACGCAATACTTATGATCTATTGTAACACTAGTGTTGTGTATATGTATATAAGTAAAGTTAAATCGACTACGTGGAAAGTTTGATGTGTGTATACTGTGCATTGTTTAAATTGTGTTTTAGTTTGATCATTATTTTAAACGTTCAAATGTAGGATCACTGTACAGCACAAACGTGAGTACTAAATATGTTAATATTTTTATATAGAAAAATGAATAACATAAACAAAGCATGTATTTTCAAATATTTCCAATATTCGTATCAATACTTCAGTTTAAAAATTTGATATTATTTATTTTTTATTTTTGATATTTGACCTCTGCCATACATCATGCAATGAGTATTTCATAGTGGCTTAGGAGTTACCTTACTAGCGTAAAATGTATATAATTGTTGCTCGGAGTGCCGATAGATGTGAAAACCAGACTGATGTTAAAGATTTTAATTTACAAAAAATTTTAATTTTTGATACTACAATTAATTTGAATATCCAAAAAAACCACTGTTATTTCATAGTTTTAAATTTTCACTTCTGTCGGCAATCCTCAATGACTGCCTATTTTATTTTCTACAGCCAGTTATATTCATACCAAGGTGAGTGTTAATATTTTTACTTGTTAATTATGCAATTAGCATTGCATAAATATGCAATTATTCGGTTATTCTTTTTCTTAAGGTACAATGGAACACATATCCATCGATGGTGTAGTGGTACCTCATCGAATAGTTCCCATGATAGGTGATGGATCATGTTTCTTTTACTCATTATCATGGCTCATGTACGATACTGACTCACAAGCTAATGATTTGCGGGCCACTGTCGTGCAACACATTTCCAACAACTGGCGACGGTTCAAGCCCTTTACTTTGATGCCGTGTGGGAGCATAAATTACAGAACTAAGACACAATACCAATCTCATATGTCTCTTCGCACCACATACGCTACTTGCAGTGAAATCATGGCTGCTAGTGAACTTTACCCATATGATATTCAAGTATATCGAGATGGCACGTTGATCATGAGATTTGGGGGGCCCGACGAAGGGAAGCCAGTTATAAGAATGAAGTGTTCAGGCCCCATGATGTCGACACACTTTGAGCCAATCATTCCAGTAGATGAAATGCCAACACCTTATGACCAACAATCGTCCCTAATGCAGACGCCGCCTACATTACTTCCGGTAGAGTTACTGTTACCAACAACTGCTTCTCACAGCCCTCCTCCAGTGCCGACGAAGTAACAGAGCCAGAAACCCAGGACCACCCTCATGAAAGTGAAGTAGCTCCCCCCTGTATGAAGCGACGAGGAAGGAAACGTCGTGCCAGGTTCAGTGACTCCAGCAAAAAAAAAGGCACAGAGAAGCTGTCAAAAAGTATTCAGAGAATAATCCTGAAGTAAATAGAAAGGCAGTTAAAAAGTACAACGGAAAAATCCCTGAAGTTCATATCACAGCATTTAAAAACTATAATAAAAGAAATCCTGAAGTACACCGAGCATCTGTTTCCAAATACAAAGAAAAACATCCACAAGTAAACAGAGAAGCGGTGAGAAAATACAGTGAAAAAAGGTCACTAATTCCCTGGAAGATAAAATCTTTGTCGGGCTTTAAATATGACTGTAATACTGACTACAACAATGACAAGATTTTCTCTGTTGGTGATTTTATACAGTGTAAATGGTGTAGTGCTAAAAAGTGGAAAGAGGAAAGTCCTGGGTTATGTTGTAGCAACGGAAAAGTCCACCTTCCTCTCATTAAAGAACTACCAGAACCTCTCCACAGCCTTCTCACAAGTGAACATCCAGAGTCTGAACACTTTTTGGTAAACATAAGAAAATATAACGGTTGTTTCCAAATGACACCTTTCGGAGCCAAAGAAATAAAAGAAGGGAACTTCACGCCAACTTTTAAAGTACAAGGTCAAGTCTACCACAGGATAGGGAGTTTGTTGTCTTCACCTCCAAACAATCCCTCATTTTTACAAATATATTTCCTTGGAGACGACGAAAAGGAGACAAACACTAGATGTAACAATTTTCCAAACGTAAAGCCTTGGTTAGTTGCCAAACTTCAAAAAGTGCTTCACAATCACAATTCTTACATAAACGATTTCAAAACAGCATTGGAAAGTGTTCCAGAAGGCCAGGAGTTCAAAGTAGTAATCCATGCAGACAGAAAGCCCGTAGACGGACATAGGGGTCAGTTCAATGCACCCACAACAAACGAGGTGGCTTTAGTGATCGTAGGCCAGGAGTTTGCAAAGAGGGACATCATTCTCCACAGCAGAGACTCTAAGTTACAGCGCATAATTGAAACTCGTCGATCTTATGACGCTTTGCAGTATCCACTTATGTTTTTGTCGTGGGGAAGATGGTTACTCCATTGCCATTCCACAGTGTAACCCAAACACTAAAGCCCCTCTAAAAAAAACTGTTTCAGCTTCAGAATTTTACTCATTCCGCATAATGGAGAGAGATGGCCATCAAAATTATTTGTTACTTTATCGCAGTCTCCTGAATCAATTTTTGGTTGACATGTACGCCAAAATTAAGTCAGAAAGACTCAACTTCGTAAGGAACAATCAGAGTAATCTGCGGACCGAAAACTATGTGCATCTGCGGGACTCCATGTGCAAAAATGATGGGCAAGCCAATAATATAGGCAAAATGGTTGTTTTACCTTCCAGCTTTACAGGTGGACCCCGTTACATGCACGAGCGGACTCAGGACGCCATGACATATGTACGCAAGTACGGCCGTCCTGATCTGTTCATCATATTTACATGTAACCCTAAATGGACCGAAATACAAGAAGCATTAAGTGAACGACAAAGGCCTCAAGATAGACACGATATTATTGCCAGAATATTTCACCTCAAAGTAAAGAAAATGATGCATGTCTTGACAACAGGCAAAGTTTTCGGTCCAACAAGGTGTTACATGTTAACTGTGGATTGGCAAAAAAGAGGTTTACCGCACGTGCACATACTGCTCTGGCTGCAGGATAGGATCATGCCCCATCAAATCGACAGTGTGATAAGTGCAGAGATCCCTGATCCTGAAGTCGATCCTGCTCTTAAAGACATTGTTAAGTCCACAATGATTCATGGCCCTTGTGGAAATGTTAACAGAAACTCGCCCTGCATGGTAAACGGCCAATGCACCAAGAGATATCCGCGGCCTTTAGCAACACAAACTCAAACTGCGGATGACGGTTACCCCCAGTATCGCCGACGGTCTCCTGCCGATGGTGGTTTCTCGGTCAACATTAAAGGAGTTGATCTAGACAACCAATGGGTGGTAACGTGCAATCCTGTTCTTTCCCGCTCTTTCTTAGCCCACATAAATGTTTAACTGTGCAACTCCGTCAAGTCGATAAAGTATATTTGTAAATATGTGAACAAAGGCAGTGATCAGGCAGCGTTTAGGTTGGAGAATGAGTGGGATGTAGTTTCTAAGTACGAATCAGGTCACTACATCAGCACTTCCGAAGCGGCTTGGCGTATTTTCTGTTTTCCTATTCATGAAAGGTTCCCACCAGTAGTGCAGTTAGCAGTCCACCTTGAGAACGGCCAGAGGGTATTTTTCACTTCCGATAATCTTCTGGACAAAATCCAACATCCACCAGAAACCACATTAACAGCATTTTTCGAACTCTGCAAAGCCGATTCCTTTGCCAGAGGCCTTCTTTACTGTGAGGTCCCAACATACTATGTCTGGAAAAATAACCAGTTTTACAGAAGAAAGCAAGGAAAAGGCGTTCCAGGACATCCAGGAGTAAAAAAAGATCATGTACTTGGGAGGGTATATACTGTACATCCTAACAATGTCGAGTGTTTCTATCTGCGTCTCCAGCTACACGAGATTCGAGGACCAACGTGTTTCAATGATCTTAAAAAGGTATCTGGTATAGTTCATCCTATGTACCAGTCTGCCTGTAGAGCATTAGGTTTGTTGGAAGACGACATGCAATGGGACCTAACCCTGCAAGAAGCTTCCATTTCAGATTCGCCTCACAAAATCCGAGAGCTGTTTGCTGTAATATTGGTGTTTTGCCAAGTTGCAGATCCCTTAGCACTTTGGGAAAAACACAAAGAAAGTCTATCAGAGGACATAAGAAGGCACATTGAGATTGAAAGTCATGGTTTAGAGATTGAACTTTGCAAGGACACAGTTAATAATAAATGCTTACTATGTCTTGAAAATATGATCTTTTCTATGTCAAACCAATCACTCCAAGACTTCGGTTTACCTCCACAAATTCAAGACACAAACATTATTATAGTGAATCGCGAGTACCTGAAAGAGCTCTCCTACAATACAGTTCAGCTTTCTGATATGGTTGCTGAGAACTTTCCTAAACTCAATGCGGATCAGGAGAACGCTTACAATGAGCTCATTGCCAACATTAATGATGGACTCTGTCAGCTGTTTTTTCTCGACGCACCTGGTGGCACTGGAAAAACGTTCCTACTAAACCTACTTCTTGCAAGCGTTAGGAAAGACAGAAAGATTGCCATCTCTGTGGCTTCTTCAGGTAAGCAGCTACGTTGCTGGATAGAGGTAAAACAGCTCACTCTCCCTTTAAACTGCCTCTGAATTTAAACATTTCCCAGACTCCACTCTGCAACATTTCAAAACAAAGTGACACAGCCAAGGTCTTGAAAGAGTGCAAGTTGATAGTTTGGGATGAATGCACCATGCCTCACAAACGAGGGATAGAAGCCCTAGACAGAACTTTACAGGACATTCGTAGCAGTAAAAACCTGATGGGTGGAATAACAGTACTACTGGCCGGAGACTTTAGACAGACTTTACCTGTTGTGCCTCGGGGAACACGAGCAGATGAAGTTAAAGCCTGCCTGAAATCGTCTTACCTCTGGCCCAAAGTTCAAGTTCGTTCCTTAAAAGTAAACATTCGGGTGCATCTTAAAGGTGATTTTAAAGCGGAAGAGTTTTCATGCTTACTGTTACAGATTAGCGATGGAAAGTTAAACGAGGAAGATGGAAAAGTTAACATTCCAAACAACCTATGTGAAGTTGTAAAAGACCTTAAGACTTTGACAGTTAAAATATACCCAGACTTAATGAATAAAAGTGATTCATCTTGGCTCAAAGAAAGAGCTATTCTAACCCCAAGAAATGAGACAGCAGCCATCATTAACAACTTATTGTTAGAAAAACTTCCAGCCGATGTTGTAAAATATCAGTCGGTAGATTCCGTAGTAGAGGTAGAAGACGCTGTGCATTATGCGGTAGAGTTCCTCCACACGCTCAACGCTCCAGGAATACCCCCACATAACCTTCACCTAAAAGTTGGGGCTCCCATTATGCTGATGCGGAACTTAATACCACCGAAACTTTGCAACGGTACCAGACTGCAGGTAAAATCTTTACAAAGAACGTTGTTGAGGCAACTATATTCACTGGCTGTGGTTCTGGAGAAACAGTTTTCATACCTCGCATTCCTTTGATCCCGTCAGACTACCATTTTCAGTTTAAAAGACTACAATTTCCCATCAAAGTCTGCTTTGCAATGACAATCAACAAAACTCAAGGACAGTCTTTGAAAATGGCTGGTGTAGATCTGAGGGAAGACTGTTTCTCTCATGGCCAGTTGTACGTTGTCTGTTCAAGAGTTAGCACTCCTGACAGTCTGGTTATTCTTCACCCAGAAGGAAAAACTAAAAACTTTGTGTACAAAGAAGTTCTTTAATGATCCGATGATTAGTTCTTCATTACAAGTTCATAAATTGAAGAAAAATGTGAAATGTTATCATACTCAACACAACTTTATATAACAAAAATGTTTAATGTATATTTTAAATAAAATACATAAGAGGTTTTAATTATTTATTTATAACAAACCTACTTTAATTGAACTTTATTACTTAAATAAGATTTTCATTACGTACAACGTGAAACTCCGTAGCGAAGCACGGGTATTTTGCTAGTATATATATAAACACTTTTTTCTACAGTTTATTTCTTGATGTATATAATAAATGTAATATTTTTAATGACTTCACCTTCAAGATGTACTGTATTTTCCTTATTTTGAACATGCTTTGGGACATTTTGTGTTCCCATCCTTTGTTTCCAAAACGCCAAAGGCCAACAGGAAACCACAACAACAACCAACTGACACAGAAGTACTTGACAAGACTCAAAAGTAGAAAGGCTGAGGATAGGAACACAAAGCGCCCCGAAACCTGTTCCAAATTTAAAAAAATACACCTTGAAGGTAAAGTCATTATAAATATTATATATATACAACGATATGTTTAGCATAAGTCTCCGTATCAACCCCAGACTGCGGTATGAGAACATACGGACGCACGTATGAGTCGTGTGAAAGATGTAAATCATGAAAATAATGTAATAATTAAGCGTTAGGTATAAGACATAAATAAAAGAAACAAACGTATTAATTAATTTTAAATAAGGAAATAATTGTAAGTGAACATGCATATGGAATTGCCAAGCCTTGTTGGTTTAAAACCCAGCGAAGGGAGACGAAACACGCTTCGACTGGCAGCTGTGACCTCATCGCTACAGGCAACCGTTTGGTATCAGTTTGTGTGAGTGTGTTAGTGTTAGTGTGTAAATGAAGAACAAGTTGAATTATGTATACGATTATGGAAAATTTGTACACAGCTTTTAGTGCTGAACGAAAACCAGAAGTCACAAGAATCAGAGACATATTTAGAAAGACAGCTGGCGCCTGGCGCTACAATTCAATACTAAGAGGTCTATGATCGTGGGAACCGTTCGGCTACCGTGTGAAATTTTGCCATAACTTCTATAGTTTACACACCTTAATGTTCATAATTTGCATAGGTTAAGTTCATTAATGTACCTAACGATTTGTCAAATAATATTTATAAAAAAAGTGGGCGGTTCATAGAAAGACGCGTAGGTTTTAGTTAGTTAATAAACCGACGCGCTGACTTGTTCAACTCTGTCCGAACATTTTTCAACAGGAGTTGAACGCCGGCCGGAGAATAAAACTCCAGCGAGCAACACACTCTTTCTCAGATCATCAACAGACAGCACGTGAAGTCCACGCATCTCACCACCGCAAATTTGACAAAGTTTAAGTCATGTTTTAAATCGTATTACGTAAACTAAAGTGCGATGGAACCGACAGTACGTCGGTGACAGTGATTAGTGATATACACGAGTGATGTAAAAGACAATAATACCATAAACTACGAGGAGTCGAAACGTCGTCGATGAACTTCAAGAAGTCCACGTAGAACTTCGAGACATCCACGAGGGAAAAGACGAGGACAGGAGAGGAAACATAACAATATACTAGAGGACGCAGGGACAGCCACACGCAGCTACAGCCACCCGCACATCATCACGACCACAGGTCCATGTCAGAACTCAGCATCCATTAGACGGAGAGAGTAATTCCAAACGACGTAGAGACAGAGAAGGTGATAACGGAAGGGGATCCCAAAACTCGAGAGTCCAGGTGGCGGTAACAACACAGTTAAATGTTTGCAGGAATATGCAGGTGAAGTCAGATATTTATTTATTCAATCTAATAAATGACCCTGAGATTTACCAAAAGAAGGCTCTAGATTCCATATCCAAGTTTACATAAATTTTATTATTTTTATTTGCATAATGAATAATTAATAAAAGTTCAGAGAATAATAATTTATAGCAAAGAACATAACACCTATTAATCTCATAAATAAATAGTAATTAGAGGAACCATATTTTATTATATACTTATATTATATTTAAATAATTAAAATCAAGTAACTGTAACGTAACAGCAAGTACGAAAGTTTACTTCAATTGAAGATTTTAATCAATTGAGACATTAGGAGTATAGTTAAATAAAGTAATAGAATAGTCTCTGTTAGAATTTTTATAAATGTTTAATTATTTATTTATATTAATTAAGTTGTACATAAGAAAATAAACCACACTTGCTAAGTCAATATTAATATTCAATTTCGTACGTGTTCATCACGCATTGTAATAATATATGTGTTATGTATTATATGTCTGTGTAAATATTCCAGGTCATACATGTCTTATGTTTGTGTATAATGTGTCTTAGACTATAAGAGCTAAGAGTTTGCCATGTTATAATTATACGATATTCGTATAAGTGAATATAAGTGTTTCAATATTAGTTAACCCACACACTAATTAATGACATGACAATTTGCAGTTTTTAATTAATAAGCAAAATGAATATAATGTTATTAACAAAGTCGTACTAATTTCACAACCAGTACTAAATCCTCTGTACTCTTTACTTGTAACGATATTCACGTGCTTATCCACCCTCAATTAACTACCAAAGCCTGCGACCTAGCTGGGAAACATCAAGGTGAATACTGCAGAAGAAGAGTATACCTTCCAGGCGTGGGTAAGTGCGCACAAATGAGTAATAGCATATGTGCAAAAAGTGAGTTGTTAAGAGTATCGTTGCATAATTAATGGCGCCCAACATGGGTCCTGACACGAAAAAAACGAGAATAATCACTACAAGTAAATGGCGCCCAGAATATAAATAAAGACAAATAAATAATTAGCACAAATATTGTATAAAAAATAATATTAAATTCAAGTAATAAGTAATATTACAAATTGTTATACTTAAGTACAGAGAGAGAAAAAAGTTGTGAAGTTAATACAAATAAATAAATAAAATAAATTATTAATAAAGAAATATAAAGTCACGGTGGACCAATAATTAAACACATAATTAGTATAACGAATCAGTTAGGACACCGTAGTCTACAATGACGAAGCAACCACCAATGGACTTCGAAACGATGTTTCAACGACTGCAATAGGAGTTTAAATGGAATAGTGCAGAACTAAAAACTCCATTAGAAAGTAATAAGGAAAAATTATAAATAAATTAGGAAGATCAGAAGATAGTAATACGAGATTAGAACTCATTTAGAAGATTGTCGTAATAGATTAGAAATCGCTACTGAAGAATTAAAAACTCAGTTAGAAAGTAATAATGATGCGTTAAAAATTAAAATAGATAGTAATAATACGAGGTTAGAAGCTAAGAGAGAATTCGTCAGTAACCCTTTGAAAACAGAGCTTACTGCACGCGTTGAAGCCGTCGAACAGCGTGTTCAACAGTCACTTAATGAACAAGCTGTAAAGATCGATAGCAAGTTCAGAGAACAGCGTGAATATACAACACGTGAAATAAAAGAACACATTAAACAACTGGCCAAACAGTGGAATGAAAAATTTAAAATTACGAAGCAGGAGCGAGATCTCAAAACAAGGACGTAAATGAGCGCATCCTGGACAACACAAATAGAACAATGGAACTCACTGTGAGGACCCAGACAGTAGAAATAACCGTGGAGGAGGTCACTAGGAAAACTATGCACCACTCCATGGAAATTAACAACATGAAAGATGGACTGCAAGAGGAGGTAGAAAAACTACGAGCGGAGGTCAAGAGACGACCAAGTGCTATAATGATGTGTGCTGCAAAAGTAGAGGATCGACAGAAGATCAGCTTTAAAGGCAACAGGTGGGAGAACCCCATAGAATTTTTACAAAAGTGTGAACGAGAAATGGCAACAATAGGGAGCCACCTACGCGACAGAGAACGTATAGATTTTATAAGTCGATAATTCCAGAAAACAGCATCCGAATGGTTTACGATTGTTCGGGACCAAACAGAAACTTATGAACAGTTCAAGGCATCCTTCGAAAATCGGTACTGGAATATACATACCCAGAGAGAAGTACGAAACCAGCTGGAGTATGGGCGGTTTTACGTCAACAGCAAACGATCCATGGAAGACTACATCATACAACTCGTCGAACGTTTTAAGCACCTTAGACCAAGTTTCACTGAGCACGAATTAGTGTTAAAACTAAGCTACCATTTTGACAGACTCATTAGACTCGCCGTATATACCCAGCGAGTTAAAACCATTGAGGAACTTCTTATCCTTGTGACGCAATCATCACAGTTTGTTAATAAAGAGTAGGAAAGGAGAGACTACCGTCCGCAGCAGCAGCAGTACTCTACGCAAAATCAAATACACCACAAATCGCCGCAGTTCGAGATTAAAGAAGAGGACATACGGAAAGATAAGTGGAAAGAGTATAAACAACCCTATAGAAAAGGTAACCCGACTCAGAATAAAGGAGCGTACACCCACCCTTTTTCGTAGAAAAAACACGTAAAACCGTACAATTCCAATTTACAAAACATCCCAAAACTCGAGAGTCCACGTGGCGGTAACAACACACTTAAATGGTTGCAGAAATATCCAGAAGTCAGACATTTATTCAATCTTATAAATGACCCTGAGGTTTATCAAAAGAAGGCTCTAGATTCCATATCCAAGTTAACATAAACTTTATTATTTTTATTTACATAATGAATAATTAATAAAAGTTCAGAGAATAATAATTTATAACAAAGAACAGAAAACTTATAAAGTAAGTGGTAATTAGAGACACCATATTTTATTATATTTTTATATTATAATTAAATAATTAAAATCATGTAACTGTAACGTAAAAGCAAGTATGAAAGTTTACTTCAATTGTAGATTTTAATAAATTGAGACATTAGGAGTATAGTTAAATAAAGTAATAGAATGGTCTCTATTAGAATTTTTATAAATGTTTAAATATTTACTTTTTTAATTAAGTGGTACATAAGAAAAAAACCCACACTTGCTAAGTCAATATTAATATTCAATTCAATTTCGTACGTGTTTTCACGCATTGTAATAATATATGTGTTATGTATTATCTGTCTGTGTAAATATTGCTGGTCATATATGTCTTATGTTTGTGTATAATGTGTCTTAGACTATAAGAGCTAAGATTTTGCCACGTTATAATTATACGATATTCGTATAAGTGAATATAAGTGTTTCAATATTAGTTAACCCACACACTAATTAATAACATGACAATTTGCAGTTTTTAATTAATAAACAAAATGAGTATAATGTTATTAACAAAGTCGTACTAATTTCACAACCAGTACTAAATCCTCTGTACTCTTTACTTGTAACGATATTCACGTGCTTATCCACCCTCAATTAACTACCAAAGCCTGCGACCTAGCTGGGAAACATCAAGGTAAATACTGCAGAAGAAGAGTATACCTTCCAGGCGTGGGTAAGTGCGCACAAATGAGTAATAGCATATGTGCAAAAAGTGAGTTGTTAAGAGTATCGTTGTAATATATATACACACACATATATATCTTTAAACAATAACTAGTTTTAATCATTTTATAATTTCGTGTGCAATGAAAATATCAGCACACCAGTGAAAATTCTAAATCAACCCCGAACGTGTGTAGCAATTAATTTAACAAAAACTTGTCTATTACTTTTAAAATAAAACAGAAAATGGTATCAATTCATTTAGTTTACAGTCAACGCAATTTATTTCAACCAAAATCTGTTATGTTTATATCAAATTTACATTCATTCCATTAACACAAAGTACCGAATGTTTTCCTTTCCAAGGGTTTACAACACTGTGTAACAGACAAAGTCAAGTGAGCAACAGAATGACAGACAAGCGGTCTATTGAGCTCGTGTTTACATTGTGAGAATGCGGCGGCGTCGGAGTCACAGTTCTCCCTCAGCAACAACAACCCATTGACCAAGTGGCAGCCAATTTGTTCCCAACACATGAAGCATTTGTTTACAATTTTTCGCTGGAGATACCACTGTAACAATTTTTATTCCCTGAAACCAGTATTATTGAACGAATATTTACATAATGTTTACGTCTAATACAAAGTGAGACATGAGATCGTTTTTTCAGACATAATTGTCAATGCTTGTATTTTACTAGTCTAAATTTCGTTTACTCAAAATGCCACTTACGATGCAAACCTATGGTCCTCACTCTGCGATCTGCACGAATGTAACGATAATAAGAAAAGAAATTTTATTTATTTTTAAATTTTTTCAAACAGAATTATCACCGTTAAACACTACTCAAAAAATTATTCCGATGAGCTGAGAAGCTTGAAAGCGCAAATCGGAATAACTTTTTTATGGTGGTGTGCAACAGTGATAATTCTGTTTGTGATTATAACCACTGACACAACTTTCTTCACTTAAATTTGTTGTTAATTGTAAAACTCTCAACTGGTTTGAGGTGCCAGAAATGAATTGTATCACTCTCATCTATGTTATATACTGTAATTCTATGATAAATGAAGTAAAGATACATGTTACTACCAATTATGGTGTAGCCTATATATACCATCAGGAATAAGAATTTTTAGAAGCCCAAAGAGGAGATGAGTACCAAATTTATGAATATATATTTGAGGTAACTTGTGGTTAATGCTTGAAATACAAGGGAAATCGTCTAAGTAAAAAGTAAATCAATTCGGAACGTGTTTGTTTTTTATTACTGACAATATGGATCTTTGTACAACACAAGTATAGCAAAATAAATGTGAATGTTTAACAAAAGAACTGAGCGTATTCAGGAAAGGAAGATTTTGTATAAACAATGTTACAATATTACGACAGATAATAGAAATCTCAGGAATATAATCTAGAAACTCACATTTGTTTCATGGATTACGAGAAAGCCTTTGATCGGGTCAACAGAACAAAACTATGGAAAATTATGATCAGACAAGGGTATCCCAAACTCTTGATAGGAGATATTCAAGTGCTATAACAACATACTGGAGTTGTAATAAATAACGGTCAAGGTATAACTGCACCTATAACAAGTAAAAGAGGGTTTCGAAAAGGGTTTAACTTATCTCACTTTACTTATTATATGTGTGTGTATGTGTGTGTGCGTGTTCCTATAAAGGAAAAATGAACCCCGGAATAAAATTGGCACCATCTAGTCGTCGTATCAATGCATTGATATTTGCAGATTATCAGGCTATTATGCGAAAAAAAGAAAAAGATCTCCAGTTAGCAGTTTTGTATTTGATCTAGATATGCAAAGTACATAAACTTGTAATATGTACCCAGAAAACAAAAGTTAAGAGCTTTAGATAAAAAATCCGATACATTCCAAGGTAATTATAATTTAGAAACTACAGAACAGAATCTCATTTCAAATATCTGGAGTGAGTAGTAGCTTATGTGTATGACAACGACATCGATGTGAAACTAAGTAGATTTCAAAAAATATGTGTTACTATACATAGAACATTTAGAAATAGGACGAGGAAAGACACCCAAATAAAATTCTTTAAGTAATGACAACATCTGTTTTACTTTACGGAAGTCAAACTTGGACGATGAGGAGAAATTATAAAAACAAGTGATATGAAGTTCTTGAGAAAAACCAACAAAAGTTTGCACACTTAGAGATGAAATACCAAATGAAGATATAAAGAACGAGTTAAATGCATATATTATGCAACGTTATTAATTATCTTATTAACGCTAAAATAACATTCTAATATAAGTCCTCAGCTTATTGAGAATAAGGTCCTAATAACTGATATTTTGTCTAGGATAGCTACACATTTGAACCATAATAAATCACGTTTTGTAATATTTTATCAAATACTTATCATAGTACTGTGTGTAGGTGTGTGTGTGTGTGTGTGTGTGTGTGTGTGTGTGTGTGTGTGTGTGTGTGTGTGGTTTAAGAGATACAGGTAGTGTGTGTGCGTGCGCGCGAGTACAAAATTCATGTAATATTTATTTAAACATTTGATTTGTTTCATTTCTGAATAATTAAGTTCAGAGTAATTGTAGTTTACATAATATATTCTCGATCATATAAAAAAAACATAATTTTTCTGATATGACCACTTACAAAATACAGTAGGAATAAACAAATTGCAGTACATAACTACTTCTTTGTTTGTACAAATGGCAGTATTCAAAATAACGAGGTAAGGTAACCAGGCTAATGGAGGACAAGAATGCTTTGTAACGAAGCGTCTAGCACTACACTTTTATACAAACTGAACTTCGTCCTAATTAAAAACAATTAAAGCTTTTAGCGCTTTGGCAATACTCCCAAACTGCCTGCTACTCTCTAACGTCGTAACGGATACTGGTTGCCATTTGTTTCTATAATCTTTCCAGCTAATATTAAACTAGATTTGCTTAAACCTCTCAAGTCGGTATATCCATAAAAATTGTTAAAAGTATTCCGTTGTTTTATACAATTCTACTATACGATAAAATCTTTTTTTTAATCGCTTTATGTCTCAGTACTTACTATCTGACTTGTATTCTACCACTACTACAATTATTCATTATTTATCCATTATTCTGAAATGACTAGATTGGTCTGTCAATCCCATAAAAGTGTACTCTATTTTCCATAATATTTTCAAATCTGATGTTACATTTTCTTTGTGCTCTGCAATGTTTTGATATTTTTCTTTAATATAATCGGTTACCGCTCATAACAGTCTCTTTTGATTTAGTATCTTCATTGTTCACGTTTCTTTTTTTGTACATTATGCACCCAACAACCGTTCTATATTGGTCGTAACTTGATTTACTGGTTGTATTTATCCTCAGTGGAATCAAAATTTATATTCTCATTACTCTGCGAACATTAAAATTTCTTTTGTTTATATACAATTTTTACGAAGAGTTTCCAGTATATAGTCTTTACAGCATGCTACCAGTAAATATGACTCTCATCCACAGAATATTAAACAAAATCACAGGATCAAAGGAAAAGAGTTAAGCATTTTAACTTTTGGACGTTCCTTTACCATGGTCAATGTGTACTGTAGTATGCTTTCCGTTTTTCAAAATGTGTGTAGTGTATTGCTACATAAGAGTTGAATGATAATTACATAAAGGTCTAGATAATTCAAAGCTGCATTTCCACACGTTTCTCGATTATTGCATTGCATTAAATGAACGTGTGTGTCAAGGTCGTACATTGACCTAGTTTCTATCAAATTTCAGAGACCTTGTTAATCGCGCACACCTATTGACTCGTGCGTGGCCCGAAAAGTGGTACATGTCCCTGAAACCTCTGCGGGGGTATATAGGTATAGGCGTCAGTGGCTGGCTTAACATTTCAGATACATTTAGCGACATTCAAGGGTGTTTCGGGCTTATTGTTATATTGTGGTGAAAAGTGTTTATTGTGTTAACTGGTGCTAAACTCTTACCAGGTGTCATTTATTATTGTGTGTTAGACAAATTTAATTTGAATTATTGAATAAGAGTTTCTTAGTTTATTTCTAACCGTTTTATGTATCAAATTGAAATTTGTAATTAGTGACTTTATTGGTGTGTTATTCTCTTTACACTGACCAACACGACGACCGTGAGACCGCCGTAAAAGTATGCAATCATGTTCCTTGTTGTTTTCTACAAGCAAATGCTCAGAACTTAAAAAATTAAAAATATATTAGTTTATTTAAATTGCGTAATTAATTTACTTAGGTTTTCTAAATACAAACTGTTAAGAAACAGAATCAATTCTGCCAAAAATCTAATTAATATTTTTACGAGTAGTTTGGGGTTTCCTGTCAGCAGTCTTCATCGCTTCCACTTTGTGAACGAAACTTTTCCGTATATGTTAGCGTTTACAAGTAGGCTACCTGTCTATCTGTAACATGACAGTCATTTGTTCAAACGGTAAAACAATTTGAACGAAATCAGATATACAGATAGGATAAATAAAGATAAAGCTCGCCATTCTTCATGCTTCTCTGCTTTTCTTTTCAACTCACAATATGATGTGCAATTGATGTCGACCATATTATGCTGTTTCATGTAGTCTAAACGGGGTCGATCTCTGTGATTCTTACCTTCAATTGTTCCTTCTATTATTCCCTTAACCAACCCATAGTGTCGTAGTGTATGCCCAATAAACTTAGCTCTTCGCCTTTTAAATTTCTCAGAAAGCTGTTCCCCTCCTGAGCTCTTCTAAAGACTTCCTTTTTCGTTATCTTCTCCCTCCAGCTTATCTTGAATATTCTTCTGTTGCACCAGGTCTCAAATGCTTGGAATCTTCTCTTGTCACTTTCTCCAATTATCCAAGATTTACTCCCGTATAAAACAACACTTCACACGTATTTTTTTATTAGATTCTTCCTTATTTTTAGGCTGATAGTGTTTGAAGTGAAGAGGGTTTTCGTTTGTTGAAAGCAACTTTAGCTTAATTAATGGATACTGAAGAGGCTACCAAACTCAGGGACCGAGTATAACACGTGATAAGGTGATCCCCTCTATCAAGTTCCAATGGCCTAGTTAGAGGGCAGATTAGCAATTAGAAGAAAGGCACCTTGTAGTCCTAGGGGTGAGAAATTACTCCTAAAGACGGACGAACGGGTATACGTCAACGCCATAGAATGCAGAAGGCAATAGCAAACCACTGCATTAAAGATCTGTTTAAGATATCCCTAGTATCAGCAGTTCCATGATTAATGCTTCTCTTGTACAGAGAGGATAATGAACAATTTTTACACGCAAGAATTTCTAGTCGCTTCGTTTCTGCCAGTCATTCGATGCCCTCATTGGAGTGTAAACTGGTATTGCTTACACAGTTGTGTAATAATCATACGTAGCATTAATTGGTCACGCACAGTAAAGACTAACAATGGTCCCAATTTTGACGCCACTGTTACGAGGATGGCACAGTTGTAAAAATCACTAAACAGCAGAGAACTCAATACCCGCAATTTTTATTAAAACAATTACATTCGTTTCACAATAATTCTTCTCCTCAGTATCCATTTTATTTTACTTTCAACAAAATAAAACACCAGTTGATTCAAATCACAAGTCCGCAATTTATTTCTGAACACCGATAACGCTCCCATAATATTGAAATCGCAGTTGTTAGCAATTCGCGGAACTGAGCTGGCTACAGCCGCCCTGTATTTTTATATGATTGAAGTCAGCTCGTTCTGATTTCATGGTATTGTGCGGTAATTTCTAGGGCCTGCCAAGATCCCTATTGACAGCTAGTGCGTTGTTCAGTACTTGTCTAGGAGTATAATTTGTACGTGATATAGATCAAAATTTAGTTGGAAATCTGTTTGAAACCTGTACGAAGTTGTTGCTGAACGATACCTGTCAATGTCACTATTAAGCCCAAAGCGACAGAGACACGTCGGTGACCTTGTACAGCACAAAGCGGCAGATAACATTATACAAGCAAAGTTGCGGTAAAATTTATACTGCAAGAGATTTTTGAGAATAAATCAGCGTTTAATGGATTCAAACATTCGCATTGAAACTGCAGTGGGTCATCATCAGTGAGCATGTAATTATAACTTTGTAAACATCATATCCTTATTTGATGATTCGTTACGATCCACTGTACTTACATCAGTTAGGCAAAAAACTCAAGTACGTTTTTGACGTCGCCCGAATGTTTCATCTGCCTCTGGCTGTCTTCAGTGGTATCTCGAACTTCCCATCGGGCTCCCGCCTTTCTCCCGTACAGTTAAAATTAACTTTAGTATATAAGTCTTCTCTCTCTTAAACATCGCCAGATTTTGTCTTTGTACTAGGACTACAATGTCTTAGGTGTACAGAATTCCGTGTAGTAGCGAATATGTTTACGTGGACGAGACGAAGATCGCTAGGCTAACGAGAACATTTCAGAAGACCCATAATTTATTGAATATTTACATAAAGTAAATCAAAATTCTAAGAACAATAGTTTTTCAAATAATTTTTCTGTCTATTATTATTTACTAAAAATGTTTGTTTACTCAAAAATTATTTTTCTGGTCAGTGCAGTTGCAAACCGATGACCAATTATAATAAAAAAGTCTTAGCAAAAATCATTACACTTGAATAAAAATGCCAAGGGTTCCAATTTTTCATGGCCCAAGGTAGACATTAAATAATTTGTTGCCCGGATTAAGGCTAAAAACGATCTTTTACCGCTGCAATTTGTGACTACCGTACTGTGGTAAAAAAAAATTTTCAAGCCGACTTTAACGATCAGGAATTGATCAGGAATTCCATACTACACGATTTTAAAAAGTTTAAGAGGCTACATGGATAGGGCTGCTTCTTTTTCGTATAATTTGGTTTGTTAGTTTCGATTTTTTCTATTTTCCAAAATTTACATTCCTTAAAAAATGTTTTTCAATTAACACACTCTACAAGAAAGGATTGATCTAAGTCTGAAACATGCATTTTAAACAAGTAAATAGCAACGGAATTTTTATTTTATTTATTTATTTTTTTCATTGGGAAAAACAAGTTTTTTATTGATTTGTTTTCTTACGTTTTTGCGTCCCCAAAAGCTTGCGCCCTATACTACAGCCTAATCAGCCTAATGGTAAATCAGGCCCTGAGGATAGTTAGACGGAAAGTAGAGTTTATTATAATCGTAACGTGAGTAACCAACACAGAGGATATAAACTTTCTAAAATGTGAAAAATGGTAACTAATATATTAGACCAATAACTCAATATTTAGTGTGTTCATGTTATTACGGTTTTGCAATTTTGTTACTGAGTTACCTATGAGAAGCTTTTGCTAAGAATAATGACAAAAGGTCATTGTTAAACATGACATTGACAAGTCTTTATATACTGTGTAATCTGAGATTGTAATAACTTTATACTTTTGAAGACATATATTGTACTGCTGTTAAAATACACCACAGTACATAAGAATAAAATAATAGTTTTAGAAAGAAGCAAAGGTATAAACTTAATAGTATTGTGAACATATGTTAGAATTGTAAACAAAAAACTGCGTTGTTAGTCACGACCAACCTAGAGGTAGACTCCAATATTATATAGAACAGCTTTAAGAAATATGTTTTGACAATTATTACATTAAATTTGAAATAAACATTAAAATAAAATGAAAGATTAATAGATTAGTAATCTAAAATATACTAATTATAATGGATAATGTAAAAAATCAAATAAATGTAATTAATAATATTTAGTAAAATTATATATGTTCTTAAGAGTCATATTATGAAAAGATGTGACGAATTTAGTTAGGTATTTATATGGCAAATTGTAAATTGTTAGAATTGAATTATGTTGAAATGAAAGAAAATATGTTTAGTCTAACTTTATATTTAAGAAGATACGCAACAAAGATTTTAATTTTGTATTTAATATAGGAAACATTTAAGGAAGGGAGTTAACATTGATATTCAATCTAATAAACATATAAGAGTATGAACCTGTAACATTGAAAGAATTATAATTTTTATACAACTTAATAAACATCAATATTTTCAACAACTTTGAGTATGTCATTTATAGAACACCGATATAAAGGAGGAAGCATGTCCTGGAATATAATTTGATAGTCTACACAATAAAATTCGATATTTAAAAGAAGAATCAATTTAGTAATCCAAGAAGAAAGTAGAATTCGACATGTAATCCAATAAAAAATACAAGAGAAAGAATATAACACGAAGCCTTTCATTATATTTTAGATGATAAACATAAGCAAGAATTGAACCCGTTGCAGTTGTGAAGAGCTCAGATTCAAACTATTCACATTTACACGGTAGCTATTTTTACCTTGTTATTTATTAAAAAATGTATGCACTAACGTTATTTGGTACGGATTAAAGAAAAGAATAAATCATTCCCAGTATTAAATAATATAAATCAAATTATTAATTGTCGACCCTGAGATAGTTTTTTTTTCATGAGCAGATAGAAATACCATACAAATAATAAAATAACAGAACATTAAATGACACAAACAACGTGTAGCATATCTTAATTACAATACTTTCAAATAAATAACAGTACACAAAATGGCGCCCACACGTGAAAGCAAAGATTTTTTTAAGCCAGGACCAAATAATATAAATTAAATAATGGGCAATAGTGCCAAACTGAATTAATTAAATTGCAATAAAATAATTTTGTTAAATTTAATTAGAATAAAAAAATTTACTTGTAATTAAATTAAGTTAAATATTGTAACATGGCTAACAAACCAGAGCAAAGATATGAATTAAGGAATAATAGTGCTGAAGAGGAAGAAACTGAAATGGAACAACCCCCTAAGGAAAATGAACCATTAACTATGAAGGCAATTTTGGACGCGTTAAATGCTAATTCTAACAGGTTAAAGGCTGATTTTAACCAGTTAAACAGTAAATTTGACCAACAAAAGGCTGATTTTAACCAGTTAAACAGTAAGTTTGACCAACAAATGACTGATAATTCTAACCAGTTAAATGCTAAATTTGACCAGCAAAATGATAGATTAAACCAATTTAGAGCTGAGGTTACGGATAAACAGAACACTGTGTTAAAGGAGACTATTCGACAACAAATAAATGGGGTGAATGATAAATTAGATCAACAGAAGACTGGAATCAAGTTAATATTGCAAAATTATGAGGAAAGGAACGTCAGGCAATACGCAGAAGGGAAATTGAATATAGAGACAATGGAAAACAGGTTAGACAGAATGAAAATGGGACAACAGTCACTGAATGAAGCAGTGGAAGTGAAATTGGTAGAAAATAAGCAGCAAGTTATTGAACGGATGACGAGAGAATTGACAAAACACAAACAGTAGGTAACCAGCAATATTCAATCCATGGAACACCAGTTGGACAACAAAAATACAAAAACAGGGGATACAATGGTACAATTAGTATTAAGGGTAAATGAGATAGAACAGAATGATAATCAAACATGTGTCATCTGGAAGACAAAAAAGATTATGAAATCTTATTAAAATAAAATAAGTATGTGGAAACGAAGACGAAGAAATAGGTAAAAAATATCCCAAGTAACAGAAAAATAAACAGGAAGAATTAGATATGATGAGGAGTGGTTTAATTAATGTATTTAACCTAACAATCATTAATTACAGGGAAATAACTGAATTAAAACATCATAGTAAAAACTTAAGGAAATTAATATTTAAATTAAAAGTACAAGATAAAGAAAAACTTAATAAAAGGTCAGTGACATCACCGATAAATAATGTACCATTAACACATCTGTATAGTAAACTAGGCGATACAGTGAGTGATCTAACCTTTGATACTATTGCAAACTTTATTGAAGAAAACTTGCAGTACAGGGTGACAGAGAGATATTTAACAAAAATAGAAATCATTATGGACACAATAATAATCCGTGCAACGAGGATAACTTATGTATTTGACAACGGATGAACTAAATTTGAAAACTATAGAAAAAAGGGGCTGATTTTCTGGGCATTGACCAAAGCAAATTAAATTGAACAAAGATTGGATTAATTATTAATACAGACGACATAATAGGAAAGTTATTTCTAAAAAAAAAATTATTCTATGAATTAAGATGAAATGGATCAACAGAACACCGAGTTAAAATAGCAAATCAACAACAAATAAATGGTGTGAATAATAAATTATACCAGCAGGAGGCTGAAATAAAATTAATATTGCAAAGGCATGAGGAAATGGACCATCAGTTACTGAATGAACAATGGAAGATAAACTTGGCAAGACCATAGAAGTGCAATACAAGTGACCCATAAGAGAAAAGGTGAATTTAAATAAGAACTTATACCCAATACCCTATAAAGTAAGATAGCAAATAAAAGAAGAAATCGACAAAGTATTAGTAAAATTATATATAATTGAAGTAAGTCAGTCAAAACACATGAGCCCGTTAGTAGTAATTCCCATATAAGGATAAGTCCTCAATATTGTGTTTGGATGAGCGTCAAATTAATCAGATGATATATTCTTGATAAGGCGTCACCAAGGAATGTAAGAATAGTTTTAAAACATTATAATAACGTCATTGTTTAATAATTATAATGCTATACCTGGATATTGGCAAATAGAATTGCATCCAGAAAGTATAGAATATGTGAATGTTATAAGTTATCATGTCAAGAGAACACCTTTTGGGCTGGTCCATAATATGGCCATATTTATAGAGTGATTTGACTGAGTATGGGGCAAGGAGATTTTAGAAGATATTACGGTTTATGTCGATGAGTTATTTATTGCATCAAACAGTTGGGAAGATTATTGTAATAGAATTAAGAGGGTACTTACCAGATTGGGGAAAAATAGAATGACACTCAAGTTCAATAATTTCATAGCCAGTAGAATTAAATTGTGTGGATTTATAGTAATTAAATACCAAGATGGAAAGGTTAAAGAGACATAAAATATTAATCAAATTCGCCCGTATAAATAAAGTAATAATTAAAAGAAAAATAATTCTAAGATAAATCACACATGAACTTTATAACCAGGAATGGGAAGGTGAAATTATAGAGAAAAGAAAACAATGTTGTATTCATGTTTTTTGAGTTTTTTAGCTATGAAAGTAGGCACAATTGTTAAATCGTACTTATTATATTGATGTAAAACCGGTTGGTTTGACTAATGTTATTTTAATCTATGAATGAGTGTGTAAGATACGGTGATTCGTGATAGTGATGAACCATATTTGTTGTGTTAATAAAAAAAAACAATTTATGTAAAGAACTTTGTTATATACAATTAGTGAATTAATCAGATGTTTTCAATATTAGACCATGGTTGTGATAAGAAATTAATTATTTCAAAATCTCATATCAAATTATATCTGAGATTGTGAAATAAGGGAAGGTATTAGGTACTGCTTTTAAAATACACCACAGTACATAAGAATAAAATAATAGTTTTAAAAAGAAGCAAAGGTATAAACTTAATAGTATTGTGAACGTATGTTAGAATTGTAAACAAAAAAATGAGTTGTTAGTCACGACCAACATAGAGGTAGACTCCAATATTATATAGAACAGCTTTAAGAAATATGTTTTGACAATTATTACATTAAATTTGAAATAAACATTAAAATAAAATGAAAGATTAATAGATTAGTAATCTACAATATACTAATTATAATGGATAATGTAAAAAATCAAATAAATGTAATTGATAATATTTAGTAAAATTAT
Source organism: Magicicada septendecula (assembly GCA_034769895.1). Taxonomy (NCBI): domain Eukaryota; kingdom Metazoa; phylum Arthropoda; class Insecta; order Hemiptera; family Cicadidae; genus Magicicada; species Magicicada septendecula. The sequence continues at coordinate 356,877,242 of CM068375.1, forward strand.
ATATGTTCTTAAGAGTCATATTATGAAAAGATGTGACGAATTTAGTTAGGTATTTATATGGCAAATTGTAAATTGTTAGAATTGAATTATGTTGAAATGAAAGAAAATATGTTTAGTCTAACTTTATATTTAAGAAGATACGCAACAAAGAGTTTAATTTTGTATTTAATATAGGAAACATTTAAGGAAGGGAGTTAACATTGATATTCAATCTAATAAACATATAAGAGTATGAACCTGTAACATTGAAAGAATTATAATTTTTATACAACTTAATAAACATCAATATTTTCAACAACTTTGAGTATATCATTTATAGAACACCGATATAAAGGAGGAAGCATGTCCTGGAATATAATTTGATAGTCTACACAATAAAATTCGATATTTAAAAAAAGAATCAATTTAGTAATCCAAGAAGAAAGTAGAATTCGACATGTAATCTAATAAAAAATACAAGAGAAGAATATAACACGAAGCCTTTCATTATATTTAAGATGATAAACATAAGCAAGAATTGAGCGCGTTGCAGTTGTGAAGAGCTCAGATTCAAACTATTCACATTTACACGGTAGATATTATTACCTTGTTATTTATTAAAAAATTTATGCACTAACGTTATTTGGTACGGATTAAAGAAAATAATAAATCATTCCTAGTATTAAATAATATAAATCAAATTATTAATTGTCAATCCTGAGATAGAGTTTTTTTTCATGAGCAGATAGAAATACCATACAAATAATAAAATAACAGAACATTAAATGACACAAACAACGTGTAGCATATCTTAATTACAATACTTGCAAATAAATAACAGTACAATATTTAGCCCAACTTCAGAATTCTAAATACAAAATAAGTTTTGGCATTCATTTTGACAGATTCATGTGAATAATCCTGTTAGATTTTGTTTTAGATTGTTAACATTAACTTTGTCAATTAGAAAACGAAAATTGATTTGTTGTGGGACACTCGCCACAAATGACAACTTTATTGTCGAGTGGCGAGTGAACTGATTCAATGTGGTGGGAATTAGGAGAGATTTTGTTATTATGAATTAGGATTCAAATAAGAGTAAAAACATAATTAAGTAAGTCAAGGCCATAGTAATACTGTAAGTATGAATTTTACTATGAGAAATCAACAGTTACAATAAATATAAATAGGATCGTATGACACATCTGGTTGTTTCTATTTTTAGTATATATATTCGTAAACAAACAATACCTGACATATTATTTTCCCAGTTTAACAATATGTTTTATGCAAATTCAATTCCGTGATCAACACCCAGTATCGGTTTTATATGAAGAGATTAGATTAACCGTATGTCAACAAGGGAATAGAATGCTACTGGCATATTTGTCTCTAAATGAAAAGATTCTGCGAGGCAAAAGCGAATTTGTGTTTACTTCTAACAATGAAGGAAATTTATGAAGAGTTTTTAGTGATAGTGGTTTGTTGGTTTTATAACATGTGCAATGGTTTAAACTGTATTGTTGTGTCAGGATAACACGCTCGATTTATAAAGATGTGTAAATTATTAATTTCAGACGAGAGATTTATAAAGAGCTCACAGGTTTCCAATAAACCTGTATTATTGGTACATTGTTAACGTCTTTAACGTTTAGTACTATATTTTCTTTTGTTAGTCATTATCTTGTGAATTAGCATATATCATGTTTATCACAACGTGGTCGTCAGTAAACTATTTATTAATTAATACTTGTTTGCATGCAAAATAAATTATTTTTTAAGATTTAAAAACAATATTTTGTAAAAACTTTTCTACTTAAAATTTGTGCTTTTCCCAGTGCCAACGTGCTACTGTGGTGCCTGTTGGCAGAACAATGAAAGCAGACGTTATTCTGCTGTCGCGGAGCCAGATATTTCGGAATACTGCCAAATTGTGTGTGGCAGTTGAAATTAAAATTCCGATTTAATTAAACATATAAAACTATTCAATTTTTATTAATAAGATAGAAACTTCATTAACGTATTAAAGTTCACTTTTCCTTAATTAATAACTAAAATTTTCCTAATAACCGTATGGTTATGGGAACGGTGCGAATAGTGTATCACGGGTGTCTTCCTTTTTCTTTACATTTTACAACGTTGTTGGCAGACATGTTTAAAATCTGTATTTTGGTTCCAAGACTAATCTCTATGAAAGAATGCTATTATCTTGTATTTCTTTTTTTTTCAAAGTACACAGAGAAATTTGTTTGTCCTAAATTTGTTAATTAAAATTTCTGACATGAATATCTAATTTCCAATTTTAGTCCTTTCTAATGGATATAAAAATAAACAAGTGTAAACACATTAGCTAAAAAATCTAAGAAAATTAAAAAATACCGTATTTAATTTCTTATGTGCCAATACGACTGTTACCTTTGACGAATAATCTGTGGACTTAGGTTTTACATAAAATTAAGGCTTTAACAATTTAAAGGATAATGTTGCGTTTGTCAAAGAAGTGGATATCGCTAAAGTAGTTAAAACACGCTATGAAGAGAACATTTGTATTTAAATACATTTCTGTAGGTACCAGGGTTTATTTTTATAAAACTGAAAATATATTGTAATTCATTCCCTCTCTCAAGACATTAAAAGCCAAGTACAGTAATGCACATAATTGTTTATACAACTTATTTTGGAAAGAAGTTCGTTTCAGTTAATTTTTTATTATGTTAGTTATAATATAGAATTTAAATCTTGATATTTAAAGAACAATGTTTATAAAAATTCAAATTTAATTATATTAAAAGACAGTTTGTTTATATATAAAACGTAAATAAAAATATACTTTTAAGTTTCAAATTTTGTAAGATTACAATAAAAACCAACTTACATACAGATTTAGGTAGATATTTTGTTTCCGAAATAGGATTTTCAAGAGATTTTGCAATCCATCATTTAGTAATATTTTGAAAAACGAAATCGTTTCAGTTGATGAAGACGTGTAGAATTTGTGAAAGAGATAGGTCCACTTAGAAGAATTAGTTAAGGGAAGCTTTGAAAAAGAAGAACAAAAAAACACTTTGACAGTTTTAGACATCATCGTCTGATTGTAGTGTGTACACTGGCTGTCTGCACGAAACATCTTCTACTAGAAGTATGTACGTAGGATAATAATAGACATCCTAAGGGCAGTACTGGCCACATTCACATTATCTCATGCCCTACAACTTACTCAGACTCGGTACCATAACCCTCCTAAGTTATCTGGATGAAACAAAATAATACTATTTATAATATATTATTTTTATAAAGAAAGTGTTGTTAGACATTTATAATTAATGAAACTAAATTAAGGGAAAACAAATTTAATATTCATTTAAAATTTGTAAACAGCTATTTTATTTTCCTCATACATGCCGTTATTTTTAAGCACTTCTGGTATTTAGTGTTCCTAAAGCACCATTGAAACCTGTTACTAAATCTTTGTAACCTGTCAATCCGTTCAGCCCTGTTGTTTTCTATGAACTACGGTCCCTAAGAAGTTGAAATGAAAGCCACCGTTTGAAGTAAAGGAAACTATGGAAATCACTAGGCCTGAGAACTGAGCTGTAAGAGGTTTTGTTTCGATTAGGTTACGTTAGTTTAAGTTATGTTACGTTACATTCAACACTGCTGTTTTCAGAGTATCTCAACTGTTATCGACGTGTTGAAAAGAAAGCATGAAGAAAAATGTGTAAGTTACTATTTCGCGAAATATGGGCTGTAAGGGGGTTTCGTTGGGCTGTAAAGAAGTCAACTGATTTTATAAAACAGTAATCGCAAAATTTACATGTAGACAGCGTCGTTTGATTTTTGTGGCATTTTTAATTATAGTCAACATAATTGGACTGATGATCTATAAAATTTAGCAGTGGCGGCTCGTGGTAGAAAAATTTAGAGGTTGTAAATGGGTTAGTTGGAATAAAATTGTCTATTCTCTTAATAGAAAATGTCCAAGTCTCCTCCCCTCCAAATAATACACTAGGAAACCAAAATATTTCAATTTTAGTGTCACCCACGTAACCACGAATATTTATTGTATGAATCTTTTTTAAATTTACAATTAATTAAAAAATATGCTGTTACCTGATTTTACACTTTGATTAAAATTTGAAAGTTCTGGTGTAGTTTTAATTTCTACTCTCTTTATTTCAATTTTTTCCTCATTATGTCGTAAACTGAACAGCGCGCCGCGGGGTTTTCGTTAAGTTTTTCGATAAAATTCATTGCGTCCTATCAGTTAAATTCATATAATAAATTTTTACACTATGACACCTTAACTCTTTATATATGTACTATTATCTACATAATATAACAATGAATTGGATTGATACTAACAACGAACTTAGAAATTCCAACCTAGCGCACCAGTATTTAACAGACTGGTGGCGCTGTGAAGTACAAGCGGGGTTTGCAGTCCCTAATCACACCAAGCGAGCCTATACCGTTGCAATGGGAACAACCGTGTGTGGGAGCACTACTCCATTGTATTTCCCCATATACAAAGCGCGTCAGAGTTGGTGCATGCACCGCGGTAAGAGCGAGCACGGTTTTTAGTACTCTTCTGCGCTTTTCGAACGGCAAATGATTAATTACAATGACTTAGTTTCATAACACTGTTATTAGTAATTGTTTTATTCATAATTCTATAATTTTAATTTAAAATACAATTTTGGAATTACTGGGGGTTGTACAACCTTGCAACCTAAGCACGGGCAGCCACTGGAATAGTTTAGTTTAGAATAGTTTAGTTTTGCAGTAAAAGTTTTGTGCCCTGTTCTCCGTGAAACATTTGGAAATTACGGTAAACGAGCACTAATTATGTGTCGCCGGGTTTCTCAAAATTTTGTGTTCAATTGTCCAATAAGGTCATCTGTTTGAAGACTAGGACTTACACCTCTCTTTTCATCATGAATGTTTGTATGCCATTGATTAAACTTACGACACTGCCTTATCTTAAAAACTTAGTCACTATAATAGTAGGCTCATATACTGCACACAATCCTTCTTCTATACCTTAAATAACAGGCAAACATTTCCTACCATGATATCTCTTTCTCTTAGTCGTTAAAATGGTATACAATGCCAGACTTGAAGTGGAAGTCTGGCTGAGTCCATTCTCTTCATGTGACACTTTCTTTTAATTTCTTTTATTTTATCCTGGAAACGATCTGTGCAATTCTCTTTATTTGACCTGGTCTCATATCATGACTTGGAAATTGTATCACAACATTGGAAATCATCATCTGCACTGCTTTTATGAGATTTTTCTTGTCCTTTAATAAGAACCCTCAACTTACTTCCTTAAACCAATGTTATAGACATTTGTGCATATACGGATTTACATGTATTTATACAACATTAGTTTACTGCTTGTTTTTTTTTTTGTTTTTATATGGAACTTCTTTTTCTCTTCGACTCTTGTGTTTAAAATTATCGGTTCATAAAGTTATCCTACGTCTTCTGATCCCTAATCTTCATTGGTCTCGATTTAACCAAGATACTTCTTCCGATTCCCGGTCTCTCATTGCCCGGTTGATGCCTTTTCTCCAAATTAACCTAGGTGTTCCTCTTTGCCTACGACCGTATGTTGTTCATCATGAGTATAATGGCTACGCTATTTACATTTAATTTTCCATAAAACAGTTTTTAAAATTATTATTTATTATATAATTGCCAAACCTGTGTTTGAGTTGTGTTCAGATAATTAAGTGTATATTAAACAACAGAATCTGCTGGTACACATTGAGTCCCCGTCGATTCTACATCCTTCTTTGATCTACGCTTGAAGTAGGGATTTATAGCCTCAAATCTCAACACCGGAAAACACGTGCGTTATTGCTGATTAAATATTAAAAAGAAATATAAGCCGAAAGGACAGAAATGTGTGGGACGTCTAAAAACGCATATATAATATAACTTTGTATATTCCAGAGTGTGTGTGTGTGTGTGTCTGTGTGTGTGCTTGTAACACTAAAATATTCCTGGTTAGGCAACTTAAGCCGAACGCCAAAAGTATATGTCCCGAGGGTACTGCGGTCGTTGTAAATATAAATACACTAAGCTCTACATTGCTTTAGGATAGATTAGTATCTAAGACTGTAGTCTAACAATATAGTACACAATTTCATAATAATAGTAACCTTGGGAAAACAAATATATCAGTGCAGTAAAATGGAGAGTGTCAGTACGTACATATTGCTGCCAGTAATTTAGTGTTAAAGGTTGGAAGAGGTTTGTCCTTGTGATGTCAGAAATATGTGCACGTTTACTTTTGAAAATATCCCTCGGAGGACCAATAATTAGCATATCGTTAATATTTGTTGTCAATGATTGTTAAAAATGCTGCAAAACAAAAAAGAAAATGAATTTACTTTGTTCCAGAGATGTATCTAAGTTAGTAAAGCACACACACTTACATTACGGTCTTAATTTCTCATTAACGCAACCTCCAATAAGCATTTCTAACCTGAAAAATTATTTGTAATTAACATTAATAATAATGAATTGTACTTTTAAAAAAAGATATGCTATTAACATTTTCTCATAGTTTGTAGCGATTTGAATAATTATTGTCCTCCTTTTTAGTGTATGAATTAAAATATTATTCATTTAGTAATATAAAACGTGTATCATTTTCTCATTAGATTATCTATTTTTTTTTTAAGATTCGTAGTAATAACGTTAATACCACAAACTATTTTAGCTATATTTTGTCTAAAATTTGTTTTACTAGCATAACAGCATCATTATAATCATAATCATTATAAGCGATATTTCTGGTCGTTAGTGCAAGTTGATATTTTGTGAGCTGCATTTGATCGGGTGGTTGATGCTCTAGTATGTACAAATATATTGAAGAAGTAATGAGCACTCCTGTCTGGCGCCTAATAACAACTACAACTACTACTACTACAACAACAACAACTACTACTACTACTACTACTACTACTACTACTACTACTACTACTACTACTACTACTACAACTACTACTACTACCACTACTACAACTACAACTACTACTACTACTACTACTACAACTACTACTACTACTACTACCTCATGACGCTACCGCTCCTGAAGAGCCCTGGTCCCAAGAACACCATGCCACCACTCTTCCCCACCTTCTGACTCGCAGGTTTCTCAAGTCTTCATATACATTGTCCACCCATCTTCTTCTTAGCCTCTCTCTAGCTCTTCCTCCTCCTGGTCCTCCAATGAATACTTTTTTCACTGCTTTTTCCTCTGTAATTCTTTGCTCGTGACCTGCAAACCTAATTCTATCTTGTTTTATTACTGTTACGATGTCCAAACCTTTGTGTAGTTTATACATTCCGGCATCTAGTACACCTCCATATATCCCATTCAGAATGATTCTTTTCCATCTTCTTGAGGTGAGTACATGATCCAATCTACTGAAGCATACAATATTAATGGCAGCAATACGGTTTTGTAAATCTGTACCTTACTGGTTCTAGAAATGCGTCTGGACTTTATCATAGTCAGCAAGAAAAGTAACATCTATTTCCTATAAATAGTTAGTTACAAATATTCCGTAATGTCTGTCAGGCACCAAATTTTAAAGATCTTGAATTTTCATAGCCATCGGTTTCTTTGACGTCAAGTGGTGCCCCAGATATCTGAATCTAACTAATCACTGGCCACATATTATGTATAGTTGCAACTGACTGTAGCGTTACAGTAGTGATATTGATAGTTCCAAATTGAGTTACAGTTTAAGTAATTAAAAGCAACAAGAAAATGTCGTATACGACACCTCTTTCTTTTATTTCAATTTTGTCCACTACACACTATCGTAGCAAACAACAACCAACACTCGAACAATAAAAAACGCAGTCCCCTAACTATTGATAATACAGCCACCAATAGTATCATTAAACACTTAAAGAAGAAAACAATGGAAGAGACCCAGTTGAAATATTATAATCTAATGGTCATACCTCAGCTACTGTATTGTAGTCAGACTTGGATTAGAAATTCCAAAGATATATCTAAAATATAAGAAGCGAAAATGAGGTTTTTGTGGCTGTAAAGGGTTGTATCAGGTGAGATCTTATAAGAAATGATCATATTAGAATGGAGGTAGGCGTAGCTGCAAGCTAAAATGATAAAATCTCCGGTATAAAACGGAGTGGCGGTTACACGTAGACAGAATGGATCCAACTAGATTTTCAAGAAGAGCTCTTGACTATCATCCAAGGGGAAAGAGAAGTGCGGAAAGATTTCCATTTGGATGATTTCAGTGTTGGATGACTTCTATTGAGACTGAAACAGGCTAAGCCTAAGCAGTAAAGGATGACGACGACGACTAACTATTGATGTCCGGATAAAACAATCAACACGTCTCATTTTACACTACACCACTATTAAATCCCGTACTGAAAGCGCAGTCTCAGCTGTCTCATTGACCGCTACATATAGGCCTATGTCTACCTATCCCCACCACGCTCTAGTGTGGCAACTCAATCTAACGCTTTCTGGGCAATGCGTCGTGAATTCTCGTGTTGTTGAAGGTGCCTATAAATCACTGGAATAATCCGTGCTAATCCCTTATACAGTATTATTAAAACAGAATGAAGCGATTTTATAATCCAATATTTCATTATTGAAAAGTAATACAAATATCAATCAAGTCACATGTATTCTACACATTATCAAATTTTGTTTAATGTTTTACAATTTTTCAAAAATAATGAACCGATTTCATGACACAATATTTCAGTTCTCAAAAATTGTCATGGAATGAGTCATTGGCCACTATATGGCGAGTGATGAGAAGACTTCTATATCTCGATATGCTTCAATAGTGATCATTCCCGATACTGCAAGAAGAATCAAATGACTTACAATACGATGGAGCACCACGCCGCTGGCACTAGATGTTTCGAGCTGTTTTGAATGAAGAATTACCCCAACGATGGATTGGTCGGAAGGAGGCCTAAGACTTGCTCTTTGTGCTTGGCCTACAAGGTTCCAGACCTCACCGTATCTGATATTTTTCTTGTGAGACTATGTAAAATATAGAGTTTTTCTTCTACTGTTACCCTCCACTACCCACTTGGATGAACTTAAACATCGAATAACAACAGCGATCAACTCAGTGATATGTTGCTACGCGTCTGGGAAGAAAGTTCTTATAGCCTTAATTTTGTCCGTGCTGCAAGTGGTGGCCACATTCAACACTTGTAAGACAAAGATAAAATTTGATTATGAATAGAATACTTGTAATTTAGTTGGAATTTTGTATTAATTTTTCCTAATAAAATATTGCGTAATGAAATCGATTTATTCTTTTTAAATAAGCCTGTACATTTAGGGAATAGCACGCCAGATATCTGTTGCTTAACTCGTATGCGTACAACTGCATTAATTTGTATACAAGAAGCTCGAGTTCTTCCACCTCAGGGGACAATGCCTTACAGCAGCCCTGCCAGTGCGGACGACACGTCTTGCTTGTTCTGATGAGGTTCAGAGCTATGCTGGAGGTAGCGTAGATACTGATAGGGCATCTCTTGCCCGACAGATCTAAATCGAGTAGCCAGGCGAAGTGTATCCCACAACGATCCATTTGTGCTAGACAACGCTGTTAGAAAATGCAAGCAGACACTAGAAACACTGAACTTCAGTGACAGTTTCAGTAAACTGCCACTCTTTTTCAAGACTTTGTTGTTTGCTGACGATCAGGCCATAACAGTAGACAATGAAAATATCCTGCAGAGGGCCCTCTATGAACTTGCGGCACATAATCAAGATGTATGGTCTGAAACGTTCTGTCAGTAAACCATAATAAATCCATAGCTTTTAATGGTTTCTTTCTTGTAATGTGTAAAATAGTATTGAATGATCAACTAAGTAACCAAGTCCATTCTTACATGTTTCCTGCATGTGATTTGTCTTATGTTGATGAGATAGATGTGGACAACGAAATAGAGAAGTTTAATCACATGTGTGGAACGATAAGAGCACTGAAGGCAATGGTAAGAAAATATACTGGGTTAAACTTTTATAAATTGATGGCAGTGCCATGTGGCCTTTGTGACACTGAGTCTTTATAATTGAATTTAATAAATTGTTATTTTTCTTGTTAGAAAGAATTTCGTTTAAAATTATATAATTCTTACACTTCAAACGTTTAGAAAATTCTTTCGACGAAGGATAGATATTACAGACAAAAGACAACGACATATTACAAAGCAGTCGGTCCCACAAAATAAAATTTTCTCGGCTGCAGCCTGTATGTGCGTTCTTATATATTTCCGTGATGCTGCCGCTACATCATAAATCAAGAGAAAATATACGCTAGAGAAGAAAATAATAATTTCTCTGTTTGTAAGGTTTCCTGACATTAAAATGTACCTTTATTCACTGTTGCTTATTAGCTTTAACAAATAGGCCTAATTTTGTTAGAAGAATTACAATATAAAGTAGTTATTTCAAAAATTTCAGAGATTTTAAAAACGTACGATTAATGTGGATTGGCTTTGGAAAAGTTGTTATATTTGAACCCTTACGTATATTACCTTTGCGACCGCGGTTTTACAAACACAACTTACTGTCTGTTAACTGAAATCTTAGGAATTCTCGGCTTGTAATGCTAGGCGACACGAGAAACCGAACGAGGTATAAATAGGTAAAAAAAATGTAGAGAACTGAGAAAAATAGAGAGAATACTGTATCAATCAGTTGTAAAAAGGCTCTCAGAAGATAAAAATAAAATTAACATATATAGTAAACGAATCCTTCCTCAAATATAGAGGTACTATCTTTCCTCAAATCGTCGCCAATACACTTAAGAAAATGGACATGGTCATGGCATTCCGCACGAACAATACATAAATTGCTTAGCCCTAAAATTAATAAACCACTGGAAGTAAAAACGGGCGTCTACAAAATTAAATGTAGTAACTGTAAATGTTTTTATATAGGTCAAACAGGGAGGTCTTTTTTCCAAAGATTTAAAGAACATTTACCGAAAAATGACTTTCACCGAGACATTTACCGAGAAAAAACAAAATCCAATTTTGACGGACATTTGATAAGTAGTAACCAAAATTACACAGATTTTGCTACAAATCTTATACACGTACATGTTTGCAAGAAAGGTCATTACATGAGTGCTGCCAAAGAATTTGAAGTGTATAAGGCCTATAAATTTATCCCGACCGTTTGTTTTAAACTGCATTAGTTTACAAAACGGTTTTTGTAAAAAAATGTAAACTAAATTTGTACACGACCTCACACATTACAAAGTAAACTAAACACCTCAGGAAACGAATGTTAAAAATTATAAGTTATAAAGACACGCTCGTCTATAGTTTTCAATAATTGTGATTACTTTTTGTATCATCTATTCATTTTACATTGAGAGAAAGTTAAATAAATTTACTTAAACCTGTGAAACAATAAGACGAATATTGAAGAATGAAACGCAGAGGGAGACACAGCTAAAGTTTTATGAGGCAGTGGCTGTGTCGACTTTAATGTGTGGATGTGAAACATGCATTGTACTGCAAAAATAAATTTCAAAAATGCATGCCTTGGAAGTACAATTTTTAAGAGCAGTGAAGTTAGGGCTATGTAGTTTGAGAGATCGTCTACAAAACAACGACGTAAAGAAACACCTCAAGTCACAGTCGGTTCTGGAAATAATAAAGAAATATAGGCAGAATAGAAAGTCCCATGTGGAACGCACGGTAGACACGCGTTCCTAAACAAGCGTATAAATATAGCCCGGTGGGGACGAGAGGTTGTCGGAGACGCTGGAAAAAGGTCAGAGACTCCGTGAAGTCGTCACGGGCTATAACCTAAGCCATGTAGTGCAAAAGAAGAAGAAGATCTATTCACTTACAATTGTGTATTGTTGTTCAAAGTAATACAGCTTTTATCTACAAGTCAGATACATACATATGTACTCTATACGAGACCTGCCATCCTCCCCTACGAAGCAGCGTATGATAGCATAGTGTCTGGAATTTCAAAAATCCGGAATAATCACACTAAGACGCCCACGCTCACACAATATTTGAGATAACACAGTAATTTACTGTGCTGAAGTTGCAAGTACGTTAGACAAGTTGTCAGTTCTCTACTGTAAGACGAAGACACTATATAATTATACCTTGGGGGAGCAGCAGCAAAGGTATAGTTTATCTCTGTATACATACCTGCTATGTAAGTAAAGCTTTTGTTAAGCGGAATGTAACAGTTACCTGGTTTGTGTAGTAATTATACGTGAAAACCATAACCTATTTAATGCAAGTGTTTGTTCCTGGATTTTATTGTACATGAAGGGTTTGTTGTTATATAGAATACGTCAGACTCGGATCAAAATTTATTATTGCTAAAAATTATAAATCTTTGGATTAATTAGAAAAATTAGTGTTCTTTAACGGAGAAAAAGGTAGCTTAGGCTATAAGGTACATTTTAAAAAAATAATATTTTGTTATCCAAGTCGGTAATATTCTATATAGTTAACTAAATGTTTGTCTTAATTGTTGTTCTCGTCTGGTGTTTACGTAAGTTGTTTGCTCAAGGTAAAATTATTATAATTAATTCTAATCAAACTGAAACATTTATTTATATAGCAATTTTATTGATAGTCGTATGATGATAATGTAAACAATTATAACACTTTACAAGATTTGCGTACAGAAACTTGAGCATCAAGGTTCTAACACAAGCTGGCATATCTGAAATGTGTCTGATTCCGCATGTTAATTTGCCAGTTCCATTGTATGCTACCTTAATAATAATAAGTCGTATATAATAAAAATTATGTAATTTGTAATAAACTGTTTGCCATTCGCAGATGACTTTACTATACTTTCTGAACATCTGACATCAGCAGTAACACAAATTACATTTTTAGAGGACACAGCCACTAGAACAGGATTAAGAATTTCTGCAGAAAAAATCAAATTTCTCACGAAAATTAAAAATGCGCCAAAATTTCTGGTAACAGATATTGGTTGAAAGAGAGGGTTAGAAAATGTCAGTATCTAGGAGCAATGGTTTAGAAAAATCTGCTATAGAAGAAAGGATTCATAAGATAGAAAGGGCATATGGTATAACTAAAGATGTTCCGGTTTACAATAAAAAGTGCATATCTAAAAATGCGAAAATAAGGCGTTACAGTACAGTAGTGAAGACAGAATGCATATATGCAAGTAAATGTCTAGCATTGAGTTCTAATTTTGTCAAAGTAGAAATATTGGAAAGACGAAATATTAGGAAAATATTAAGCCCACGAGAAACCTCAGAAGGTTAGAAATTAAGAAGTAATGATGAAATATAAGCAAAGTATAGAAACAATGAGAAAGAGAAGAGTATTATTTTTTTGGATATTTATATACGATGGACGATAATATGTTAACAGATCAGTACTTGAAATATCTGTGTTGCTTAATAAGTCAATATCAATTTGGATTAAAGAATTTGAAATGGATTTAGAAAAAAATAATATATACGCAGATGAAACAATTGAAACAGAAGTTTTTCGGAGAAAAATATTAAAAATAAAAGGTGCCCACGGTTACAAGATAGAGACACGTTGTTTCAAAGTGAACTGAAGACAGGAAAAAGAGAAAAGACGAATGAATATTGGAGGAAAAGAATACAACAAAGAATAAAGAATTGAAATTAGCATGTGGTTCTTAGATGGCCGATACAAAGAAAATTATATAATAAATGAAAATGAAGTATAATGTATAACAAAGTCAAATAAAAATAAAACAAGATGATTTATTTAAAATTATAAATTTATAATAATTAAAATATAATATAAACATTAAATATTTCCAATATAAACAACAGAACAGGTTCTTAATTAAATAAACCTTAAAAAATTGTTAATTAATCAAATTAAATTCGTTATCCATTATTCTACATTAAAATTGAAACAAAATCACTTATTCGTTAATTTCTATATTGATGTAGATTTATTTCGATTGTTGTTGATTTACTTAGGGGAAGGCAGTGGAGGTGTTTAGTTTAAAATGTATTCTAGCTTCGAAACTAGGGCGAATAAAGGAACGATGTTTTGTCATTGCGTACATTGACCTTTAGTAAACGACTTTCGTTTTTAAAAAAATACAAAAATCATGAAGGAGTAATTTTTTGCTCTTTTACATTATATGTCCATTACCCTTATCTGCCGCGTAGGCGGGACAGAATAGGGTGCAAATGAAAAAAGTGTTTTTCGTAAATATAAATTTATTTTTAATAGGTAATCCTTCTTCTGATAGTTCCTATCCGTTTCGGATGTTGGATATCATACAGGCTACTTTAACGTTCTGAACTGCTGTACGGAACAAGTCAGTTGTATTCATACCAAACCAGGTCCTCCAATTCTTCAGTCATAAAATTCTCGGTCGCCCAATACCTCTGTTCCCTGTATTATGGACTGCAATAAGTAAAATCTTTGTTCATTTCTCATGAGATGACCCACATACTGATGCTATCTTATATTCACTGTGTTAATAATTTCGCTATCTTTTTTCATCTTTCTAAGAACTTTAAGATTAGTTATGTGTGCTGTCCATGAAATGATCAGTATTCTACGGTAGAGCCACATCTCAAAAGATTCCAATTTCTTAGTTGTGGCTTCAGCCAAATTCCAAGATTCTACAACATAGAAGAGCACCGTGAATACGTAGCAGCATAGAAGTCTCAGCTTTGTGTTTATTGTTAATTCGTCACTTTTGAATAAGCTTCCCATCCTACTATACACTGCTCTCGCCTTTTCAATTTTGCTCTTCATTTCTCGAGAGTGATCTCATTGTTCATTGACTATAGTGCCAAGATATGTAAATTAGCTTACACGTTCAACTGGCCTTTGTTTTACATTAAGGGTGCAGTTTGTGAACTTGTTTTTAGATACAATCATTAGCTTTGTTTTATTAACACCGATGTCTCGACCATACCGAAGGCTGCTTTCTGTCACTCTATTCATTAGTTGTTGCACCTCCTCTAAGCTATCTGCGAATATAACGGTATCATCCGCATAACGTACGTTACTTATTCTTTCACCGTTTATAGAGATTTCTACATCAAATTCATCTAAAACTTCTCTAAAAATACCTTCCGAGTAGATGTTGAATAAAACCAACAGGGATGTAGTATACATACCTGTCTTACTCCACGCAGAATATGTACCTCTACAGTTTTCTCTTTATCTACTCTAAGCACTGCAGTTTGGCACCAATACAGAGTAGCTATTATCCTTAGGTCTTTTTCATCTAACGCAAGATTTTTCAGGATATCCATCATTTTATGTTGTTAGACTTGGTCAAAGGCCTTCTGGTAAAACATCACATTAAATATGCTAAAACATCACAGTTTATATCTCTATATTGTTGGAATAGCACCTGAACACTGAATAGAGCCTCTCGTTTAATAGATACAAAATTCACAAATTAGAACAATTTTGTCATCCCTACTATCTACGCCTGCATACGAGTTGTGTGCACACTTTACACAATGCTGGCAGCTGATCTAATCTTCATTTGTTCCGTTTTTTGGGATTCACCCTCTTTACACCTTATTTTACTTTAGGAGTAAGCACCAATATTTTAGGTAACCTTAATTAAAATATGAAGTCTTAGTTTTATCAATCACAGGAGTGTCTGGAATTCAGGACATGCTAACTCATCACTATTAACCCGGACTTCCATGGCTGAATTTCTACTTTCCTTATGACTAATTTTTTCTGTTCCTTCCTCCAATGTATTTGATAGAACAGGCATTTTAGAAGACCCAGGGTTTTCTAGTATCTCCTTCTCATCAAAGCCAACATCTGTGGCCTCCTCCGGAATAAAATCTGCCTCTAAAAATATTCGCATTTGCACTTAATTTGTATTAGGTGGCCATATTCCTGTTCTCTCAAAACCGTGAATAGCTGTTTTCATAGTTGCAGACTGGATATAAGCAGCTCCAAAGAGTAAAGATATCGGCCACA